>OZ059904.1:29442450-29499950 GCA_964057215.1 Oscheius myriophilus | reverse complement strand
GAGTGAGTGAGTGAGTGAGTGAGTGAGTGAGTGAGTGAGTGAGTGAGTGAGTGAGTGAGTGAGTGAGTGAGTGAGTGAGTGAGTGAGTGAGTGAGTGAGTGAGTGAGTGAGTGAGTGAGTGAGTGTGTTCCCCAATTCCTATTTTTTTCTCCGCGCATTTTGTTGTCGCCACGCCACTCAAACAGCATTTATTTGCTCATGTTTAATTAGAATTCCACTTGAGACTATTTTGGCTGGGCGAGTGTTTTGTTAGAATGATTCTGCGAAAAACCACTAAAAGAGCTAAATAAAGTTGTATGGAAGAAAGGAAACCCAATTTTTCAGTACAATGGGCTCCTCCTCAGAAAATCTACAGTCGCTGTCACATGGATGTTTCTTTGTTTCCATTTGACCATCAATTCTGCTCATTAGTCTTTCGATCATGTAAGTTCTTACCTTAACATGACTGCATTACCTTACCTTGCCTTACCTAAACCTTACCTTACCTAAACCTTACCTTAACATTACCTTAACCGTATCTTAACCATACCTTAACCTTGCGTAAACCTTACCTTAACTTCAATCTTAACCTTAATCTTAACCTTACCTTTATGTTAACCTTAACCTTAACCTCAAGCATAGCCTCAACCTTAACCTTACCTTTATGTTAACCTTAACATTAACCTCAATCTTAACCAAACCTTAACCTTAACCTCAGCCTTAACCTTTCTATAACCTTAACCTAAACCTAAACCTTTCCTTAACCTTAACCTTAACTTCAACATTAACCTTAACCTTAACCTAACCTTAGGGATCTACGACCTCTCCCAGTTGGACCTTCGAGTAGTTGAACGCTTCGATGGAAAAGACCCCTTCACAAAAGATTCCTTCACTGAAAATGGAGAATGGCAGATTGTTGCAAACAGGACTTTTCGCTTTGAACAAACTACTGGAAATGCAAGGTATCGATTTTTTGTTTGAAAATTGAAAATCAAAACTTTTTAGGTATGGTACGGTCGTATTTGAAATCCATCTCCGCAGGAGAATGCTCTTTTTCCTATATAACATCATAGCTCCTTGCGTAATGCTATCGGTTTGTTATGAAAAGTTGTGTAAAACAATAAGGAATTGTCTATTTTAGGTCTTAACTATGGTTCAATTTGTGCTGCCTTGTGAAAGTGGAGAGAAAGTTACATTGGGATTGACTGTGCTGTTGGCCTACTCCGTGTTTAGTTTCAATATTGCGGAGAGTATGCCGGAGACTTCGGAGGTTATACCTCTGATAGGTAGGAGAGAGAGAGAGAGAGAGAGAGAGAGGAGAGAGAGAGAGAGAGGAGAGAGAGAGAGAAATACAGGTAGACAGAAAATTGACAAACTTCCATTTCAGCCATTTACCTAATGACAATAATGGGTATCTCCGCCCTCTCAGTGGCGTTTTCAGTCTTTGTCCTCAACGTTCGGCACGGAGCCGAAACCTATATGGAGTGGGTAGTGAGAAAGAGAGACAGAGTGCGAATGAGATAGATAGATATAGAGAGATAGACAGAGAGAGTGAGGGTGAGAGAGAGAGAGAGAGAGAGATAAATCCTGTCTCTGCGATAGTTAGGCATAGAGACACAGGCAGAGAGCGACCGCTGTAAATCCTTACCCAGACAGAGGGATAGGGGACCAAGAAAGAGATTCAATTCCATTTCATGAGACTTTGTGGAGAGAGAGAGAGAGAGTGAGAGAGAAAGAGAGAGAGAAAGCGGGAGAGGAAAAAAGAGAGAGATGCTACATACATATACAGAATGAAATAAACATAGAGGGAGATAAAGACAGATAAAAAGAAAGGGAGGGAAGAGAAAGTGAGATCTCTTAGGAATGCATATAACAAAATACGCTGAAATACCTTGAAACAAAATACATCCATAGAACTACTCAGATATATAGAAATAGAGAGAGAGAGAGGGATCTTCATCCAACTCTCTTTCCAGGATCCCTCCCTGGCTCGAAACCCTCGGTTTCTCCGTGCTGGGACCCATTTTCGGTGGCCGAAAGCAGCGAAAGAAGGTCCGCTGTAAATTCGGAAGTTTGTTGGTTTCCGGCCCAACAGCTCCTCAAGACGACCTACTCAGCAAAAGCCTGGTAGCTTTTACAGTAACCTTTGAAACTACAGTAACCCTAGATCGATCGAGTGGAGCAGGAGCAGAGATCGGAGGAGTTGGTAGAGAAATGGTCCCATCTCTCCAACATCTTCGATCGATTCTTCTTCTGTTGCGTTACTTTCCTCACCGTTTCCTCGACCTCCTTCCTTTTAATCGTGGCTCCGAACATGGACCAACCCAGCCTCGAAAACCACGAGTGGACCGCCTAACACGGGTGTAAAATAATAAACACACTTTATTAGATTATGATTTGTATAAATATACACAGTACCAGCCACAAATAATGTTACGATCACCGCTAACGTGTTTGTTTCGGATAACCACTGAATTAGCATGCTATCACAGATTAGAAAATACCGGTAAGCCTTTCAGTGCGGGGGAAGGTTGTGAGACTCGGCTCGGTAGTGGTAGAAGCCCATGGCGCTGGTGGAGATGTTCCAGCCAGCGGTTACGGTAGCCACCCAGATGATGAAGAGGAACGTCATCGGGTAGAGGAACACCTGCGTCTTGTGGAGGATGGGCAGCGCTGAAAAAGCATTCATTAGCAAATGGATAAGGACCCATTACTAATTTTTGAAATTTCGCTTATGGAAGAGGATTGTTTCAATACAGCTACAAACAAGGCTGGACCTGGACAGGAAACTTTTGAGGGGGTTCGATGTGTAAGCCCCCCCCCCCCAAATGGTGCATTGGAGGCAACATAAGCCCTGCAACGTAAAAAAAAATGGTGCTCCGGAGGCAACGTAAAAGTCACCATTTTCACCGAACTGCAAGTCCCTTACGTCAACTTGTGGTTACAAATATGCATGGGCAAAAATATCCGTTCGTATCCCCTTTTCTAACACATTTATATTTTTGTGGGCGTAAAACAGACCCCACAGGTATTTTGTTCATGTATGTATACCGTATTTCGTGACAGCCGGGTGTCAAATAACACTTCGAAAAGAAGAAAAAAAAATCTGCTTTCACATTTTGAAGATTTTTTCGCATTCGTATCGAAACCCTTAAAGCATTAAAGAAGCCTTTAAACTAAAGAAAACACCCAAAAATATAATAAAAAATTACGTTTCAGCCACCCGTCGTATGGGGGGGGGGAATTTTACGCGACCACCTGTGCGGCACAGGTAGTGGCGTCGACGGATGGCTGAAGCGTAATTTTGTATTACCAGAAGGGTACGCGCGCCAACGGCGCGCACCCTCCTGGTCTGCGGCCTGCGGCCGCACCGACACGCGGCCTTCGGCCACTCAATTAGGCGGCCTGCGGCCGCAGATTCATGGCCTACGGCCATTCATTACTCGTCCTTCCGCCGTGAAGCACGTGAAACTCGGCCTAAGGCCGATCTCACCCTTCCCTCTTGGGGAAATGAACGCGTGAACTTCCGCTGATCCACTACACACACACACACAGACACACACGATAGCGTTTTATTATAAGGGATATTTTTTTTTGGTATTTTCTTTAGTTCGAAGGCTGTGCCAAAAACTGAAAACTCAAAAAACAAAAATTAAATTTGGAATTAAAAAAACTCCCTCTGAAAGGACTACCGAACCGGAAGGTCCCATTAGTCTGTTGTAAACGAACAAAGTAAAATTACCCCACCCCCCCATAGCCCACGATGATTTTCAGCTGAGCACATTGCTTTTTTTTCGAGCTAGAACACATATTTCCGTGGGCATTTCCGCGAAAACAATTTTCTAAATTTGAAAATACCCAAAAATCATTCGATTTAGGCAACAAGAAACTGTCAGTAGGGTCCCAGGTGCAACCAATTTGAGCATCAGGCACTTTTAAAGATCATAAAGGGCGAAAAAGAGTGCGATTCGCACTTTGCTATTTAATGTTGCTGAGCAAATTTTTATTTGCCACCCTAGGTTTAAAACGACTGGTATAATAGATTTTAGCGAAAAAAAAACGAAGATGGTTTCAGTTTTGTTACATTGTTTGTGAAAAATGCCCAAACTGACCAGTATAGCCAAGGAAAGTAATGTAGACGTAGTAAACAGCTCCGATGAACCAGATGGTGTTGCCGAGGAGGACGGACAGGAACCCGGGCGAGTCAATCAGATCTAGATATTCCTTTAAAAACGCAAATTTTAATCCAACTCACGGGGAAATAGAATGGGAAGAACCACGTGGAGAAGAATTAGCATAGGGAAGAAGGCGTTCAAATGGACGTCAAAGCAGTAGCCCCACTCGACGTCCTGATCCTTCACTTTCCTCAGGAACTTCCTCAGGAACTTGTTGGAAAAGGCCCTGAAACGGAATTAGAAATAAAAATATCCAAACAGTGTACCAGAGACACGTGGCGATGACGACTCCGGCGCCGATGCAGTCGATGAAAATCACCCAGAGGATGAATTTGATGAAGCCCCAGAGGGAGAGGCCGAGGGCGACGGCGTAGAAGACGGAGGAGAGCACGAGGGCGAGGGAGAGGAGGACGAGGAAGGCAGGGTCGTCACGGGCGAACTGGTCTTTCGTTCCTGGAAAGAGGAATTTTAGAAGAGGAAAGAAGAGGAGAGAGAGAGAGGAGGAGGACATAGGCAGAAAAAAGAGGAGGCGGAGGATAAGATTACGAAGAGGAGAAGAATACGAAAATGAAGAAGAGGAAGAGGAGTAGGAGTAATAGGGAGGGGCGAAAAAGGGATCTCACGGGCCGGGCCATTTGGAAAATTTTGGTCGGCCCGTTTACCCTGGACCCCCCCAGACAGATTGCCACCCACACGACCAGGGTTCGATCCCGGTCGGTGACATTCTTTTTTTCTACAACTAATATTGACATTTATATTAGTAAAATAAAGAGAAAGGAGATAGAGGGAGAGAGAGAGAGAGAGAGAGAGAGAGAGAGAGAGAAAAGGTGAAGAGGAGGAGGAGGACAGTGAGACAAACAGAGGCAGAGAGATAGAAAGAACGAGACAGTGAGAGAGAAAGCCAGCGAAAGAAAGGGAGAGAGTGAGACAGAGAGAGAGATAGTTCTCACGGGCCGGGCCGACTTGAAAAAAAATCCTCCCGCCCCGATTCGGCCCGTCTACTCGGACCACCTAGTCAAACTGTCACCCACACAACCAAGGTTCGATCCCGGTCGGGACACTTTATTTTTGCTAACTTAAAATAAGTTTAAACGTTTAACAGAAGTATTATGAAAGTGTTTGCGGGGTTTGAAAAATTTGACATAAGCTAAAATAACGATTTAAAGAATTTTTAATTTGACGAGTTTACAAACCGGGCCGGGCCGACACTTTTCTCGTCCCGGCCCGCTTCGGCCCTTCTTTTGAGAACTATGCTTAGAGAAGGCGGAAGAGGTGACAAATAAAAAAAGGGAGGCGGAAAAGAAGAAAGTGGAGGGCAAAACTCACTTTTCCTGTAGAGAAAGTTCCTGTAGACATTCTTGGGCTGCGTGAGGAGGTGCAACATTTGCGAGGCGGCAAACTCGAAATCCATCTGCCTCACGTGCAGAAAACGACGACTGAAGCGGCTCAGCTTGGCAAAGGCCGACATCCTCACAGCCGTCAGACAACCAACACGATCGGTACTGAAAAACAAAGTATAAATTTTTGAAATAGTATTTTATATTTATTTTTTCAAAGCTTTAGAAACGAGAGACATGAAATCCCTGGAGATTCGTAGCGTGAAAACAAAGGAAGAAATGACCGGTGCCGAAATCAATAGGAAAGGGCAGTGGTCCTGAGCCATATGGCGCATCGCACCCCGAAACGAGCAGCCGTCCAGGCGGACAGCGACAAATGACGACGGCGCAGTAAATAGCCGTTAGAGGTTTCTTTCCGTTCTATTTTTTGGTTTCATTCAATTAACTGTTGGCACGAAAAACTTTTTAAAAAATGTTTTCACAACCCGCCTCGTTGATAATCATTTGAATCCAACAATTGGAATATAATTAACGGCATAGGAAAAAATCGACCGTAATTTTCGGGTTAGGCGGCGTGTCTAACCAAATTTCTAACTTGGGGCTCTAGTGGTACACGTCAAAATCGTTATAAGGTCGGTCGGTCGCGCAAAACGGACACCATATGTAGCTGGTTCATGTATGGCTGAGATTAAAGTCTTTTCATAAAATAGCCCATCTTCAGCGAAAATGCCAGTCCTTAATCTAGGATGTCTTTAAAGGCATAGGGTAGGCCGGCCCGTTTAGTCCCGGTTTGTAATACTCCCCGTCCAGCCATGGATAGAGGCCCCAAGAAAGCAAAAGTCAACGGAGGTTACCACTATTTTCTTAAAATTCAGCCAAAAGGTAAGAGAGGTTACCCACTTGTGGCCCCAAAAGTTAAGGGTGGGTCCGTCAACTGCCACGGTCTTTTTGCATTCAGTCCGGGAGGGTCTTCCAATTGATGTCCCCCTTAACTTTTGGGCCTTAAAAATGGGTAATCCTTAACTTGTGAACTCTTAGTGAAGTTGTAGCCATATTAATCAAAAGTAGCCCATAACAATCGGTTATTGTTATAGTTAGTGGTTCTCGTCCCTAACCTGGTGAAAACCCCTTATATAAACTCCTGGGAAATGCTAGCATAATTACGTGTTCTGCCGTAAACGTTTTTTTTTGAACGTTGATTTAGGCCCGTTTTTTCGCGTGGCGTCATGTCCGTCCGTTGCGTGTTGTTACGTTAGCCCAAAGCGAGAAGACCATTCACTGTGTCATCTCCCCTCGCCCCAGCGGTCGTCTCTCCATGTCGGCCCCTGCTTCCTCCAACTCCGTCGCTTCCCTCGTCAACGCGAACTTTCCTTCTGGTGGGTTTCCCTCATTTTCTGGTGCATATCGTATTTAGAGGACCCGCCGGCCTTGAGCAAGTTTGGGCAGCAGCAGGCAGTGATGGAACAGCTGCGCAGAATTCGACAGGAAATTGAGGGAGTCAACAACCGGATGGCGATGGAGGCGTCCGCTATCAGCGAGATGAAGCAGGAGCATGTCAGCAATGTGGAGGGTATCCGTCAGCTGAAGCAGGCGGTGGCCGAACTGAAGGCCGCAGTGGAAGAGTAGCTGCTACGCTCGAATCAGCCATTGCTCCAATACAGGGATATAAAGGATCCGACGCGCAGGATATCCCAAATGGCGCCTCGGGCAACGTAATTTTAATTTTTTGTCACCAGTTTGAACAAAACGCCGAATTACGTAGGTACCACAAGCACCTCGCGCCCACCCATGGATTAGAGTGATGAGCAATATAGGATACTCAGTCTGCGTAGGCAGTCAAATTGACCGAAGTTGATTTGGCTACAAGTATTAATACACCGGGGTACAAAATGAACGGATTTATCCTATTCGCCAGAGCCCACAGCTTGCCACAAAATGGAAACCATGGGTGCTCTTGAAAATAACCGGCTGCCAAACAACGGGCAGCAATTGGAATTTTCCGACAATAACGATTTAGGCCCATTTTTTTTTAAAAGTTTCAAACTCGATTCAAAAGCTGGAATATGGAACTTTCGAAGGCAATTTTTCGGATTTCAAATTTTATATTTTCTGTTATTCAGGAAATATTTCTTCTGGAAATTCATTTTATTACCAACTTTTCATGTTTTCAAAGATGATTTCCATCTAAAAACGGCGGAGAACTATCAAAGAGGCGTAAGTTGAGACAAATTGGTGCTTCTGAGAAGTCGGGTCCCGTAGCGAAGGTGTTGAACCAGCTACAGTACAAATCACATCAAAAATAGAACCGGAAGCTTTCAAAACACCGCCCCTTTTCCTGCATTTGGAAAAAGAGTCCCGTCACGAAAAGCACAGACGATTTGCCGAAAACCGCGATTTTACAATTTTTGGCAATGCTATTCGTGGCGGGACCACATCACACCTACAAAACTGGTTGACAAAGTGCCCATGGCGTTTTTTAAAAACAGTTTTATGTACAAGATCCGCCTGAATACAGCTAATTAAACAAAATCAGCATAAAAAGAACAAGATGATCCATCTAGCTCGACTCACCCTGTACTGTAGGTGGAGTAGCCTCCAGGAGACGCGTATCCGCTTCTGGAGCCCAGTCGGAACTGCTTGGCTGAGGGAGACTGTACGCCTGACGGACCAGGCTGGGAGAATCCTGATCCAGGATAATTTCGCATTTCACGGCTCCAACCCTATCTGGATTGGGGCTAAAATAAAAGAAAATTTGGCGCTGACAACCAGCGAAAAGAAACCACGTGGCGATACCAATAGTGGGAAATGAACAAGAAAAACCAGATTTTAAAAATAATTTAATGATCATTAAATACATTAATTATTAGGAGACCGAAGTAAAACTAGACCCTTGAAGTATCACAAACGGAACGCAGGAAGAAGGAAGCGTATCATCGGCAGGGCGAGGCCTATCTGAAATATAAAAATGAGAAAGAAAAGTGGAGAATTTAAAGCCGAATTCTGAGACAGTTCTTTAAACAACAGGCTCAAAGACAAATCACGAAAGAACCAACTGCACCGCCTCTTGTCGTTCATTAAATTGGCTTTCCAAGCAATTTCGGTGGTTAAAAATGCAGTATTTAAATGATTCTAACAGTAAAACTACAAATGGTAATGGAATTTCGGTTAAAAAAACCCGATTTTTAAGCAAGAAGGAACACAGATTCACTATCGAATACACATCACGGCGTTTCTCAGCTTATAATATCCTTTCTGACGTACTGGCGAGAAAACACGTGAATCAGCATATATGGGTCCCGAAACGACACTGTATTCTGCTGTTGACGTTTAGAAGCACGAATGGCAACAGTCGAATACTGGACAGTCGTGCCGGGACTCCAATATATTCGGGATTCTTGCTGGCATCTTGCAAGAGCGCCGACTACGGCGAATTCGCTTCGGGACGAAACAGGAACTGCCGTACCAAATTTCAGCTTCAAGAACAGATTTTCCTGTGGCGCCCTTGGCAGAAATACAGAATAAATCCAGGATATAATGGTCCTGACACGAAAAGTCCCAAAATTCAGCTGTTGACGTGTCAATATTTTCGAAACGTCGACATCTGAATTCTGGAACTTTTCGTGTCAGGAACCAGGAAAACGGAACTTCTTTGAATTTTCGCCAAGGACGTGACCGCTCGATAGCTTACGGGATACACTGTTATGAATAAGCTGTCTGGCTGTTAATGGAGGAAAAAAGCAATATTAAAAAAAATAATATTCGTAAAATGACTTAAAAGCATAAAACTCACTCATTAATGACGGGCGGAGGAGGGCTTGGGCTGGTTGGCGGAAATCCAGTGGAAGAGGACGACGAGCATGAACATGCCGATGCCGAGGATGTTGGCAGCAATACCCAGTTGAACGTCGCTGATCATTTTTCTGAAAAAGTGAAATTTTAAAAACAAAATTCATGTGGAAAACGCATTAAAACGAAGAAAAATTCAATATTGGCTATTGCCACGTGTCATAATAAAAAAGTATTCAATTTCGACATAAAATGAGTAAGAGGGCAGGGCTGTGATTGATAATACTGCAATGGCACGGGAGGTCGTCGTGGCTCGTTCAAACGCAGCCAGCGAGGCACTATTTGGCTGCGACTGAGTATCTTATCGATTTTGCGACAGCACCCGCGGCCAGCTGTTGTCCACACACACTACGCGACTAGGAAATAATTCTGAAATGAGCGACAACATCGACGATATTCCACTAGCCGACGAGGGTAAGTAAATGCCTGAATTTTAGAAATATTATTCAATTTTACATTATTATTCAAAGTGGGGGTTCAGAGGAGAATACTATTATCGTAAGTGGAAGGACACCACGACCGGCTCAGCCTTTGCCAAGGGAAGAACCGCCAGAGGATCCTGAGGAGAAGGCCCGGCTTATTGCACAAGTTTTGGAGCTTCAAAACACACTAGATGGTAAGAAATACAGAAATTAGGCTTTAAAAGCGATTTAAACGCCAAAATTGGTAAAAAAAGATTTCATATCCACTTAAAAAGCCAGATTTTGACAGCCTTTTTTCCGCTGACATTCAAATTCGAAACTGCCATCTGCAGTAAAAGCCGTGTTAATCCACCGCCAGGCGGCACGTCAATGGACTTGATAAACACAGCTCAATCTACCGAAACTGTGGATTTCTGCGCTTTTTACGACAAATTAATGGCAAAAATACAGATTTTGCGGCCAGTACATTAATTCAAACCCAGAAAATTGTGATTTCGTCGCGTTTTTTTTTAATTTACGGCACCTTCTAAGAAGTTTTTACGAGAAAACAATAGAAGCAGCCGTTTGTAGGACAAAATATGAGCAGCTTTATGAACAACAAGCTAAGATTCACAGCCTAGCAGTTTCCAGCCAAAAACGCATTCCAACACGGTAAATCGAATTTTCATTGTGAATTTCAATCAACTTTCATGTATTGTTTTTAAAAAATTATAAAATACGCGCAAAAAAAATTCGATAAAAACCGGAACTAACAAGAAAATACAGCAAACTCCCAAAACCAAAATCCACGTTGTCAGGCCGCATGGTTTATCACCTTCGCCGTCAGTTTTCGTTGCGGGACCTAATGATTAAATGAAAGCTTTATACAATAAGAAAAAAGTTATTAATAGCAGTATTATTACAGATTATTAATTAATTTAGCCAAATTGAACTACTATTAAAAGAGTATAGACTTTTGACTGCAGAATATGTCTAAAATTAGCGGAAATGGTGGAGAATGAATGATTTTTAAACTTCAAATATAAAAGCTTAGAAAAAGAGAATTATAAACATTTTTTTTACAACAAAAAAGTTTTTCTTCAGATCTCAGCCAACGAGTGGATTCCGTGAAAGAGGAGAGCCTAAAACTCCGCTCCGAAAACCACGTGTTGGGCCAGTACATCCACAACCTGATGTCCTCCTCCTCCGTGTTCCAGTCCTCTCAACCCAAAAACGGCATGAAACAGTAAGGAACTTAAGGCCTTATTTTACCCTTGTTTAACTACAGTTAACAGTCTCCAATGCCTCTCTAGTCATTCGGTGCTGCTACGCTGAGTCCTCCCTCTCTAGTCAAGAAGCATTCCACTTGCCGCTAAATAAATTGAGATTTTTACACAATTTTACAAAAGTTTTACACCCAAAATAACACAAAACTAATCGATTAACGCACGTCCTTAGTTTAAGCATGTAAAGTTGTGTTAGTGTTGTTTTTTAGTGGAGACGACGCCTTCGACCAAGGATACGAGTGGTGAAGCCTATGAAGATCTCCGCAATGGCTGCTTTAATATCGTGCTAAGCTTTCGCTGTGTAGATAATTTTTGTAATTTATGTTCTGTGCATGTTTTGTGATTGGGTTCCGCCAGTTTAAGTGCCAGCTTTTTCATATAAACGGTTACTTTTGTATTTTTTTCTGAGAATCGGAGGCCAAATGATCAACAACGCGACAAATGTTCTGTTTGTTCTACAATGCAAACCCACCTGAACAGGAAAATGAGAGAGAGAGGAGAGAGAGAGAGAGAGAGAGACAGACAGACAGTGAGTGAGTGAGTGAGTGAGTGAGTGAGTGAGTGAGTGAGTGAGTGAGTGAGTGAGTGAGTGAGTGAGTGAGTGAGTGAGTGCTACAGCAAGTTGTCCTCTATCTCTCCTGCTGTTACATCATCTCTTCCCGATTATCTCTCTTTTTATCAGCTCATCCCCATTTGCCAGCCATGCTCACCGGACTGCATTCAAAGTGTCTTCAAAAAGGAGACCCCGAACCGCCTCCCCTCTCTGAGGGTCACATTCGTGTCTACAGTAACCGTTTCTGTCCATTTGCGGAAAGAGTTTTGATCTATCTATCGGCAAAGGGAATCTCGTAAGTTGTTAGAGCGATAATTCACAAAAGATAGATCTTCAGAGCCGAAGTGGTTAATATCCACCTTCAGAATAAACCCGAATGGTTTGCGGCTAAAAATGACATTGGGAAAGTGCCGGCTGTTGAAGTTGACGGAGAGGTGAGAACACACACTCCCACTCAATCACTCTCATACACACACACACACACACACACTCACACTCACACACACACACATACACATACACACACACACACACACACACACACACACACATTTAGGTAACGGTTGAATCGGGTCTTATACCTGACTATCTTGATGACAAATTCCCTTCTCACCACCGTATTCTTCCTGCCGACCCGTATGAAAAGTACCAACAGAAGCTTCTCGTAGACAAGCTTTCCTCGGTTGGGCTAACCTTCACAAAAAGTTCTAAAATATGGTGTTAAGGTGGCAATGTCATTCTACGGACTAATGCAAACTTGGAAAAATCCATCTCTCAAGGAGGAAAAGTACCCGGGAGTTGTTAAGGCAATGGAAAACGCAGAAAGTCTACTAATTGGAGAGTTCTTTGGAGGTGACTCTCTCTCTCTCTCTCTCTCTCTCTCTCTGTCTAAACCGCTTTTTAGGTTCTTCGCCCGGCTACGCTGATTACCTAATGCTCCCTTTCCTCATCCGCCACGCCCTCGCCGCCGAACTTGCCTCGTCTCCTTTGAACTCTGAAACCTTCCCCGGAAGTCAATTTCCCAAGCTCTCTATCTGGTACCAAAGAATGCTTCAGCTCGAAGAAGTTTCTCTTATGTTAACTCAAACTGATAAAATCTTTAGGTTTCACTGGTTATTCCCACAAACGAAGTCGCCAAGCAGTTCATGGCCGGGTTTATCAAAGGCGTTCACGACTACGACGCCGGACTTTGAAATTCGCTTTTAATCAGCTTTTTTTTATAATTTACATAAAAAATTCGACAACTGTGTTTTGTCACTTCGTGCTACCTAGGTTTACATATGGCTCCAAAACTTGACTGCAGAACGGGCGCAAATAAAGTTCCTAAAAGGGAAACATTGTCGGGCATCGAACACCAACGGACTTTTGATCTTGATAAAGGAAAATGCGTGTGCGTGTGCGTGTGCGTGTGCGTGTGCGTGTGCGTGTGCGTGTGCGTGTGCGTGTGCGTGTGCGTGTGCGTGTGCATGTGCGTGTGCGTGTGCGTGACGTGTGCGTGTGCGTGTGCGTGTGCGTGTGCGTGTGCGTGTGCGTGTGCGTGTGCGTGTGCGTGTGCGTGTGCGTGTGCGTGTGCGTGTGCGTGTGCGTGTGCGTGTGCGTGTGCGTGTGCGTGTGCGTGTGCGTGTGCGTGTGCGTGTGCGTGTGCGTGTGCGTGACGTGTGCGTGTGCGTGTGCGTGTGCGTGACGTGTGCGTGTGCGTGTGCGTGACGTGTGCGTGTGCGTGTGCGTGTGCGTGTGCGTGTGCGTGTGCGTGACGTGTGCGTGTGCGTGTGCGTGACGTGTGCGTGTGCGTGTGCGTGACGTGTGCGTGTGCGTGTGCGTGTGCGTGTGCGTGTGCGTGTGCGTGTGCGTGTGCGTGTGCGTGTGCGTGTGCGTGTGCGTGTGCGTGTGCGTGTGCGTGTGCGTGTGCGTGTGCGTGTGCGTGTGCGTGTGCGTGTGCGTGTGCGTGTGCGTGTGCGTGTGCGTGTGCGTGTGCGTGTGCGTGTGCGTGTGCGTGTGCGTGTGCGTGTGCGTGTGCGTGTGCGTGTGCGTGACGTGTGCGTGTGCGTGTGCGTGACGTGTGCGTGTGCGTGTGCGTGTGCGTGTGCGTGTGCGTGTGCGTGTGCGTGACGTGTGCGTGTGCGTGTGCGTGACGTGTGCGTGTGCGTGTGCGTGACGTGTGCGTGTGCGTGTGCGTGTGCGTGTGCGTGTGCGTGTGCGTGACGTGTGCGTGACGTGTGCGTGTGCGTGTGCGTGTGCGTGTGCGTGACGTGTGCGTGTGCGTGTGCGTGACGTGTGCGTGTGCGTGTGCGTGTGCGTGTGCGTGTGCGTGTGCGTGTGCGTGTGCGTGTGCGTGTGCGTGTGCGTGTGCGTGTGCGTGTGCGTGTGCGTGTGCGTGTGCGTGTGCGTGTGCGTGTGCGTGTGCGTGTGCGTGTGCGTGTGCGTGTGCGTGTGCGTGTGCGTGTGCGTGTGCGTGTGCGTGTGCGTGTGCGTGTGCGTGTGCGTGTGCGTGTGCGTGTGCGTGTGCGTGTGCGTGTGCGTGTGCGTGTGCGTGTGCGTGTGCGTGTGCGTGTGCGTGTGCGTGTGCGTGTGCGTGTGCGTGTGCGTGTGCGTGTGCGTGTGCGTGTGCGTGTGCGTGTGCGTGTGCGTGTGCGTGTGCGTGTGCGTGTGCGTGTGCGTGTGCGTGTGCGTGTGCGTGTGCGTGTGCGTGTGCGTGTGCGTGTGCGTGTGCGTGTGCGTGTGCGTGTGCGTGTGCGTGACGTGTGCGTGTGCGTGTGCGTGACGTGTGCGTGTGCGTGTGCGTGACGTGTGCGTGTGCGTGTGCGTGACGTGTGCGTGTGCGTGTGCGTGACGTGTGCGTGTGCGTGTGCGTGACGTGTGCGTGTGCGTGTGCGTGACGTGTGCGTGTGCGTGTGCGTGACGTGTGCGTGTGCGTGTGCGTGACGTGTGCGTGTGCGTGTGCGTGACGTGTGCGTGTGCGTGTGCGTGACGTGTGCGTGTGCGTGTGCGTGACGTGTGCGTGTGCGTGTGCGTGACGTGTGCGTGTGCGTGTGCGTGACGTGTGCGTGTGCGTGTGCGTGACGTGTGCGTGTGCGTGTGCGTGACGTGTGCGTGTGCGTGTGCGTGACGTGTGCGTGTGCGTGTGCGTGACGTGTGCGTGTGCGTGTGCGTGACGTGTGCGTGTGCGTGTGCGTGACGTGTGCGTGTGCGTGTGCGTGACGTGTGCGTGTGCGTGTGCGTGACGTGTGTGTATAACCAAAACAGACCTTTAAAGATTCGGGTTAATAGAATTCACATGACATCAATAAACATTGGTATAACCTCTGTTTCGTTGGTCTCTTACTGGTCACCAGCGTGGTATGTTTGTTCGTGGTTCACAACTCTAAAAGTTCAAGAAAGCTGTATATAAGTTGACATTGCGTGATTTTTAGCACTTGATTTTGATGTTTGATACTTTGAAACTATTCAAAAGCAGTTAACCGCATGAATTATTCAAGAGGCATCTACAACATTTCTTATTTCGCTTCGATTCTTCAATTCTCTCTGCCTCTGGATCTGTTGTATTTCCCTCTCTCTCTCTCTCTCTCTCTCTCTCTCTCTCTCTCTCTCTCTCTCTCTCTCTCTCTCTCTCTCTCACTCTCTCTCTCTCTCTGAATGTTTCTTTTCAGTATGAGGGTTGAAATGGCAATGTTGTTCTTTCTCCCGTGGGTTTCTCCTGAAATCGTAGGATTGTCTTCAAAAGCACTTCAGAAAGGTGAAACTGAATAGTTATATACCTCAAAAACGTGTCTAGGCGATGTGGATCCTCCAATAAATGAAAGACTACGTGTCTACGGACACAAGTTTTGTCTGAGAACTGAAGCGGTGCTAATTCATCTAGCCAGGAAAAACTTCAGGTTCAGAAAGAGAGACAAAGAGAGAAAAGAGACAGAGAGAGAGACAAAGAGACAGAGAGACAGAAATAGAGAGACAGAGAGACACAGAGATAGAGTGACATAGAGACAGAAAGACAGAGAGACAGAGAGACAGAGAGACAGAGAGACAGAGAGACAGAGAGACAGAGAGACAGAGAGACAGAGAGACAGAGAGACAGAGAGACAGAGAGACAGAGAGACAGAGAGACAGAGAGACAGAGAGACAGAGAGACAGAGAGACAGAGAGACAGAGAGACAGAGAGACAGAGAGACAGAGAGACAGAGAGACAGAGAGACAGAGAGACAGAGAGACAGAGAGACAGAGAGACAGAGAGACAGAGAGACAGAGAGACAGAAAAAGAGAACGAACGATTGAGATTTTTCAGCGCCGAAAACGTAAACATCTTCAAATCAAATGCCCCCGAATGGTACCGAACCAAGCACCCCGAAGGTGACGTCCCTGTGCTTCAAGACAACGAAAAGGCATTTTTCTTTCAAATTTTTTCTTTTTAAAACCCATTTTCAGATTCTAAACAACTATTTCATTGAAATTTGCAAGTTTGTAGATGAGTTGTCCCCAACTATTCCAATCTTACCCCTCGATGAAGAAAAGAAGAACCAGGAAATCAACAAAACCACTGAACTTAGGGAAGAGGTATTTTCAAGCATAGGTAACTTATAATGAGATTGGGTTTTCAGTTTCACAAAAAGTACCTAAGCTTATTAAATCCGTCGAAGAAGCCTAGTCCTAATGAGACGGAGGAGGCAATTGCCATGACGTAGGATTTCTCTCTCTCTCTATCTCTATCTCTCTCTTCCCCACACTCTGTCTGTCTGTCTGTCTCTCTCTCTCACTCACTCACTCACTCTCTCACTTCGTCACTTACCAATTCAGAGTACCTGGAGAAATCGAAACACATTTTCTTTCTGAACTCGCAAACAAGCAATTATTATCCGGAGAGCAACCCGGCTTGATGGATTATGTGATCTTCCCCTACTTCGAAAGACTGTTGCATCTGAGACAAATGGTAGGGAGAGAGAGAGAGAGAGAGAGAGAAATACACAATAAGTGTAACCAAGAAGCACACATCAGACTTGAGCATTCATGCTACGGCTTTTCCATCTTAAACGTTTGAAGGTACTCCAACAACCGAAAAAAATCGGCTATTGGCATTTTGCCAACTCATTCCAAATGCCGTGTTCCCCGCCACGAAAGCATTGGCAAAGTGCCAAGACTATCGAATGCGCGGTTTTTGTTGCTAATCACCGGCTGTTTAAGACGCGAATTCTGTAATTATCGAGCAGAATGGAAACACCGACGACATTCGAAAAATGGATTTCGCTCTGCCTTTGTCAAAAACATGTATTTGGCCTAAAAACACTATTTTGAAACTTTTAGGTCATTATCGATTTTTCAGTCCGGGTTACTGTAGGTCAACCTGGATTACTGTAACACCGCTCAAACTGATCCAAATTGATCCCACGAGGTCGCTAACGTTTTCTTTTGATAAAATGAGCAACAATGTTTTTATTACTGTCTGAAATTTTATGGTTGAAGCAAAATATTCTTTGGTATTTAAAAAAATTTAGATTTTTTTGAGGTTTTCAGCAATTTTCACCACCAAGGGTTCATTTAAGAGCATTTTCACTATGTTTGCCAAATTTGTCATGAAATTTGCTACAAACACAATTATTGAAACACAAAAATTCATCGACTAAAAGTACTCCTATTTTGAGAAGAATGCCCGAAAAATCGAACAACTAACGATGACATACGAAGGGTGCAATAAAAATTTGGGTAAAATGGTATACCACTTCAAAAAACCGAAAAACAATCCCCATTGTCAAAATGCTACCCTAAACAAATGAAAAATTCCTATTTTTCGATTTTTCAGGTGTTCCACTGGGATTAAAATACAAATTTTGTTGAAAAACTTAAAACTTAAGAACATGGGAGTAAAATTTGTGTGTGGGGCTGATTAGCCTATTTTCTAGGAAAACCCTGTTGAATATATCTATTTTTAGGGCAACAAATACGTGTCTGAATGGAGCCCGCAGCCCTCTACTACCCGTTGGTTTGAGGAAATGTCATCAAGGTCTGAAGTTAAACAGATTCAACAGCCACATGAGAACCATGCCCTCTTCTACGAGAGTGTGTTCCGCGGATCACCTGATTTCGATGCCGGTGGTTGGGAATGAAATTTTCACAAATCAAATAAAGAGTTTTCATCCAATCATTCCATTTTGATACCTTTCCAGGATACGTGAATTTTCGATTTTTGTACTTCATTCAAACCGCAAACACCAAATTAACAATAATCGAAAAGCAGAAGTGGCGGTCCGGGTGTCTAAACGCCGAAATCGGTCAAAAATGGGGAAATCCACAAAAAGTGAACCTTGTTCAAAAATCAATTTTTCTTCGGTTTCTTTGTCGATTTTGGTGTTTTAACGTTTTTAATAAGTGTAACACAAAATAAACTTTTAATTTTGCTCAAATTGGACGCAATTCCATGCTAATTGATTCAGTACCACAGCTGTATTTCAAAAAATGTTGAATAAAAAAAATCGGCCAACATGGATTTTTTATTTTTATTTTTCATTTCAAGTGTTTATTCAATTTACATCGGAAAATGAAAGAAAACCCGCGGTCTCAAATTTTAAACGTGTTTTATAACAAAAACTTGTTTTTAATTGCATTTTTCAGAGGTTAGACCTTTAAATTCGCAAAAACCACTTGCACCAGCGTATTGCGCGTACGTTTTTACGCCTAGTTACTTATCCAGTTTTCATAAAATTGTGCGCGCGCGCCAAAAAAAAAAACCCAAAATTTCTTATGAATTCGGGCTACCCGCGCCGACCCCACCTTTGCGGCGCCTACCTATCCTTAAAGGGACCGTCAGCGGTCTTCGAAATCGTATGCTAATGATGGCTAGGCAATCAAGTCTTAGGGGCACAACCGTTGTGGTTTCGGGAAAATCGTTTAAATTTTAATGCCGCAATGTACATGCCCTTCATTTCGAAGCAGAAAAGACCCCAGACGGTCCTTTTACCATAAGTCCCCTTTAGCTTCAGAATACTCCAATGTTAGAGTTTCCCAACCGTAGCTATCCTTCAAACTTTCATTTTTAAGGTTTTAACCATAAAAACTAGTTCTTAAAACATAGGCAAAACGAAAAATTCATAGATCAACAGCAAAATGACAAACGATTCGGAGACTGAGGGTTTTTTTAATTGCGTATTCCTTATCATTTGGCTCAAATGTTTATGTAAATTGATAGTTTACATAATTTTCGATTTTTTAGAAAAAATAAGAAAAATAATGACGGAACATTTAAATAATTCGGGTAGACAGATCCAGTTAGATGCGCATGAACTCGAAAAGGCTGGGGTAACTTCGGATTGCCAGCCCAACCTCTTAGCCACTCGGCCATAAAAATTTAAAAAAAAATTTTATAGGGTAGTTCGAATCCTCCTTCACAGATTATGTTTTGCACAATTAGAACTATGTATTGCAACAAACAGAACTTACAAATAATGACTTTGAAAAGAGTTACATTTTAAGACGCGTTTCTTATAAGACTCGAGACATCTGTGACATAGGATATTTTTTGTTTCGGAATAGCCTTTTACTTATATAATATCATTTATATGACCAAAAATGACAATAAAAACCTTTTTCCCGTCTGTTGGGTTACTGTAGCCCATGTCGTATCCGCTTGTCTATAACTCGCGTTAACGCGAACAAAATTGAAAACGGCCAATTTAAAAAAGTTAGATAATTACATTTTAAAAACATTTGTAATTGAAGTCAAAGCAAATGTTCTATGTTTTCGTCATGAAAACAAGGATTGAATATCAAAAATGTTACTGTTTTTGACATTCCAGGTTTCACCCCCAAAAGTGTCATTAGCGACATAGTTTTTATAATTTTGGGCATGCTTTTCTACATTTTATCTTGTTTCACCAAAATTTTTTAGGGCATACATCATTCTCAAAAGCCGCTTTGAAGACCGCGCAAAAGGTATTCTACCTAAAAAAAAAAATGGTAAAGGTATTCTACCTAATGTTTGTCACTGTTTCTCACTTACGAAAGCTCGTAACTGATCAGACCTTGATAGTTTTCTTCTGTAAACATTTTTAATGCATTTCAGCTCACTACATGTTCATTCAATTATCAACAATGAATAAACGACATTAGCTGGACAACGCACGATTCCACTAAACGCACGTTGCGATGGCCACGATAAACATTTTTCGCACCAAATTACCTGAGGCTATCTTTTTTATAAGGCCTACGGCTACAACTCATATTTATCGTAAAAACCGTTTAATGGACTTGTTGGCTTAGGAGGCAGCGGCCAAATGTGGTGCCGCATCTAAGTGTGCGACCTTCAAAGCGTTTTTTGATGTATGCCCTAAAATTTTTTGGCGTAATAAGACAAAATGTAGTAAAAAATATGTAGAATCGAATGACATAGGTGACACTTTTGCAAAATTTGCTATTTCACAACTACAATATTATAGCTCGATTCTTATAAAAATTGCGTCTTAAAAAAGATTTTTGAAAATACCGGGGCCGGCCCCAGTTTCAGCCACGTTGGGGCGGCCTGAGATGGCTTTTCTTAGTATAGTTTTCAGAGGCCTGATATTCGCAAAGTCTCTCTCTTTCTCTCTCTCTTTCTCTCTCTATCTCTCTCTCCCTCTCTCTCTCTCTCTCTCTCTCTCTCTCTCTGTCTCTCTCTCTCTCTCTCTCTCTCTCTCTCTCTCTCTCTGAGGTCAATCAAGCGTTCCCGTGTGTCGTTAGGGTGGGATCGCTCTGTCTATCTAATCTATTCTCCCTTATCAGCCGCTATCCGCGGTCTCTCCTCCACTTGTTTTGTAAATATTTCAACGGCTCCTCCATTTTTTATAGATTCCCCTTATCTTAATACTCAAAACGATTGTTTGTGTCGAAGTCACACCCATTTTTTGTTTCATAATCGCATTAAAGGCGTTGTTTGCCGTGGCGCAAGCTGGCCCGGGCTACAGCGGCCCGTTTCCCCCGCGGGCTGGCCCGGTTTATGAAAAAGTTCAACGCTCTTATGTAAACATTGTAAATCGATTTTTAAAAACCGCTTTATCACCCAAAAACATTAATTTCGACACTTTTCACCCGCTTTTCCCACTTGTTGATGTTTATTTTTTGCAATGGAGCATATTTAGGGTCCCATTAATCATCATTTTGGAAGATTTCTCATTTTCCGTCACAAATTTTCCAAAATGACCGAATTAATGTCTCCAAAAGGAGACATGGAGGACATTTCTTTGTTGAAACACGTCACGGAGACCACAATTGACCAATTCGACATGCCTCATCGCACGGTTTACAATTTCATATTAATAAAAATGTTTAAAATTCGATTTTCAGATGTCAAATGTAACTGTAGTGCCATCGATGTTCATATCTTGGCATGACTTGAGCGTTTATGTGGGTTAAATTGACATTTTCCATAAAAATTGTTGGAATTCAGGCAGATATTGAGGGAAAAGCTGGTTTTGATGAAATGGAGAAAGGAGGTTTCAGGGGACAGAGGCAGATTCTTAATAATGGTAAGTAAAAGTATATTTTCGCTTTTTTTCAATGGCTGTAGCTGCGGCTTGGGATATAAGGCCGCCTCGCGCCCCCTAGGTAGTACCACCTTGTAGTGTAGCGGTTAGCGCTTCAGTTTTGCGCGCGGAAGGTGACGGGTTCGAATCCCACCCAAGGCAATTTTGTTTTGCGCACCTGAATAACTATGAAAATCTTTTTTTAAGTGTTCGGCTGTGCCAATCCTGGAGAAATCTTGGCCATAATGGGCTCAAGTGGTGCTGGAAAAACGACTCTGCTCAATATAATGACCCAGAGGAATTTGGAGGGACTGCATGTTAAAGGAAACGTGAAGGTTAGTTTTTTATTCATTTTTTAAAATAGAAGTTTTGACAGGTTAATGGTTTGAACATTACGAAGCAGTACATGAAGAAAGTTGCTGCTTATGTGCAGCAGGATGATTGTTTTATTGGGTCTTTGACTGTGGAGGAGCACTTGTTGTTCAATGTAAGATGGATCTCTCTCTCTCTGTCTCAATCTCTCTGTTTGTCTCTGTCTCTCTGTCTCTCTCTTTATTTCTCTCTGTCTCTGTCTCTATCTCTTTCCCTCGGTCACTGTGTCGCCCACCGCTCTGCCTCTCTGTCTGTCGGTCCCTCTCCCACACACTGTCATTGTCTCTCTGTCTCACTGTGTCACCGTGTCTTTGTACTTCTGTCTCGTTGCATCTCTCTCTCTCTCTCTCTCTCTCTCTCTCTCTTTCCTCTATGCCTCCCTGCTTCTCTGATTCTATATGTCTCTGTCTCTCTCTCTCTCTCTCTCTCTCTCTCTCTCTCTCTCTCTCTCTCTAGCAGATTTTCAACATTTAGGCTGCTCTTCGCATGGGTAACCGCTACTCAAAAGATGACCAGAAACGACGAGTGAAACAAGTCATCACAGATGTGAGTTTTAAGATAGTGTTTTAAAAATTTGTGTTATTTGATCTATTTTAAGAGGTAACCAGGAGCGTAAGCGCGGCCAAGGCCGCGCATTTTTTGGCAACTAAGGGCAAAACATTTTTGAAGGTTACACAAGTAAACTTCAAAAAATACGGACACACATGGAAAGAGACAGAGAGAGAGAGAGAGAGAGAGAGACAGAGAGACAGAGAGAGAGAGACTTTGCGAATATCAGGCCTCTGAAAACTATACTAAGAAAAGCCATCTCAGGACACAAATGACAGACTGAGGAACAACTTGAGAGACAGACAAACCGAAAGACAAACGAGGTAGAAGCAGACAAAGTGAGAGATGGAGACAGACTGAAATAGAGAGAGAGAGAGAGAGAGAGAGAGAGAGAGAATATAGATACAGAGAGAGAAAAGAGGGGGAAGAAGAACAGGCTGGACGGAGAGAGAGTCTCATTTTTGCCTTCTCAAGAGAAGGCCCCAAAAATTTTGCCTAACTCCGCGTTAGCAGAGTGCGATTTTCAATTAGTACCTCAAACTTGGGTAATTGAACCGAAATATTGCACATGAACAAAGGGGTGTCACACGGCAGCCGCCGATCTGATACGGAGGAGGCCGGGACACCGCGAGAACTCCGTCAAACCCGTACCAAATAGGAACCCGCTGGGATTGGGGTAATATAAGCGACTCAATATCACAGCCTTATAACACTTATCGGTGATTGAAAAGGTCAGCGCTCAGCCTGTCATAAGTCGCAAGTCGCTATAATCCGAGCCACGACGTTGCTTTTTCTGTCCCTTTAATCAGGTGGTCACAGGCTCTCATGGAATCAGTGAACACTCCGGACGGCCGGAGGGTTTACCCATGCGGGTTAGTTAATAGTATTCGGTTTGTGGTTCCGTAACTCTGGCATCTAATAGCAGTTGATCCGTTCGCTGCGAAGAGCTCTGCTAACGTCCCACGTGGCTAGAAAAGATTCCTCTTTTGTTTCTTTGTTAGGCTTTCTGTTCTACATTGCTCGAAAGAAATAGAAAAAGAGAATAAGCAAAAAGACAGAGAGACAAAGTGACATACACGGCGGAATTAGAATATTCTGCGTTAAGGCAGAGAGGCAGAGGCAGCCAAGTTGAGTTGTCGAAGGCAGCGAACCTTAGCGGCCGCAGGCCGCATAACTGAGCGGCCGAAGGCCGTGAATCACGGCGGCCGCAGGTCGCCTAACTGAGCTGCAGAAGGAAGCAAACTTTTGCGTCCGTAGGCCGCCTAGCGCCCATTTGGGGGCAAAGCCCCCGACGAGCGGCCGAAGGCCGCGAGGAGCCAGGAGTGAGGACCGCCGTAGGCGGGCCGTAACTCCTGGTGGGATATACAATGAGAAAGCATCATCTTTCTCTGCAAATCTTACTGGTTATTACGTTCGGCGCGCCCTGTGTTTACGGGGTTGGAGTTTAATTTCGTTTTTTCAACGTGGCTAGCGGTGTTGAGGGTGTTCTCCCGCTGACACTCGTACGAAATCGGCCGCGCTGAAGAATAAGCATGAAAATAGACTTTTCACCCATCTTGGGGCAAGATAAACCAAGACTGAGCGTAAAAATGTTTACGCAGTATTTTCATCACCTTTTATAGTTGTTTTTACAATAAGAAGAAGCATAAGTAAAACAAAATTATCTATTGTTTTCTGTTTTCAAATTGAAATTTTGTTTACATTAAAGCGAGATACAAACAAAAAGGCATTTTCTACAAAAAAACCCAAGCTACCGTAACCTCAGTGGCCCAAAAACGTGAAAATTCACTTAAAAGGATGTATTTTTAGACGCAATATCCACAATTTTCGAGCCATTTGGAAATGGGGCGCTCCTGGGAAAAATAGATTTGGCTGAAACTTCGTAAATTAGTTGCCTAGGGCCCAAATAGTCGCAAAACACACTTTATGTTGCATTTTGAAACCTTAAGGTCCTTAAGGGGACCTTAAGGTCTTAATCTCACATCTCGCTTCACAATTAACATTTTTGACTTTAAAAGAACAATCGATAGATAATTTTTTACGTAACAATTGTGTAATTACGTCCAAAATCATTACACAATCGCATACCTTTTGAAAAAAATCAAAAACTTTCTCGAAAAATCAAAAAACAAGGTTTTTCCCACTTTGCGAAAAAGTATCCACCGATCATTGACGAGCAGTGCGATTTTTGATTTCTACGAGAAATTTTAAGCCAGAAATGTATCTTGTTGGTCAATTTTCATTTCCTTAAAGTTGTCTAAAGTTTTAGGGAAAACTGCTACTTCGCTTTGGGTTGAACCAATATTTGACCGAAACATAGTCAAAAACTGGTAATGAGCTAAAAATAATAAAACTGTTGGAAATATGATGAAAATTCACTTCAGAATCTTTTTTCTTCCCCTGGATTGAGATTAAGACCTTAAGGTCCCCTTAAGAACCTTAAGGTTTCAAAATGGAAATGAAGTGTGGTTTTAGACTATTAAGGTCCTTAAGGTCCCCTTAAGGACCTTAAGGTTCAAAATGCAAATGAAGTGTGTTTTCAGACTATTCAGGTCCTTAAGGTCCCCTTAAGGACCTTAAGGTTTCAAAATGGAAATGAAGTGTGGTTTTAGACTATTAAGGTCCTTAAGGTCCTCTTAAGGACCTTAAGGTTCAAAATGCAAATGAAGTGTGTTTTCAGACTATTCAGGTCCTTAAGGTTTCAACATGCAAAATGAAGTGTGGTTTTAGACTATTAAGGTCCTTAAGGTCACCTTAAGGACCTTAAGGTTTCAAAATGCAAAACGAAGTGTGTTTTCACACAATTGTGATCAGACAACGTCTCATAGCGAAAGGTTTGCTCCTCGCCACCAAATCATTTCAAAAAATTCCCATCAAGAGGTCGGAAACGCCAAGATTAAAGCGCTCCGACCCTTCTGCTCATAAAAACATAGCTTTTTTCCAGCTAGGACTGAAAGAAAGCAGAAACAGCATTATTGGAACGCGAACTCGAAAAGGTCTGTCTGGAGGGGAGAAGAAGCGACTAGCTTTCGCCTCTGAGGCAAGTTCCGCCTCATTTTCCTCCTTATTGGCTCTTTAGATTCTCACCTCCCCTCCTATTCTTCTTTGCGATGAACCAACGTCCGGATTAGATGCTTTTCTCGCCTTTCAAGTCATTTCGGTATGTATTTCTGACCTTTTAAAGGTTTTATAGGTTGAAAAATGGAAAGTCATGTGCATTTTAACGCATTGGCACAGAACAGCCGTGACACCGGGCCGGGCCAGCCCGGTTCTAAAATTTTAGGCCACGCCCCTTTTTGGCAGAATTGAAATGCCATTTAGGTCCTGAAACGCCTAGCCCAAAGGAAAGGAATGACCATAGTCATCACAATCCACCAACCTTCTAGCCAAGTTTTTCAACTTTTCGATAGGTAACTAAGTCCTTAAGTACCTTAACAAACCGGCCACAGAGTTTATCTCCTAAGTGAAGGTAGAGTAGGCTTCTGTGGAGTGACCTCAGCTGCTGAAGACCTTTGGAAGTCTGTTGGAAGGCCCTTGCCTTTGAATTTCAACCCAGCAGATCACTACATTTCTACTCTTTCTGTGACGAAGAACTCCGATAGAAGCAGGGTTAAGGTGAATTTAAGGTTTATTAGGGTAACTGTTTACGGTTTAGGGTATTTGCGATGCGTTTGCTAGTAGCGCTTATGGTAAGGAACTCATGAGGGAGGTTAGAGATGAGACGCGGTCGAGGGAGAGCTCACTGAGTACGCAGACGTTTAGGAGGGAGAGAAGGGAAAGTTATGCAAAGCAGTATAGAACAAGGTGAGATATATCTTTCTAACGCTTACTCACTCACTTACCTAATCCTAGCCCTATCCCAAAAACCGTAACCCTGACCCTTTCCTTAACCTTAACCTTAACCTTAACCTTAACCCTAACCCTAACCCTAACCCTAACCCTAACCCTAACCCTAACCCTAACACTAACCCTAACCCTAACCATAACCCTAACCTTAACCCTAACCCTAACCTTAACCTTAACTCTAACCCTAACCCTAACCCTAACCCTAACCTTAACCTTAACCCTAATCATAACACTAACACTAACCTTAATCCTAACACTAACCTTAACCCTAACCCTAGCCTTGACCATAACCTTAACCTTAACCTTAACCTTAACCTTAACCTCAACCTTAAACATAACCTTAACCTTAACCTTAACCTTAACCTTAACCCTAACCCTAATCCTAAGCCTAACCTTAACCTTAACCTTAACCTTAACCTTAACCTTAACCTTAACCTTAACCTTAACCTTAACCCTAACCTTAACCCTAATCATAACACTAACACTAACCTTAACCCTAACACTAACCTTAACCCTAACCCTAGCCTTGACCTTAACCTTAACCTTAACCTTAACCTTAATCCTATCCCTAACGCTTTTAAGCTTTTAAGGTTAAAACCTAACGTTTACCCTAACCCTCTTCCAGTTGGTTGCAGCAGCTAACCCTTCTCATCTGGCGAAACTCGAAAACAACTCTCCGCGAACCCACCCTCCTACGAGTTCAAGTGATGCAAGCCATAGTAGGTCATTTTAAACCCCTTTTGTATGGTTTTTTCAGATTATCTCCGTTTTAACAGGTCTCGTTTATCTCAATAACTCTATCAGCCAAGAAAAGATCATGAATGTCAATGGAGCCATGTTCCAGATGATCACCAACATGGCTTTCATGTTTCAGTACAGCTGCGTTTACGTAAGAATATCTAACTTTTACCTTAGTTACTTAACTTTTCAGAATTTTTGTCTCGAGTTCCCAACTTTTCATAGAGAACATGGATCGAACCTCTACAGAGTTAGTACCTACTTTTTGGCTAAGAACTTAGCTGAGGTACATATTTCACAAAATTTGGCAACAGTTTTATTAGATTCCTGCCTTTTCACTCTGTGCACTTATTTTTGCATCTATCTTCTATTGGATGTCGGGAATGGTGCCGGCCATTGACGCCTATGCAATTTATATCTTGGCTTCGATGTTGGTTATGAATGTGGCTGTTTCAGTTGGTGAGTTTGAGACGCGCAATCACATGAACACATACGCACACGTGTGTACAAACACGCACACGCACACGCACGCGCACACGCACACGCACACGCACACGCACACGCACACGCACACGCACACGCACACGCACACGCACACGCACACGCACACGCACACGCACACGCACACGCACACGCACACGCACACGCACACGCACACGCACACGCACACGCACACGCACACGCACACGCACACGCACACGCACACGCACACGCACACGCACACGCACACGCACACGCACACGCACACGCACACGCACACGCACACGCATACGCACACGCACACGCACACGCACACGCACACGCACACGCACACGCACACGCACACGCACACGCACACGCACACGCACACGCACACGCACACGCACACGCACACGCACACGCACACGCACACGCACACGCACACGCACACGCACACGCACACGCACACGCACACGCACACGCACACGCACACGCACACGCACACGCACACGCACACGCACACGCACACGCACACGCACACGCACACGCACACGCACACGCACACGCACACGCACACGCACACGCACACGCACACGCACACGCACACGCACACGCACACGCACACTCAACCTCACACTCACACTCACACTCACAGTTTTAGGCTACTGTTTTGCCTGCATCTTCGGCTCCGTCCCAGTTGCCCATACCTTCCTTCCTATCTATGTCACCCCAATGTTCGCCTTCGGAGGCTTCTTCATCAACGTCGAAACTCTACCAATCTTCTTCAAACCATTTGAGTACCTGTCTCACATTCGCTACGGATTTGAAATTATAGCCCAACAAGAGTGGTCCAGAGTCTCAACGATTCCAGGTAAGAGAGAGAAAGAGAGAGAACGATAGAGAGAGAGAGTAAGAGAGAGAGAGAGAGAGAGAGAGAGAGAGAGAGAGAGATAGAGACACTCTACACGTTCCAGGATGCACCTCCAATACCACCCACTGCGTGCGTGATGGAGCAGAAGTGCTCGCCTCCCTCTCATTCCGAGAAAACACTACATGGATCGACATGTCTATTCTTATCGCCTTGATTGTTGCGATTCGCTTCTTTGCTTTCATCGCTCTGTATATTAGGGCGAAACTTAAGAAATAATTGATTTCTGGTAATAAAATGTTGTTGTTTTAGTTTTTATAAGACTCGGGCACGAAGATGCACAACGCAAGGAAATGGGTTTTTTTCGGGATGTAGTAGTTCACACTTTACTTCACCTTTACCTTACCTTACCTTACCTTACCTTACCTTAACCTTACCTTACCTTACCTTACCTTACCTTACCTTACCTTACCTTACCTTACCTTACCTTACCTTACCTTACCTTACCTTACCTTACCTTACCTTACCTTACCTTACCTTACCTTACCTTACCTTACCTTACCTTACCTTACCTTACCTTACCTTACCTTACCTTACCTTACCTTACCTTACCTTACCTTACCTTACCTTACCTTACCTTACCTTACCTTACCTTACCTTACCTTACCTTACCTTACCTTACCTTACCTTACCTTACCTTACCTTACCTTACCTTACCTTACCTTACCTTACCTTACCTTACCTTACCTTACCTTACCTTACCTTACCTTACCTTACCTTACCTTACCTTACCTTACCTTACCTTACCTTACCTTACCTTACCTTACCTTACCTTACCTTACCTTACCTTACCTTACCTTACCTTACCTTACCTTACCTTACCTTACCTTACCTTACCTTACCTTACCTTACCTTACCTTACCTTACCTTACCTTACCTTACCTTACCTTACCTTACCTTACCTTACCTTACCTTACCTTACCTTACCTTACCTTACCTTACCTTACCTTACCTTACCTTACCTTACCTTACCTTACCTTACCTTACCTTACCTTACCTTACCTTACCTTACCTTACCTTACCTTACCTTACCTTACCTTACCTTACCTTACCTTACCTTACCTTACCTTACCTTACCTTACCTTACCTTACCTTACCTTACCTTACCTTACCTTACCTTACCTTACCTTACCTTACCTTACCTTACCTTACCTTACCTTACCTTACCTTACCTTACCTTACCTTACCTTACCTTACCTTACCTTACCTTACCTTACCTTACCTTACCTTACCTTACCTTACCTTACCTTACCTTACCTTACCTTACCTTACCTTACCTTACCTTACCTTACCTTACCTTACCTTACCTTACCTTACCTTACCTTACCTTACCTTACCTTACCTTACCTTACCTTACCTTACCTTACCTTACCTTACCTTACCTTACCTTACCTTACCTTACCTTACCTTACCTTACCTTACCTTACCTTACCTTACCTTACCTTACCTTACCTTACCTTACCTTACCTTACCTTACCTTACCTTACCTTACCTTACCTTACCTTACCTTACTTTACCTTACCTTACCTTACTTTACCTTACCTTACCTTACTTTACCTTACCTTACCTTACTTTACCTTACCTTACCTTACTTTACCTTACCTTACCTTACTTTACCTTACCTTACCTTACTTTACCTTACCTTACCTTACCTCACAACAGAAAGTTTTTCCATCCGTTTTTTTTCATTTTGCAATTTAGTAAGCTGGCTCAAGAATTCTCGGAGACAGACCACCCGCCTTTGTCCGAGTTGCTGGATATTCTTCGATGTGAGCAGATAGCCGATTTCCACGCCCTTCGCCGTCGATTTGCGGTAAATCATTTTGATATACTGTAAAATTTGAGGCAAAAAAATTTGAGGCAAAAAATATTTTCTTTTGTTTATAGGGTAATGGTGATAAGAAGCGAGTTCGAAAAGATGCCAAGGAACGTCAAGAAACTATCTGGAAGAAGATGCACGACTTTGACAACAAGCTGCGTTTTGGAACCGTTTCTCCACAGGAAATGTTAAATTACTTAGATGACATGACCCCACCTTTCTAGGAAATCTATTTAAGCTGTCTTCATTTTATAGGTTGTTATCTAGTCACTAATAGAAGCCCCCGATTGCATGTTTGTATTTTGCAAAGATTAATAAACAAAGAGCTAAAACTAGTAATTCCTTGTTTTTGTTGTGGTGGGGCATTCGTAGGTGGAGTTAGAATGGAATAGCGGCTGCCCGAGCAATCTCCCCCGCACTGCGCGGCCGGGGTGGCAATCTCCCCAGAAGGGCGCGCCGCCCCGATTCGGGGGAGATTGCCGCCTCCCAATTTAAGATCCACTAAGCCTTTATTGATCCAGTCCTTTAATAAAGACAATTATAGTCCGTCTTGTGAGTCTCCTTAGTAAAAATATTTCTAACTTCTTTACTGCCATCGATGGAAAACAGACCCGATATCGGGAGATCTGACCAAAAATATCGAACTGGCAAACAGTCAACAACGTCTTTGATTGAATCTTTTGTGCCAATACAAAACAACAATAAAATTGAAAATCCCCCGCATCGGATATTAAAAATAAACAGCTACAAATAGGAGCGGCAAGCCGTGTAGAATCAGTCCCAACGATGCTCTTCAAAGCAGTGGGTCTTTCTCAAAACTCCCCCCCCCACCTGCTGTTTCAGTTACTAATCGTTTTCTTCTTCGTGTCTCCCTCGCTGGCGTACGGCAATTTGATCGCCAAGATTTCGGTGAATTGCCGACTTCCTGTGGTGTTTAGTGGCAAAGTTTCCCTATGGGAGATAAGTTTACCCAATTGAAATTTATCTCTTGTTTTACTATGAAGGCTCCATCCAAAACCCGACCACTTTCTCAGACAATGATCGACTAGTCGGCTCCATAAAGGAATTCTCGAACGTGAACGGAGTCTTCACAGCCGGCATTGCTGGGACGAAAGTTCCAAATGCGGACCCACTCAGTTGGAACTACCCTTATCTTCGGCCCTACGTCTGGGTCAGACACACCTGCCATCAAAATGATCCACAAGTGGCTATTGATGGTACCATCGTAAGTGACAAAAAAGGTTAATAGTTAACGAATTCAGTGGAATATGGTTTTTTTGGAGCACTGCCCGGAAGGGCGGGCATGCCAATATAACGGAAACATCACTTTGGGCAACCCTGCAACTTGGTCCTTCGACAAAATGAAAAACATGCCCATGTATTAATGCTGCGCATAAGTACAATGAACGTTCAATAATGGTAGTATTTGTTGGAATCACCTGTTTGTTACACACACTCACACTCACACATACTGTTTTTGTCTCTCTGTTTCACGGTCTGGCATTGCCCCGCCCCGCCCGGCTGTGTGTAAATATAGTGAACCAGAAGCCAAAGGCCTCTTCGCCTTCTGGGTTCGGCGGCCTTCGGCCGCCTCAATCTGTGATCGGGGCCTGCGGCCGCTTAGATACGCAAACTTCGGCTGCTCAAAAAGGCGGTCTTCGGCCGCTCATGTGTACAGCCTACGACCGCTTTGTTCTACCAATTCCAATAAAATGTTCCCCATGGTCGTGTTGGGGAAAATGAAGGTGTGTGGCGCATAAAACGTTGCGCTGCTAACGGACAGAATGACAACCCTCTAATGTTATAAAAAATTGAGGCAATGTGAAAAGTAAGTGGCGCTAAAGTTGGTCTCAAAGCTGCTTCTTTGTTTCACTAACGAGTGCAGGTGCTCTGACTAAGGTTTTTTTCTGATTGCGAATTTCTTTCTACGCCGCTTTGCGTTTTTTTTCAACAGATTGCAACTATCAAAAAATTGTAACAGGTGCTGCGCCATGAAAAAATTCGATCCGATAAGCTTTTTTTGTATTATGAACTAGCGCGCTTCGCGCGCTAGCTGGGGGGCAAGCCCCCCAGACCCCCCTTGCGGGGTTACTGAAAGGAAATTGATAAATGCTTCGTTTTTTTTAATAATTTATCATTTTAAGATAAAGAATTATCTTGATTTTTGTATTGTAGGCAATCAAAAATAGTAAAGTAACATATTTCCTTATTTATAATGAGAAATACTTTTCTTATTTTCCTTTGCGAAATAGTTAATTTTATGTTTCTTTTTGCGAATTACCTCCTGCCATTACTTTATTGCGAAATATGCAGTCGCGGGCGGGCTAAGAATCCTTTCAAAATCTTGGAGTTTTCACAATCGTAGAAGTTTACGATGTGCAGAGGCCCCGAAATATGCGGGTCTGAAGTGAAACATACCTACCCAAAAAACAATATGGAGAAAGAGAAGGAGAGAGAAAGGTAGAGAGAGGCATCGAATGACACGCAAACGCCAAATGGCGGTAAAACACTGACAAACAGAAATTTCATCATATATTACGAAAAGGGGCACAGAGCGGAGAGAGCGCGAGCGAAAGGGACACAGAAACCTGGCAGCTCTCCAACAACAGCTGCGTAGTAAGAGTGCATTTTGGGTGCAATCGAGGGCGGACAGTTTCGTAAACAGGCAAGACTTTTGCCAAGACTACGCTAAGGGGAAGAGGGGACAGGGGAAAGCCAGAGAACAAGATTTCTTTCTGGTTTCCCAGTCTGAGAAAAGAAAAAAACTTTACGGATGGAAAAGAAACGAGAAAAATTATCCAAAACAAAACACATAGAGATATAAAGACTGAGATAGAACCAGAGACGGCAACACGACTCAGTTGATCTCAGCATGAATAGTGAAAAATGTCCTTTCTATATACAAAAAGGGAGGGGGGAGAAAGTGGTGACGAGAAAGAGAGACGCAGAGAGGCGGCGTTCTTATGCATGAAGAGGAGAAAAAGCGACCCCGCGGGAACATCTGGTGACCCAAGTACCCCTTAGAGGGGAAGGGGTCACGCCATTTCGCCACCATATGTGGAATGAAGAAAGCTATAACTAATTAGGGACGGAAAAACGTAACTATTATGATCAGGTGTGCGTGTGCGGGTGTGTAGGGACAGCAAAGGCGGCCTCGGCGCGGGCAGCCCGGAATGCTAAGAAAACGTGGTTCAAATGACCTGCGCGCGTATTTTTGTGAAATTATTTATTTTAAAAAAATGGAATACGATGTAAAACCACACGAGCACAACGATGAAATAACTTAAAACGCCATATTCAATCAATATTTAGGGGAAAACACTATTTTCTCCGTTTTTTGGCTATAATTTCCTTACATGATCTTGACTATCATGATAAGTACTACGTGTTACACAAAACAAAATAATAAAATAAAAAATCCATTCTCCCCGAAAAAATAGGGACAACTTTCGCGCTCCATTGCCAAATGCGCGCTCCATTTTTTTCTTGAATATTCGGGTATTGGTCCTATAGCAAATGTGAGCCGATTCTGGCACAACGACCTATTTTCTAAGTCAGTGACCTCACAGGGAGCACTCGATTATTGTGACCTCACAGGGAGCACTCGATTATTTCAGAAGACTGTATCTTAAAGTAAGTGTGTGCGTGTGTGTGTAATGTGTAAAAAAATGTCTCCGATTTCGCTGCAAAAGACAAAAATGTCTTATTAGGACTTTAAAAGCGTTTAAAAACAGAATAATTCGAAGTCCCATTTTAACTGCTGCAAAGATTTCGGTGACATTTCATTTTGGGAAAAAGCCAAAATAACCCAAAATGCTCGCACTTCTAAGAAATCCCGTCTTAACTTTCCAACTTACGATTAGAGATTTCACAAAATTCAGCTGAACGTTTTAGCTTTGAATGTTTTCCGTTGAAAACGGGAGTGGATTCAACCAGATTCCGTTTTATGCCGCCTGGGATAACACGGAGAACGATCAAAAGATGCAAGGCATAAAGATAGCAACGGAGGGCACAATTTTCGTGACCTCATATGGATTACGATTATTGACAGAGCTTGGGTTACTGAAATTTACGCTTAAAAATTACGGTACTTCACAAAAAAATGGTTTACTACATTTTAAAAACTTGTGCGTTTCTTCTATAGCTGTCGCCAAACGAGCATCGGCTCTTAAAATCCGCTTTTCTCTGCGTCTACGCTTCTCGCATACTATTTCCGCCGGAGTATCGCACGACTCCTGCATTAAGACCGTTTTTGGCAGGATGCTCGGTTGGCGACCGCTATATAATAAAAAGGTTAGAAAACGTAAGTTGCGGCCGCAGGCCGCGTGTGGTTGCGCCCGAAGACCACGTGTAGGTACGGCCGTAGGCCGCAAGCCAGAATGTTGAACGCCATACCCTCCTAGTTAAAAAAACCCGCTTAGATTTCAGAATTCGACCATTGCATGAAAAAAGCACAGATAAGAATTACGGTGTTTGATCTATTTATAGGCTACAGGAGTATCTTTCCAAAGAATTCGGTTGATGTGGCTACAGTGATTATGATATCCCGTTTGCTAATGAACTACGGTTTCACAAAATTCATTTCACAAAATTTTACTTTATTACACAAATTTATCGACCGCTGGCATCCCCCGGGAAATCCCCAATCCACTTTTCGCATATCTTTCGCCAACCTTTGATTATTCTCTGCGTATATTCGCTTTTCGATCGCTTTCAGGAATCAGGTTCGTCCAAAGCACGTTTCTGAAAGCGATGTGGTCTTTTGAACACAGATGTTGCAGAAACAACGTAAAAAGCGATCTGAAAGCGAAGCCAAAATTGACCACGTGTTAGAGGGTCACAACGGGTTGGGTCCGTTCTGTGCGCCCTTTGCCTTCCCTTGGAGGAAAGCAGATCGTATTTGTTCAAACCTCCCTCGTCTATCCCAGGCTTGTGTGTGTGTGTGTGTGTGTGTGTGTGTGTGCGTGTTAGTGTGTGTGTGTGTGTGTGTGTGTGTGTGTGTGTGCGTGTTAGTGTGTGTGTGTGTGTGTGTGTGTGTGTGTGTGTGTGTGTGTGTGTGTGTGTGTGTGTAGTGTATCAGTGTAAGTCCGCGCCTTCATTTCCTCAGCGAATGAGGGTGAGTACGTCCGTAGGCGGAGTTTCACATGCTTCACGGCATTTTCACGACCGATGGACGACTAAGGAAGGGCCATGAATCTTGAGAGGTCGAAGGCCACGGGTCGGTGCGGCCGCAGGCCGTAGACCAGTAGGGTGCTCGCCGTTGTCGCGCGTACCCTTCTGGTTTACCGTGAAAGCGGTTCCTTTCACCCAAATTTTCGCTTCAAGCGGGCCGAAAACCTCTCCGATAGTCGCGAACTTTATGCAGTTTACATATGCTTTTTCACATGGCATTGCGAGAAAATTTTCCGGGGTTTTGCCAGTGTTTGAAATTTGCTGGTTTTCGAAATATGGTACATATTTTAAAAAAAACGGCCAAAAAATGGCAGCCATTTTATGAATTCATCACATTTTCCATCTATCAAGCTTGCTTAGGCTTAAAGACTGCGAACATTTTCTCTGAATGCCGTGTAAGGTTGATTTTGCTGAAAACTGCATGAAAAATATCCAATTAACCTATTTAAAGCTCCCGACCATCGCAGTGGTTTTCGGCCGGTTCCGAGCGAAAATATGGGTGAATAGAGTTCAAGTTTAATTAATTTTGACGCACGTCAAAAGTAGGTTTAATTTTCTAAGAGGGGCTCTGCGAAGTCACAAGAAAAAAAACTGCAAAACTAGTGTATGCTTACACCATTTACCAAGCTACTCGGCACACACATACTCAATTGGGAGTTAAAGTTGCAAAAAACCAAAAGTTCTTTATGGCCAGTACTTTAAATCTTTCGGCCACTTCGGTATATGTTGGGTTGCCTTTGTTTTTCCGATACCCTCAGTTTGTCTGATCGTAAGTCCTCCGTTCCTTCCGGCATGTTTTGTCATTTTGGCCCCTCGGACCACCCGGGTTCTTCTTTTCACTCCGGTCCCGCGTGTGCGTCAGCCTCCTTTTTGGGCCCATTCACTGGGTCATGCCGAGTTATTCTTGTAATTTTGCCTTTTTCGTTTTCTCCGGCACTGGTGGTCTTCAAAGGTACTTGTGCCTGCACGATGTTTAGAAGCAAGTCTAATTTCGAAGTTGTTATTCTAATAGGATGAGATTACTCGGAAAATGAGGAGTTTTCCAGACAATTTAGCATATATAATTAGTACAATTTTCGACCGTACCCGATGGAAATGGAAATGAAAAGGTCCCTGACGGTCCCTTTAAGGTGACTGATTGAATCGAGGTATATCTCATTTGGTAGCCCTTGGGATGAAACTTAAGGGGCTGGTTTCAGTTTCTGCTAAGGAGCACCCATTTTCGAGAAAACCGATTTATAAGTTTTCGCTTGCAACACTGGTAGACCGCCCATCGCACAAATCACCCGCCCGCGGCAGCTACGAAAATGAGATTTGGTGGTCAAGTGGTTGAGCGGTTAGACTGTAAATATGAAGGTTTTTGGTTCGCACCCTCTTTGCGCTGTTTTATTTTTTCCTGAACTTTGTGATTTTTTGCCAAGTTTTGGAGCAAAATATTTTGTTGGCCAATGTGCGGTTTGTGTTCCAAATTTGTAATTGAGTATCTCCGTTAAACGATGTTTCAATTGGAACCAATAAAAAACAAATTTCGAATTTTTTTAAAACTTTCGGCTTCAAAACTTGGCAAAAATATCAAAAGTTCAGGAAAAATAAAACAACGCATAGAGGGTGCGAACCAAACACCTTTATATTTGCAGTCTAACCTCTTAACCACTTGACCACCAAATTATAATTCCATAGCTGCCGCGGGCGGGTGATTTGTGCGCTGGACGGTCTACCAGTGTTGCAACTCAAATTTTAAAAATCGGTTTTCTCGAAAATGGGTGCTCCTTAGCAGAAACTGAAACCTTAGCCTGAAACACTTCCCATGTTAGGCCCGTTCTATCCATAAATCACTTCCAGTTGTTCTGCCAGGCCTCTCTGATTCCTGCAGCTCCAATAGGAAATCCCATAAAATTGTAAAAGCAAAAATAAGTATAGCACTTAATTGGTGATTGAGAAATTAATATGTCTGCTTCGTGGGAAATGTGGCAGTTCCCGTGGTTTCTGTTACTATTTTCGTTCGCGGCCTTGTCGGCGCCACTCGCTATGACCCGCGTCGTCGCCCTGGTGCTCCTTATTGCGCCCTTCGTATTATGTCATGTGAGCATTGAAACATACAAAATTCTATTTTTACACTATTTTACAACTATTACAATTAAATATTCGAATTAGGAAAATTATCTGCCAAATTTTCATTAGTAAGTCATTGGGGACGAGGCGATGCACCATAGCGCCCCCTTCTCCACTTTATCATATTTTCTAGTTTATGTGCTTGTAAAAGTTAGAAAATAGGCTCTGATTGGCAAAAACCCGGCCGCTGCCTTTCACCGGTCATTTTGTCAACGAGTTTTATAAGCTGCATGTGGTCCTGCCACGAATAGCAAAGCGAAGCGCAACCGCACTTGGTAAAAGAACGCAAAGCGGCTCTTATGCGGCCGTAGGCCACCGAATCCAGAAGGCTAAGACCCGCGAAGCCGGGCTTGACTCCTTGTATTCTATAAAGCGAACGTTTGAAGTTGGAAAAACGTAAAATGCTAGAATCAGGAGAAATTCATGGATTAACTGTTGTGTGACATGCATGCTAAAGTTTCGCTCATTAGGAATCTTCAAAGATACGCGTCCGAAAAAGAAAGACTGATCGTCTAATCAAGAGAGCGCGCTGTGTCGTCGCCAAATCAAAGGTCAGCTTTTCTTCAACGCGGGGAAAAATGCGGAACGGGTCATCTTGCGATATAATCGACCATATAATCATGTTCGTTCCTAAAACGGGCGGTTGGGGACAATCTTGATAAAACAAAATAATACAAGCAAACGTAACTATTAGATTCAGTTAATAACTATTCTTTTAGCTAGCAAAAATGTTTTGCACAGGTGGGGTTCCGAACCAGGAACGTTCGTTTATAAACCCTAAGTGCTAACCACTTGACCAAACCGCAACTAACCAATTTTGGCCGCGCGCACCTAACGTCAACGGGAACCCGCGGCTCGCATCTTTAAACAGTTCAAACCCAAATAAAAACTTGAAAATGGGCTTAATTTAAATTTAAACACGTATTTTTTTCAGGATGGCTGGCGAGTTGACCACTGCGCCCGTTTTCGCCAAAACTACGAGGTATACTGTAGAGGAATCTGGACCCCTGAAAAACTGCTCCGCCTGGCTCATCATTTAGAGAAGATTGAAAAGTTTTGCCCTAACTTTAAACGAGTTTGTCTTCACACGTGGGTTACGGTAGATGGTTACAGTATGCTTCTAATTTAGGGAAGAAGATCGTGCCAGAGCCAAAAAGTTAAGAAAAAAGCACAGAAAGAAGTTGGAAAAGCACATGAAGCAGGAAATGACTTATGAGGATATTCAAGAGAGGGTGGGTGGGAGTTTGGAATACTGTAACTATTTTTTTTAGCTGTCGGAAATGGTTCCCTGCACTCCGGAATGTGACGCTAGGGTGCATTTCCACTGCACTACCGAGTGCAAATGTGAATATGACTGGCCGACGTTTCAGAAGTTCTGTTTTGAACCTACCTTAAAGGAGTTTGAGGCTACTTGCAGGTATGCGACATCTCTCTCTCTCTCTCTCTCTCTCTCTCTCTCTCTCGCTCTCTCGCTCTCTCGCTCTCTCGCTCTCTCGCTCTCTCGCTCTCTCTCTCTCTCTCTCTTTCTCTCTCTCTCTCTCTCTCTCTCTCTCTCTCATTCTTACGTCTTCTGACTGTCTCTGTAATTCTAACTGTCCCTGACTCTAACTCTCTAACTGTCTCTAACTCTCTAACTTTCTTTGTCTCTAGCTCCATAACTGTCTCTGTCTCTAACTTTCTGACTGTCTCTACATCCCCTAACTGTTTCTAACTCTCTAATTCTCTATACATCTAACTTTCTAACTCTCTCTCTCTCTCTCTCTCTCTCTCTCTCTCTTTCTCCATTTGACACGATTCCTTCTGACATTGTTATCAGTAAGACCTTTAAAGATAGATCGAGTGCAACCGAACGGAAACCAAAAGTGAACCTTTTCAGCGACTGGTTTGCCCGTTGTCCGCAGTTCGAACAGTTAGGAAAAGAAGAGGGACCTGCACCTGATAGAGAAAGTACGTTTGGTTTTGAAGCTAGAAAATCAAGTATTTTTCAGTTGTCTATCATCCACCCCTTGACCAAGCAAGAAAAATGATCTACACCTTGGGTTAATGGAGACGGAATGACGAGGGTTCAATGAATCTTATTTATACCTGGTCCGTGTTTGAAAATCCGGTGGAAAAGCTAAGATCAAACTGTATTAAGACGCGGTTTCATAAAAACTTGAACGCATCTCATTCGGTTGTGACATAGGATTTTAAAATTGGATTGTATTTTCATTATAGCTTAAAATACATCCGTTTAAGTGATTTAACACGTTTTTGTGCCGTTGAGGTTACGGTAGCTTGGGTTACTGTAAAAAATGCTTTTTTGACTGTATCTCGCTTCAACTTAAACCAATTTTCAATTTGGAAAAAGAAAAAGATAGATAATTTTGTTGTACGTTTGTTTGATTTTATTGTAAAAAATGTATGCAAAAAAGAGAATAGTTTGATGCGCCCTAATCTTTGCGGCGCACATTTGCATTTTGGAAAATAACTCTTACAGCGGCTGCAGCGGCCTGAGGTTGCCAAAAACAGCTTTAAGCGGCCTAAGATTGTCAAAAACAGTTTTAAGCGGCCTGAGGTTACCGAAAACAATTTAAAGCGGCCGAACATTACCGAGAACAGTTTGGAGTGCCCTGTGTTGCCCAAAACAGGTTGAAACGGCCTAAGACTGTCAAAAACAGTTTGAAGCGGCCTGAGGTTACCGAAAGAGTTTGAAAATTATTGGTTTTCACTTATTTGAGAAAATTTAAGAGCAAGGAAACGGTAAAAGACGGTAATATGAACAGGAAAACGGAGAGAAAGTGCAAAAACAGGGAGAGATAGATTGAATTTTTGAAAACCGATACAGGACAATATAAAACTCGAAGCAGTTTCGATTCAAAATAGCTTTTTTCCCATTTACAAAACAGATTCCATGAGAAAAAAAGGTCTAAAAAGCCGATATTCTGCGCCCTAACCTTTGCGGCGCGCACATCTGCATGTTTCAAATTAACAGATTCGTTTTCTAATTTATTGATTGTCATTCTTAATTTTTTCAAGCCATGCTCTTTATATAATTTTTTTTTGATTTCCATCAATAGTCACTAATAACATTTTAAACGGCCTAAAGTTTCCAAAAACAGTTTAAAGCGGCCGGAGGTTGTCAATTACTTTATAGCGACGGTGTGATCGATTGGGAGTGGTCAGATGTTGCAAAAACACCGTTAAGCGGCCTTATGTTGCCAAAAACAGGCTGGAGCGGTCTGAGGATGTCGAAAATAGTGCGAAACAGCCAAAGATTGCCAAAAACGGTTTTTGCTAATGGCAGTTTAGAGCGGCTGAGGCGACCTGAGGTTGCCAAAACAGTTTGAAGTGGTCTGAGGTTTTCGAAAATAGTGCGAAACAGTCTAAGCCGCTCCAAACTGTTCTTGTCAATCTTTAAGTTACTATTTGAGCCTCAAACTTTTCAGTTGTTATCGATTTTTGGTCGTAGGTTACAGTAAGCTACAGTAACCCAGCGGTTAGAATTTTAGGTTACTGTAGTTTTCCTCAAAGTATACAAAATTTCATTAAACCTAGTTCTGTGGCCCTATTTTGACTGGCTCGACACATTTTATCCCCCGCGATATCGCGTTGCCGATTTCAAAACGTCGTTTCTCTGCTTTTCCTGCGTCTGCGAAGAATTTTTCGCCCTGTACGCAATCCGACGTGAGATTGAAAATGTCTAAGGTTAAAAAGTTTTGGTGCCAACTGAGTACTACCGTAACCGCGCTTAAGCATTCAAATTCATGTCGATTTGGGCAATCCGTATAGAAAAACTTGAAAACCCTTTTAAAACTTTGTTGAAAATTAAAAGTGCAATTTCAGACCGCAAGCCCAATTCGAAGACGCCTGCGGCCAGGAACCCTCCCGCGCCTGCGCCCGCTCCGGCTCCGGCTCCGAAGCCTGCTCCTGCTCCGGCTCCTGCTTCTGGGCCTGCTCCTCTGTCCGGTCCAGCTCCGGCACCGAATCCTTCTGTCCAACCTGTTGTCGAAACGGAGGAGAAAAAGTTGGACACCGCCGCAGCCGCTGCTGGAGAGAAGTTCACCAAGGCTGAAACTGCCGCCACCGATGCAGCAAATGAACTGACGAAGAAGACAACTGAAGTCGACACTCTCAATAACAGGAAAATCGAGCTAACTGGCAAAAAGACAGCTGCTACTATCACAGCTGAGGAAGAAACTGAGTTGGCAGGAATCGATGTTAAGATTACGACGGCTGAGGAGGCCAAGAGCACTGCGGAAGAGGCCGACAAGAATGCGAAGCAGGCTCTGACTGAAGCTAAGACGAAGAAGGACGAGGCTGAGCAGGCTGTGACTGACTTCAAACAGAAGGCTGAGGAGAAGAAGAGGTTGGAGGACGCTGTGAAGGAGGCTGATGAGAAGGTGAAGGAGGCTGAGCCCAAAGCGATTGCAGCTGCTACTGAAGCTACCACAAAGACCGAGGCTCACAATGATTTGGAGAAGAAAAGAAAGGCTTTGGAGGATGAAAAGACAGCCAATGGTGGAATGCTGGAGCAGGCTAAGGAGGCTGAACTCACTCAACTGGCCACTGATGTTGAAACGGCCAAGACTGCTATGGACACGGCGGTTGCCGATAAGACTACGGCTGACCAGGATCTCGAAGAGGCTAAGAGGAAGCTCACTGAGGCTAAGGCTGCTCTGGAGGCGTTCAACAAGAAGCCTTGAGAGGGGATTTGGAAAAGAAGATGTTCCTTTTGTCTGTAAATATCTGGTTAAATTAAAGTTCAATTCTTTGTAGTTTGTAGTGAGAAAAGGAAGAGAGAGAGAGAGAGATTAGAGAGAGAGAGAGAAGGAATGTCAATCAAAACCAGATTCAAACTACTCTCGGCATCCTCAGGCCTTCAAAATTCTTGGGAGCCTCAGGCCGCGTAAAATTATTTTGGGCAACCAACCTCAGGCAGCATCAGCAAAAGTTGTTAGCGACCGTTACAAAAAGGCTATGGCCACCTCAGGCCGCTGCATACCGTTTTGGAAACCTCAGGCCGCTGTGGCCTCTTTTTGGTAATCTCAGGCCGCTTCAAACTGTTTTTGGCAACTTTAGGGCGCATAAAAATGTTATTATTGACTATTAATGGAAATCCATAAAAAGAAATTTTATATAAAGAGCAATAGCAATAGCTTGAAAGAATTTAAGAATGACAACCAATAATTTAGAAAACGAATGAGTTAATTTGAAAAATTCAGATGTGCGCGCCGCAAAGGTTAGGGCGCAGAATTTTGGCTTTTTAGGCGCACAGAATCTGTTTTGTGAATGGGAAAAAAGCCATATTGCTTCAAATTTTGTTTTGTCCTGTATCTGTCGTTCCAATTTTATCTTTGTGTCCCTGTTTCTGCAATTTCTTTCCTTTTTCTTGTTCATATTTGTCTTTTTCCCGTTTTCTTGCATTTATATCTTCTCAAATAAGTCAAACTCAATAAATCTTTGTTGAAAGAAAGTTAACTTCACTTTGAAATTCCTTTCTAAAAAAATATATCGTTACATCGGCAATTTTCTGCACAATTTAAATTCTTTTCCGCTCCAAACTCTTTCGGTAACCTCAGGTCAATCCAAACTCTTTTGGTAATCTCAGGCCGCTGCAAACTCTTTTGGTAACCTCAGGCCGCTCCAAACTCTTTTGGTAACCTTAGGCCGCTCCAAACTCTTTTGATAACCTTAGGCCGCTCCAAACTCTTTTGGTAACCTCAGGCCGCTCCAAACTCTTTTGGTAACCTCAGGCCGCTCCAAACTCTTTTTGTAACCTCAGGCCGCTCCAAACTCTTTTGGCAATCTCAGGCCGCTCCAAACTCTTTTGGTAACCTCAGGCCGCTCCAAACTCTTTCGGTAACCTCAGGTCAATCCAAACTCTTTTGGTAACCTCAGGCCGCTCCAAACTCTTTTGGTAACCTCAGGCCGCTCCAAACTCTTTTGGTAACCTCAGGCCGCTCCAAACTCTGTTTGGGGGAAATCCAAATCTAAAAAAATCCAAGCCACAAATTTGCTTGAACAGCTTGTACTCGATATTGAATATATAAACGTATATGTCTATCCTAGCAACGCTCTTTGCCTGCGATACCACTGAACAACTAGACTTGAACACCGGATGCTAAAAGAGACTTTCCACAAGAAAAAAACGAACTGTATGATCATTTATTAAGATGTCTTATTACAAAAAACAACATCACGAACAGTATTGCTTGAGGTAGGGGCTTTTCGTTCTCGGTCAAATGCAGCTGCTCGCAATACAACTCCCACTTCTTGATGCGAGCTCCTCCTTTGACAATGCTTCGTCGTCAGCAAGCTGAAAGAACTTTTATTTCATGGAAAGTAGCACCAAGATTTAGCAATCTGGGTTAACTTGGTTTATGAAGCGTTTTTATGACAACGTAAGAATCGAGCGGCCCCTGTAAGATCACTTTCTTAGAAATTAGGTCATAGTCCCAGAATCGGTTCAGATTTGGTATAAAACCTTCCTAAGGCAAATAAAAGCCAATATGAAATTTTCGGCTCATTTTTTTTACCTTGGTTACGGTAGGGTACTGTAATTCTGTAAAATTGGTCAAAATCAACTGAAGTGGTGTTTATCCATTATCTTTTGGCGTGAATACACCGAATCTAACATATAAACAGTGAAAAGTTTGTGTACAGAACACATAAAACCTCAAAAATGTGAGATATGACGTTTGAAAATGCAGTTTGTCGCATTTTTCGACCTTTGACTTAAAAGAAGCGCAAAACGCGACCCTAACCATTGAATTCTACTTTTTCTTGCGCATCTAAAACATATGTTAATTGGAATTATCTGGACCCCATCATGATAAAAACACCTTTGAAAGTGAACTTTTCCATCGATTCGATCAGGGAAAAATTCAGTCTTGGAAGGTCAAAAAAAATTTTAGCGTTGAAATTGGTCTGAACTATTTAAAGTCATCATAAACAATGTTTGTCTACTTCGTACATGCACACTTTCAGCAATTGCAGAGAAAAAATTTTTTGACCTACCAAAAATGAATGTTTGCCTGATCGAATCGATGAAAAGTTCGCGTTCAAAGGCATTTTTCGTCATGATGGGGTCCAGATAATTCTAACATTAATATATGTTTTAGGTGAGCAAGAAAATGTAGAATTCAATGGTTAAACTCAGATTTTGGCGTACACAAACTTTTTGCTATTTAAAAGTTAGATTTTGTGCATTCACGCCAAAAGCTGATGGAAAAAGACCACTTCAATTGATTTTGACCAATTTTACAAAATTGCAGTACCTTACGGGGCCCGCTCGATTGTGTCTTAAGATTCAAAAAGTTTTCGTCAAAGTTTCCACAAAACTCGGTACTCTCAGATTTCCCACTGTAAAAGTTACATGAAGATTGTTTGACCTGGGTTACGGTAGGGTACTGTAGTTTTTCAAAATTAGTCAAATCTGTCTGAAATGGTGTTTTTGTTCAAGAAAAACGTGGGTAGATCAAAACATACGAAGAAAAAAAATCGACAACACCGAAAAGTTATATTTTCGCGTTTGAAACTGCAGTGTTTCGCGTTTTTCGAATCTGGGTTTTAAAACCGAGATCGGGTTGTTTTCGTTAAAGGGACCGTCAGGGGCCTTTTGCAAGTTTATTCTATTTGATTATTCATAATTTATTATTTCAGGATTCCATACCAATTTTTTATGCACGTATCCGATAAAAAAGTATTTTAACGATGAATAAGTGAAAAATTTTGTTCCAACGGCTTTCAGCCAACGGCCATGCGCAGAGGCGACGTCGCGGTGTTTACAGAAAAGTGTGCGCAAATCGGCAAGCTGGCACTTGGCCAAAATTTTCTTTGCAAAATTTCAAGCCCGGTTTTAATTTTAGCTCTAAAAAGTGCATTTTAATAGTTTTTCGGTTTTTACACTATTTAAAATAATTACACGCTAAATAACTGTCGTAAAATATATGAAAATGCATAAAAATATAGCTGGTAGCCGAGTGGGCTGTGGAAAAAGGTTCTCGGCGGCGTTTCTCGTTCTGTCTGCGTCTCTCAGCGAGAGGTTTGATTCTCGCAGCCAAATCAATTCAACAAATCCCAAAGGAGTAGTCGCGGGCAATCGTTATCGCAGGCAGTGCCGCGTTGGTTTTTATTACCGTGGGGGTACTGTAGCATAAAAAGGCCCCTGACAATCCCTTTAAATTCAGATGACGAAAATTGACTATGAAGTTGAATTTTTCCATCGTTTCAAAGTGAATTTTCGTCATGATGGTCATTGAATTTTTTTAATGGAGAAGAAGCTGATTTCAATAAAAATAATGCAATTTTGCGGTTTTTAACGCACAAATTCACTTTTTCAATGGTTTCGGCTCGTAAGCGAAAATTCAAAGCTTTTTTGCTGTTGAAGTGTCAGTTTTGAGTTTGATTTACTCACGTAATATTCTAGAAAAAAAAAACAATATTTCAGACAATAATTTTGGAAAATTACAGTACTCTACCGTAACCCAGGTCAAAAAATTGATTTTGACCTAAAAGTTTCGGAATGAAATATACATGTCAAAAGAAGGTCATGAACCAAATTTGAGCCAAAACGGAGACCATGAACTACTTCAAAACTAAAAGACAGTAATAGCCACAATGATGAGTTCCAAATTCTTGAATTTGGAATGTTGAACATTCAATTTTTTTATTTTTATTTTTGTTCTTTTTAAGATATTCAATTATTTCTTTTGATGGATCTAAACCAAAAGAATCAAAATAAAACACTGATCTGAATTTATGTAGTAACAAACCCAATGTGTACCCTTGTTTTCACTCGAGTCTAAATTAATAATTCCAGTTTCAAGTTTGAATGGTTTGTTTGGAAGAGTATCACACATAAAAACACCTCTAAAGTTTTTTATTTTTAATTGTTTTACAATGTTTTCAAGATCTATATTTGTTAAAGGATTCAGATCTTTTATGAATTTTTGCATTTATTACTTTATTATTTATAGAATAATATTTAAATAACGTAAAGCGATTGGCGCTTGGTTGATCGCATTTGAACCATTTTGGACTCTAGATCAATTTTTGGCTTATTTAGACCATTTGTAAAAATGAGCTAAATTGATAATATTTACAGAAAAGTTTGTAAAAAAATAATCAAAAATGATGAAAAAAATCATTTTGGACTCTAGACCAACTTTTGACTTATTTAGACCATTTGTAAAAAAGTATGTTTTTCTATTATTTCATTAGTTTTTAGGATAATAAAAGTTAGAAAATATTCAAAAATGATGAAAAATTAAAAGGATTAAAAGTTGGTCTAGTCAATTTTGCACGAAATGGACCATTTCCCAATTTGACCTTCTGGACCATTTTTCAAATTTGTAAAAAAAAAGTTTGTTTTTCTATTATTTTATTAGTTTTTAGATTATTTTATGTAAGAAAATAATCTAAAATGGTGAAAAATCGAATGGATCAAAAGTTGGTCTAGAAATGACCTTTTATATACTACTAGCCTAGTTTGATAAGCAGAAGATGTCGAGTACAAAGCCCCTATGCTCGAATTGTTTTGCTTTTTGACAGTGAGTGGGTTTCCGCCGCTCAAATCTTACAGAGACGGCATCTTAAATAACACTTTCAGTTCTTCCTCTTCCCGAGATGAGACATGATACGGCTACTCCTATCGGGACGGCAGAGGGATCGAAGGAAAACCCTGTGCACCCGGACTACTGCCTAAAAGGTTAGTAAAAAATTATCTAACAATGCCTTTTTGATATTTTTTTCAGCAGATGGCCGTATCTTCAAAGCGTCGAAACCTCATGGAGCTGTCGCCAAGCGCATAGCGAGTCAGGGTAAGAACATTGATCTCCGTCTGTCCCTGTATTTTCCTTTCCGTCTACCTCTCCTTTCATTCCTTCTTATTTCGCGTTTCCAAAAAAAAAGAACACCATTTGGCCAATTTTTAAAGGGCTGCGGTATTTTCATTCAACCTCGAAAAGTAGTGATAACTCTCTCTCTCTCTCTCTCTCTCTCTCTCTCTCTCTCTCTCTCTCTCTCTCTCTCTCTCTGCCCCCTTTGTATATCCCCCTAGTATAAAATATAACTTTTTGGATCTGGCTTCACTTATTTCTCTTCTTTTCAGGCCCGCATACACCGGGACCTCTTCAAATTTTCAATTGTATTGACTTCTAAGAGATGGAGAAGAATCAGGGATTCAACCAGGCTGCTTCATCCGAGACTGCGCCGATTGGGGACGTCGAGCCCAAATGAAAAGGTTGGTTGAGTTGCAATGTAACAGAGATAAACAAATTAGAGAAAGAGAAGGAGACACAGAGAGACAGAGATAGAGAGAGAGATAGAGATCGAAAAAATATACGCACACGCACACACACACACCCACACACACACACCCACCCACACACACACACCCACACCCATACCCACACACCCCCCCCCCCCCCCACACACACACACACACACACACACACACACACACACACACACACACACACACACACACACACACACACACACACGCAAACTATAGCTAATTCAGCATGCATATCGAGATCCTAACCGGGAACACTGGTTTGTTAACTGTCGACGAACGCATGTTGGACTTCGGGCCTCGTCTGAGGAGGAAGAACGGACAATAAACAGGAATATTATAAGAACTTCGAAAACTGAAGATCTGGACAGAAGTTAGCGTCCCGCATGTAGTATGCCCAGTTTTTTGTCTGCCATGATTGTTGTAACTGTTTAAAATTTTGTTCTTTTGCAGCTTTTGAATTGAAGTTTTTGAGAGAAAACTGTTGCATGGGTTTATCAAAGTGGTATATGTGGAGAGAGAGAGAGAGAAAGAGAGAGAGAGAGAGAGAGAGAGAGAGAGAGAGAGAGAGAGAGAGAGAGAGAGAGGACAGATCCCGAGGAGAAATAGTGACATCTGACCGATAATCGCACAAGTTCGATGAAAGTCGCTTTCTTATTCAATTTTCAAAATCACTCCGCATCTGTTTACTAGAGGTTGAAACCGCTGTTTAACCTTCGAATTCCCTCGGGGCATAAATCTTACCTCGGTGTAATCTGTTGGGATCCGCCCTCGGCACCACATAACATTGTTTTCCATTTTTCCTCAAACCGGTATCCCAATAATTTGTTTACCTTTCTTTTCCCAGAAGATATGCAACTCTTATACGAACTTTGAAATTCGAAGCAGTCCCTCACTTGCTCTATCCTGTTTATGTCTCATCTATCTGTCTTTGTCTCTGTTTCTCTCGCTTCCAATCTCTCAACTAGACTCTTACTCTTTTTATCTCCGTCTCACTTTCGAAATCGCGTTTATGGCTCTCTAACTCTGTGTGTCGCTCGTTTGGTATCACTTTTCGTTTCTTATTCACTCACAGTTTCTCTCTCCATTTCTTCTCTTTCGTTTCGTTTTTTTGATTTCGATTTAGATCCGCATATATCGGGACTCACTGCTTTTTAAAACTCGCCGACTCATGTAATTCTGAAGACACCGGATATGTTTTCCCTTATTTCTTACAAGGTTGGTTGAGGCGCAAGAGAGAGGATTAGAATAAGAGAAAGAGAGAAAGAAAAAGAGATAGAGAGATAGAGAGAGACAGAGGGCGAGAGAAAGAGAAAGAAAGAAAGAAAGAAAGAAAGAAAGAAAGAAAGAAAGAGAGAGAGAGAGAGAGAGAGAGAGAGAGAGAGAGAGGGTAGAGAGAGAGGGGAGAGAGATATGTGTTTGGGCTCCCTCTGGTACTTACTATTTTTGATAACATGTCCTCAGCGTCAGATAGTTTCCGTCGTGATGAGATCTAAGAATCTCTATCGAAAATCCCTTATTACAAAACGCTAAGGTATGTGTGTGTGTGTGTGTATGTGTGTGTGTGTGTGTGTGTGTGTGTGTGTGTGTGTGTGAATGTGTGTGTGTATGTGTGTGTTCGGTCGGGCTGTAGAACGGGTTCACGTGCTTCACGCCATTTTTACGACCGGAGGCCGACTACCAAGTGGCCGTAGGCCGCCAAATTGAGCGATCGAAGGCCGCATAATGGTGCGGCCGCAGGCCGCCTAACTTACTATTAGTGACTGAAGTTGGGGAGGGGTGTATGCGTTATTATTGTTTAGGTTTTCCTGCTAGGTTATAATTGTTTATTACAGCATCCTTGTCTGATTGACGTGAGAGACTGTGCGATGCCCTGACTTTTTACGTTTCCATCAATATAGGTGTGGAAAGAATGTTAACGAACTAAATGGAAAGTTTGCTTCACTCATATTTTTAATTTCATTTTTTTAGAAGTCAATTTTGGAACCTTTTTTTGGGCCCTGAATTCAGGGAGAAACCCCCGGGGCAATCTGTGGGAGATTGTTGAGTTAAGGACCCACTTGTTTCGCACAAGTACCCAAAACGGGGTAAGTTTCCAACAACTAAAAAAGATTTTCATGAACAATCATATTTAATATGTTAAAATATAATTTTTAGATACTTGTGGAGTGGGGAACCAAACGCTTTGTTGGCTTCACTTCTAAAGCTTGCGAACAACTGGCTCCGGCGCCACCGGCTCTGTAAACTGACCCAGTAGACGAAAAGAAAGTTGTTTTTTTTAAAAATTGAAGCTTTTGACAAGAAAAATGTTGTTTGTGATGTTCAAAGTAGTGGTGTACGGGAATAGAGGGGAAATAAAGAGAGAGAGAGAGAGAGAGAGAGAGAGAGAGAGACAGCCAAATCAATTCAACAAATCCCAAAGGAGAAGTCGCGGGCAATCGTAATCGCAGGTAGTGACGCGTTGGTTTTTATTACCGTGGGGGTACTGTAGCATAAAAAGGCCCCTAACAATCCCTAATAGACGTATGTAAGTTTATTGAGTAACATAGGCAAAGGTCAATAATGGTTGTAAAATCTATTTTTGACGTTATGGTGATTTCCCTTGAAATTCTTATAGTTGCCCTCTGCTCGAAGATCGTTTCCTATCCCTTGTCGTCATCGGAGTCTGATTCCATTTCGATGCCTGTCATTTCATTATACAGATCGTCGACGTCAAAATCCAGCGGCTAAAATGACATGTGTTCCATAGTTATTCCATCCCTCTTTCTTATAAGATCTCTGTCTCTTTGGTACGCTCTTTCTCTCTCTCTCTCTCTCTCTCTCTCTCTCTCTCTCTCTCTCTCTCTCTCTCTGTTTTTCTTTCGAGATTTGGACTACTGGAGTGCAACCCCCAGTCGAAATAAAGGCCGCCAAATATAAAAATTGTCGTAACTTTTTTCGGCGCGCATGGATTTTTTATTTTTTATTAGTAGTAGCTTTTACTAGCGGTTCCGGAAATATAGAAGGCAAACGTGTTATCGATTTAGGTCGAATATTATTGCCAAAAAAACTGAAAAAATTGGGGTTTTCGCCACTTATTATTGAAATTCCGTGATTTAAATTATACCTTCATTTTTCTTGTGTGATTTTATGATTCCATAATTAAAATAATCAATTTCTTAATAATGTGCGCGCGGTCTGCCAAAACCTTTTTTTAGCATTTCGAACTGGCCGCGCGGAGGCCACCACTGGGGTCTCTAATGAAAACCAGCGAAAAATAATGCACGATTAACGGGAATTTTCTAAAGCAGTTGGTTGTTGTAGTGGTACAAAGTCGTTTTCAAAGCCAAACGTAACTACTTGCCTGGAAGGGGCGCAGAACCAGTAGACAAGGCTCTTCCTACATTCCGGTAGATAGAATTCGGCCTCAGGGAAGCGATCTACAAACGAGGCAGGGAAGGATCCGACAGGGAAGGAGCCATCTCGACGACGACCTCCGGGTGTAGATCCAAGTGAGGCGCTTCGGCAGCTTCGGCAGTCGCCGACGCCGATTCTCAGCTTCGGGATGGCTGCTGAAATGATTTGGGTTTTGATTCGTGGATTATAGGACAGGCGACCGACCCTCTCAGTATTGCCTCTGTCTGTCTATCACTCTGACATTCTGTCTCACCGCTTTGGTATCTCTGTTTCTCTGTCTCTACCTCGAGCTGGTAACACAATACTGGGCTGTTCTCGAGAAAAAGTCGATAATGTTCCGCCCAACAAACAAAAGTGGGAGGAGAAAGCGAAGGAGATATGGAGAGACACAGACAGTCGGCGTTTCTTTTGCCCAGAGAGGAGAAAAAGGGGTCCCGCGGGAAACATATGGTGACCCAAGTACCCCTTAGCGGGGAAGGGTCACGGCATACCGAAACAAACGACTAAAATCAACATTTATTTGGTGAAGAAAGGCACATTTAATCCCTGGTGGCCACACTGTCTCGGAGATCGGCATTGGTCAACTTCTTTTTACCGTTCTTCTCCATTCCAAGCATCACTTCTTCAGTTCATGGCTTAAGGCGACCTGAAACATATTTATAGCCATTTTTAAGGCTATGACACTCACTCACTCACTCACTCACTCACTCACTCACTCACTCACTCACTCACTCACTCACTCACTCACTCACTCACTCACTCACTCACTCACTCACTCACTCACTCACTCACTCACTCACTCACTCACTCACTCACTCACTCACGCACTCACGCACTCACTCACTCACTCACTCACTCACTCACTCACTCACTCACTCACTCACTCACTCACTCACTCACTCACTCACTCACTCACTCACTCACTCACTCACTCACTCACTCACGCACTCACGCACTCACTCACTCACTCACTCACTCACTCACTCACTCACTCACTCACTCACTCACTCACTCACTCACTCACTCACTCACTCACTCACTCACTCACTCACTCACTCACTTACTTGATTTCTCTCTATCTCTCTCCATAAGCCTCATAACCCACCTTTTCCTTGGTTAGTCTCGGGGGACGCCTTTGACGATCACAAAATGCTCACATTCCGGGTATTTAAAAATTTGAAGATTTAGGGAATCCCGATATAAGCGGGTCTGAAATCGAATTGTCTGAATGATAGAGAGAGAGAGAGAATTAGAGAAAATGATACAGGGAGATACTGAAATAGAGATGTATAGGATGAAAACTCAAAATGGACATCTGCGCGAGAGAGAGAGAGAGAAAGAGAGAAGGATTCCGTGAGAAATACAGGATGGAAACTGATAATGGGCATCTGTGCGAGGTCACGAGAGCCCCGGCTACCTGTAAACAACCAGACGACCAGAAAATTTTGCATATGTTACGCAAATGAGGAGAGAGTGCAGACAACAAGAGCGAAAGAGACACAGAAACTTGGCAAAACTCCAACAACACCTGCAGAGTGCATTCTGGGTGCACTCGCAAGAACAGACGGTTTCGTAAACAGGCACGGCGACTGGAGAAATTTGCATGAATTACGCTAACGGGAAGAGAGAGAGAGAGAGAGAGAGAGAGAGAGAGAGAGAGAGCAACAAAGATGCAAAGAAACGGACCAACAGAGAACATTCAGGCGATACAAAAATGCCTGATGGAAAAACGTTTAAATAAACGAGTGATTCAGTAAAATTTGAGGAATGAGGTTCAAAGAGGCCGAGAGAAATAAAGGAAGAGGATATAGAGAAACAAAGAGAACCGAAGAGAGAGGTAAGAGATAATGTACCAGGCGGGACTTGAACCCGCGCCCTCGACAACTGCAGGCGGACGCTCTACCACTGAGCTACCGGTGCGCCTTTCGTACCTGTATGGAAGGCGCTTACATAGCCGCGGCGCCATTGCCGCTTCAATTATTTTGGAACTAAATTCCAGCAATATGTCACGATAGAATCTTTATTTCAAACTATTCACAACTTCAACTTCGCTATAATATGTGTGAAAAGACTAACGTATAAAAAGTAAACGATTTGTTTGAAATGTAGAAAAGAACTTCAATAAATAATGACTTGCAATATGAGATGCCTCTTTTTTCCTAAATGTCTCCGGATCTTATATAAACACCAAAAACAACTGGAGTTGATATCATAGAAAACGAATCTCTGCCTATTTTACTATAATATTTATTTCTTAATGTTTTTTAAACCTATCTCAAAAATTAAAGGAGAGTTTCAAATCCTTTAAACAGGTATTAAAAACATGCACAAACAAAGTGGCAAATAACCACTTCGCCGAGGTCAAATCATTTGAGGGCGGAATAAATATATTTATTTTTTTTCTATTTATTTATTTTATTTTATTATTATTTTATTCTACTTTATTACTATTTTATTCTACTCCTAATCTCTTAATATTTTCCGAAATCAATCTCAAAATTTAAAGAAATCTGAAACCTTTTTTTATGAATGACTGGTATTAAAAACAAATGGTATTAAAAACGTGCACTGTCAAAAAAAATTTGATGGGACGAATAAAAAAAACATTTGATGGGACGAATATTTTGAAAAGTTTTTTTTTTTTGAAAAAGGCAGAGATTCGTTTTCTATGATATCAACTCCAGTTGTTTTTGGTGTTTATATAAGATCCGGAGACATTTAGGAAAAAAGAGGCATGTCATATTGCAAGTCATTATTTATTGAAGTTCTTTTCTACATTTCAAACAAATCGTTTACTTTTTATACGTTAGTCTTTTCACACATATTGTTTCTTTTTTCTATCTTTTATTCAAAAGAAAAATGCTATACATCACACCGAAGGTAGTCTTTCAAAATAAGTTTGTGAAATGTCGAAAAACAAAAAGCCCATTTAAAATAAGAAACAATTATGATTTTAAAAAAACGATCCGCAATAGAAGGGTTTGGAATATCCTGGATAAAAAAAGAAAAAAAATCTTTTAACTGCGTTAAATTAAATTCTTGGCACGCCGCCTTTTTTATCGGCCGAAGGCCGTTGTCGATAGCGGCCGCAGGCCGTCTTTTCATCGGGCGAAGGCCGTAATTACTAGCGGGCGCAGGCCGCCTTTATTATCGGCCGCAGGCCGCCTTCAGTTTTGGCCGAAGGCCGTAAATACTAGCGGCCGCAGGCCGCCTTTTTATCCGCCGAAGACCGTATTTACTAGCGGCCTCAGGCTGCCTTTTTAATCGGCCGAAGGCCGTTGTCGATAGCGGCCGTAGGCCGCCTTTATTATCGGCCAAAGGCCGTAAATACTAGCGGCCGTAAGCCGCCTTTTTATCGGCAGAAGGTCGTATTTACTAGAGGCCGCAGGCCGTCTTTAATATCGGCCGAAGGCCGTTTTCGATAGCGGCCGCAGGACGCCTTTTTTATCGGCCGAAGGCCGTTGTCGACAGCGGCCGCAAGCCGCCTTTTTTATCGGCCGCAGGCCGCCTTTTTTATCGGCCGATGGCCGTTGTCGATAGCGGCCGCAGGCCGCCTTTCGTATCGGCCGAAGGCCGACTTTTTTATCGGCCGAATGCCGTAATTGTTAGCGGCCGTAGGCCGTCTTTATGATTGACCGCAGGCCGCCTTTAGTATCGGCCGAAGGCCGTAAAAACTAGCGGCCGCAGGCCGCCTTTTTTTCGGCCGGAGGCCGTGGTCGAAAGCGGCCGCAGGCCGCCTTTCTTATCGGCCGAAGGCCGTTGTCGATAGCGGCCGCAAGCCGCCTTTATTATCGGCCGAAGGCCGTTGTCGATAGCGGCCGCAGGCCGCCTTTCTTTTCGGCCGAAGGCCGACTTTTTTATCGGCCGAAGGCCGTAATTGTTAGCGGCCGTAGGCCGTCTTTATGATTGACCGCAGGTCGCCTTTTTTATCGGCCGAAGGCCGTTAACGATAGCAGCCGCAGGCTGCCTTTATTATCGGCCGAAGACCGTTGTCGATAGCGGCCGCAGGCCGTCTTTATTATCGGCCGAAGGCCGTAAATACTAGCGGCCGCAGGCCGCCTTTTTATATTTACTAGCAGCCGTAGGCCGCCTGTTTTATCGGCTGAAGGCCGTTGTCGATAGCGGCCGCAGGCCGCCTTTTTATCGGCCGAAGGCCGTTGTCGATAGCTGCCGCAGGCCGCCTTTATTATCGGCCGAAGGCCGTTGTCGATAGCGGCCGCAGGCCGCCTTTAGTATCGGCCGAAGGCCGTAAATACTAACGGCCGCAGGCCGTCTTTATTATCGGCCGAAGGCCGTAAATACTAGCGGCCGCAGGCCGTATTTACTGGCGGCCGTAGGCCGCCTTTTTTCATCGGCCGAAGTCTGCTGTCGATAGCGGCCGAAGGCCGCCTTTAGTATCGGCCGAAGGCCGTAAATACTAGCGGCCGCAGGCCGCCTTTTTATCGGCCAAAGGCCGTATTTACTGGCGGCCGTAGGCCGCCTTTTTTCATCGGCCGAAGTCTGCTGTCGATAGCGGCCGAAGGCCGTAAATACTAGCGGCCGCAGGCCGCCTTTTTTCATCGGCCGAAGTCTGCTGTCGATAGCGGCCGAAGGCCGCCTGTATTATCGGCCGAAGGCCGTTTTCGATAGCGGCCGCAGGCCGCGTTTATCGTCGGCCGAAGGCCGTAATTACTAGCGGCCGCAGGCCGTTTTCGATAGCGACTGTTGGCCGCATTTTTTCGGCTGAAGGCCCTCTTCGATAGCGGCCGTAGGCGCCCTTATTATCTATCGAAGGCCGCATTCGCAAGTTGCCGGAGGGAGGAGGAAGGGAGAGAGATAATGCACAAATTTGGATGTTTTGTTTTCTGACACGCGAAGATCGATATAGTGCGTTTCCAAAAAAGAGACAAGGAAAAAGGGATTTTCCTAAAGGACAGGTACATTTGGTCCCGCCGCGATTGCTTTTTTGTCTGCGCACTCCTCTTTTACAGTGCTCTTCGGCTTGTTAAATTTCTCCTCACTTCAATGTTTCAAACTGGCAGTGGTTAAATAAGTCTAGACGGTCGTTGAAAAGTCTTCGATTGTTTGTTGGAAATGCACTATATCAGTTTGTGGTTTGCCATATTATTTTGAAGAAAAAAAAACTCTGAAACTGATTCGATCCAGTTGATCTAGTAAAACAAAAGAAAAATGACTACATCGGGATGCGAACCCGAGATCACCCGCGTCCTAGGCCGGCCTCTATACCGCTAAGCCACAAGGATCATCCTTACGGCTGCGTGCGGCGCCCTGTTTGACAGCATGCTGCACTGCTGTCTTTGCAAACAAACATGACGTCATTTCATCAAAACGGAAATCCGCCATTCTTGGCTGAATACTTCTTCTAGATCAACTTTTCGTGTTCTTTTCAATGGACAACACTGTTTTGAAAAAAAAAAACTCAGGTTTCCGACCGTGGTACCTGAAAGTTTGTTTTTTGACCCTATTTTTAGTATACTGTAAGAAAACCTGGAAATTAAACAGGTTCAAAGTCTACGACCACCGAATTGCAACGGGTTCCGAGTTGCATCCAAAATTTCAGGTCAATAGCTCATCCCGTTCGCAAGTTCTGCGCCAGTATTATATATACTGGAGACATCGACACTTTTTGGGCCCCGCAGCAGAATAGACCATTTGGTACATACTAAAATTTTCTATCGCTTGAAACAGTTGCCGGGGCGGTGTTTGATGCTGACAACGATGCTTTTATCAGAATTAAAAATTATTGATTTTGAAGGAAACTGTGGGGCATTTAGTTTCAACTGACCTCGCAGTAATTAGGCGAGGAACCAAACCACCGCGCAATTTCTTTTTACTATTATGAATACAGGGGTAAAAAGCAAGAAAAAGAGCTCAAGGGGGAATTGAACACCCGACCTCTCAGGCAAGGGGTAGACGCTCTAACCACTATACCACAGTGTCAGTGCAAGTTGGTGTATTCCTATCCATCATACACTCGGGTGCACAGGCGTACCAGTCTTCACTGAGTGTTTCTTAAAACACAACATTTTTGACGTTTAAGAAGTTTAACGTGCAAGGACATGCTTATATGTGAGACAAACATTAGAAAAAGCAACGAACTCATAAAATATTCACAATCTTTCGCAAAAGTCGCTCGTTTCTATAGGTAGATGAAGAAATTCTAGAAATATTATTGGATTTCCGGAATGTACGCAAAATTTTACATGTGTGAACTTGTTTGGTGCACATTTTGCAACGTTGAAGGCAAAAAACCCGTGACCGAAAATTTGTCTACGGCGACGGCGGCGGCGGCGGCGGCGGCGGCGGCGGCGGCGGCGGCGGCGGCGGCGGCGGCGGACATGAACGGCGCCCATTTTTTGATAGCGCGCCCTAACACGGCGGGGGTTCAAAGTGGTCGAAATCAACTTTTAAAAAAACCAATCGATTCGTCTTGAGTAGCTGAGTAAGAATATGACTGTTAAAATTACAAAAAAAACAACATTCAAGCTTCCAATCGCTAAAAAGCCAAAAAATCAGTTTGCAAACGGGAAATTTGAAAACAAATCTACCCAGCGCTTCGCGCTGGGTATAATGCTATCGACAGTCCTGAGGCTTTCAGAATACATATTTTCTTGAATGGGTACATTTTCATTTTTTCAATTTGGGCTTGCATCTCTCCATTCCTAGCCAAAATTCCTTCTTCATGGCGAAGTGGTCGACAAACTAAAAAAATCTCGTTCGATTGACACTTGTAAACAAAAGTGGCTGAGCGGGCCGGCCCGCGCCGGGCCGAGA
>OZ059904.1:29329950-29432450 GCA_964057215.1 Oscheius myriophilus | reverse complement strand
ATAGGCATTCTCTATCGTCAAGTCCGCCTTTTTGAAAATTCTGTGCCCAAAAACGGTTTTTCGGGAGTTTTGGGAGTTTCTCGTTGTTTTATGTGTAATTTTTGTCAAAAAAAGTATATTTGGATGCAAAACATCGTTTTGCAGCTTTTATTCATACATCGATTTTCGGTCCCGCAACGAAAGGCGTAGGTCATAAACAGGGTTAACTGTGTAGGTCGCAGGAAAAGTACGCGTTAGGAATTTAGAATTTTGCTATTTGCGTGCCCCCTCGGGCATAATTCGGAACTCTACCGGGCAACCAACGGGGCCTCATCCCAGCGGGGGGGAGGCCCAGACTTTTCAACCAAAAGCTATGTCTTAAAACTGCTTTGTTTATACGAAAGTATTAGTGAAATTGAAAATGTGGCTTCAGCGAGAACCGCTGAGTATTCTATGTTTCCTTTATAACGACTACTTCTATTGCAACTCTACAACTAAACCAACCTTTTGGAAATGGAGTTTCCGTTTTGGTCCATGAAGAGTCGCTTGGTGCAGTCTCGGTGGAAGACGCCTTTGAGAATCCCTGATTGCAATCGCGGGAACAGAAAATTTGAAGGTAGAAAGAGGCCCCGTTTTATGCGGGTCTGAAATAGAAATATTGCATTGTTGCATAGTCAAAAAACAAGAGAGAGAAGAGTTTTTGCAATTGAGGATGGAAGAAGACCACGCTACACACACGCACACGCACACGCACACGCACACGCACACGCACACGCACACGCACACGCACACGCACACGCACACGCACACGCACACGCACACGCACACGCACACGCACACGCACACGCACACGCACACGCACACGCACACGCACACGCACACGCACACGCACACGCACACGCACACGCACACGCACACGCACACGCACACGCACACGCACACGCACACGCACACGCACACGCACACGCACACGCACACGCACACGCACACGCACACGCACACGCACACGCACACGCACACGCACACGCACACGCACACGCACACGCACACGCACTATTGAGAAACACTATTGAGAAACACAAAGAGACAGAGAGAGAGAGAGAGAGAGAGAGAGAGAGAGAGAGAGAAACGTATACGGGGAGATACTGATGATGAGATAGAGAAATCCGGAGGAGAAACACAAAATGGGTGGACAATGACACGAGAGCCCGGCTGCCTGAAAACAACCAGACGACCCGAAAATTTCGCATATGTTACGCAAATGAGGAGAAAGCGCAGACAGCGTGAGACACAGAAACTTGGCATCTCTCCAACAACACCTGCGTATTAAGAGTGCATTTTGGGTGCACTCACGAAAGAGACAGTTTCGAAAACAGGCGAGGCGACGAGAGAAAATTGCATAGATTCCGCTAATGGGGAGATGCTTTTTAACTTGATAGTTCAAAGCGTGGTTTGACAAAAATAAAAGCGAAGTATGCAGAATGAGATGAAATTAGGGCATGGGTGCAGAATGGGTGCAGGTTTTCATGTTTTCCTGTGCAAAAACTACTACCACGAGTGGGGTTCGAACCCACGCGGAATTCCTTCCATTGGAACTTAAGTCCAACGCCTTAACCACTCGGCCATCGTGGTGTTGATTGAAAACACCGTGTCAGCCTTTTAGAAAACACACACGCAATGAATAATACAGCGACTGTTAATCGAATGCTCCGTTTCTCCTATTGAATTTTCTTTTAGGAGGGCCGCACCTTTTTTGGAGCCAGCTCTAACCATATTCCGGCTTTACGGCACAAATCTGGAGAAACCTAACATTATTACTTACCTGGACCTAACAAATGGATAATTTCCTTATCCTATGGGTCTTAATTGTGGGTAAATGCCAAAAATTAGAGCCTAAAACCAGGGAAACCTCCCTACCTTCGAAGTCTAACAATGGGTAATTCTCCTTACTTTGGGGTTGAACAGAAAGTGAATCATTCTTTTAACTTTTAAGCTTAAATCTGAGTAACTGTCTAATTTTGGGTAAGTGTTTGGGTTTAAGAGTTGAATACATCTTTTAACTTCTGGGTCTGAAATTGGGTATCTGGCTTACCTAAGATGGGGTAAACCCGGTAAAGCCCGAAGTGGGTAAAACCCATAACTTTGGAGCTTAACATTGGGTATATTCCCCTAACTTTGGGGCCTGAAAAGTGGGTGAACCCCTAACTTTTGGGCTTGAATTTGGGTACGTGCCTCACGATAATGGGTACAACTTTGAAGCCTAGAACATGGGGTGATTCCTTTAACGTTAGGGGGTTAGCATTGGGTAACTCGCTTATCTCTTGGGCCTAAAACCACCTTTAATCATTTCTCTAACTTTGGGGCCTGAAAAGTGGGGAACCCCTAACTTTTTGGCTTGAACTTGGGTAAGTGCCTTACCCAAGTTGGGTAAGGTACAACTTTGCCCCTAGAACATGGGGGTAGCTCCATTTGCATTAGGGCCTTAAAGTTGGGTAACTTCTTTATCTATTGGGCCTAAAACTGGGGTAACCACCCTTAACCCTAATTTGAATCATCTCCCTTACAAAAAACCATTTTATTTTCCAAATCCCTGATCCCATCTGCTCCGTGGCTCTTGGATGACCGCTTTTGAACAGCCACATCGACAAATATCTCAATTAGGAGGTTCTCTGTCAGCACCGAAAACCCCTCACTTCCTCATTCCCCCCTCCTCAAAAACGAAGAAGAACGGCCAGCCAACCCCGTCATAACCTCGTTCCCCCCCCAACCCCCCCAAAATTGTTTGTTATTGACCCACATTGCCTGAAAATATAATGCCATTTATCTTTCTTTAACTTCTAGGCCTAAACTTGGGTACGTGCTTCAACTTAAAGGCCAAAAATAGGGTAAACCCCTCAAAAATGGGCTAACACTCTTAATTTTTTGTCTGAAAAAGCCATTAATTTTTGAAACTCTGTGTAAAATTTGGTGTCTCCCTGACTTCAGAGCCAATCTGCCTTGACGGATATCTGGGTAACTCTCTTAGCTTTGGGGCCCAAAACAAAGGAAAAATAGGGTGAACTCCATAACTTCGGAGTCTAACATTTGGACATGAAAAGTCCCAATATTAACTTTGGGACATGAAAAGTAGGTAAACCCAACTTTTTAACTCAGATTTGGTTAAGTGCCTTACGGGGGCCTTAAAGGGACCGTCAGGGACCTTTTGCAACTTTGGTTCATGTAAAAGATAAAAATCAGCTGATCAAAAAACTGTATTTTCGACCGTACCCGATGAAATGAAAAGGTCCCTGACGGTCCCTTTAACGTTGGGTAACTCCTATAACTCTTGTAACTCTTGGGCCTAAAACCACACTTAACCAAGCATGGCAACGGGCAGGCCCGGGCCGGCCCGCTCCAAAATTTTTCACGGCCCGGCCCGACTCAACCGAAAATTTATGCCTTTTTTCAATGTAAAAATAAAAAAAAACGAAAAAAAAATTTTTGGGCCGGCCCCAAATTTTGCCATGCTTGCACTTAACCCATCTTTGAATAATTGCCCTTATTAAAAAAAAATTTCACTTTCAAAAGCCCTGATTCCACCGTGTCATGTCCCATCTGATCCTTCGAGTTGCAGTCAAACGGCCAGCAACCCCCCCCCCCCCCGAAAACCTCGTTCATCCCCAAACTCCCCTGTTGTTTGTTTTTGACCTACCTAACCTGTAAATATAATGGCATTTCGTCCCTGTTCTCCACGGTTTTCACTAGTAATCGGGGAAGCGCAATCAGCGCGTCGGCGGCATTATCGATTCATGAGATCTGTCCTTTAATTGAGCCAGGCGGCTGTCAGACGACGAAAGCCGTTTACCGCACCGCCGGCCGCTATCGTCGCCGGAATCTAATTGGGCCGGCGCAACAGGTGAATCTACCGCCATCGAGCGATGAAAGCGAAGAGCAGGCGAAGGTCGAATTCCGCGGTTTTTACAGAAATTGGGTATTTGCGCAAAACGGATAATTTGGCTTTCTAGAATTTTTGAATAAAAAAGCTGAATTCAAAGCGTTCGGCGGTAAACTCTGCGCCCTCTTAATTACGCGTACTGTTTCGCGACCTGCAGTTGACCATGTTTATGACCTACGGCCTTTGTTGCGGGACCATGCCCTTAATCCTAAAAATTTGAATTTGATAATCAAAAAATCTTAAATTTTTCATCGATTTTTCGTGTTTTACTTCAAATTTCTTAACTTTATCGTCAGTATATATTAGCTACAACGAGCAAATTTAATTTAAATGAGAAATTATGAAGATGTTGACCCAATCTGTTAGTGCTCCTTTATGTGTATTGTCCAGATCAAACAAATCTTTTCCAGGATAACAACAAGGTTCGAATTTGTGTCCGATTTGGCATCTTCAACCATGAAAAAAAAATATACAGAACAAAAAATGTACTCCAATTATTTCACAAGAAGGCTTTTCCCCACCTACAAGCACCGATAAAGTGTGCAGGGAGGATCGGAGACTAATTTCGCTCCTTAGGTAGTCGCCACAGCCAAACGGCCATCGACAATGTTTTTAGGGAGCTATGCAGCCACTGGTGCACAGCTCCAGTGGCTGCACGCTATATACCCGCCCCTCTGGGAGCTGCCGATTTCATACGGGTGTGAGTCGCAATCGGCGAGTGGCGCCGCGTCAATTCAAAATGACTGTTTTTCTCTTTCTAGCCTCTCTTAATGAACAAAATACGTCTATTCTTGTAGGAAATGAATGATAAGGCCTTAGTACTCCTATTTCGAGCAACTTTTTGTTTCAGAATCGCCGTTTTCGAGCGAATTTTCAGTTTTTTTTCTGCCGTATTCAACCAAACGTAAAAGGAATGGCCTTCAAAAAAGAAGACAAAGGCCGACGTGTGGGAGATTTGAAATGGGGTCTAGAAGTAATAAATACTTCTGTTTTCCGCACTAAAGTTGAGGTTTTAACGACAAAAACTATAATTGTACTCCACTTCTTTCAACGTTCAATTTTCTCTCCTACAAACGCTTATACGATCGGAGATTGATTTCGCTCTTTCGCTTGATCACCAAAGCCAATTGCTATCGATGACTAAGTCACAAGAGCACTTCAGCGCGCTTTGGTGTTCTCATAAATACCTGGCCCTCAGGGCGCCGCCGATTTCGTACGCGGGTAGGTCGCAGAATTGCGGGTGCCCCGCCTATTCGAAATACCGCTGTTTTTTTTCTCTTTCTAGCCACTCTTAGAAAACCAAATATGTCGATTCGAATCGACAGAATCGAATCGACATATATAGGACAGAATCGAATCGATTAAAGTAAAACTATTTCATGTAATTTTATGTCACAATATGAGCACGGAAATTGGGGATGTAACAAGAAATGGTTGAAAGCTGTACTCCAATTTTTTCAGAGGAAGACTTCCCCACCTACAAGCGCTTGTAACGATTGCAGGGGGGATCGGAGATTGTTCTCGCTCCATCGAGAATCACCACAGCCAAAGGGGCCATCGATAATGGCATCTAGTAGCAGTTGAGGAATGTTAATGCTCCCTTATATAACCACGCCTCCGGGAGCCGCCGATTTCATACGGGTGTGAGTCGCAATCAACGACGGGGGCCGCGCCAATAGAAAATGGACAGTTTTTCTCTTTCTAGCCTTTCTCAGTGAACAAAATACGTCTATTCTTGTAGGAAATGATAGCATATAGCTGTCGTCAATTTGGAATTCTGCCAAAAACAGCCATAATGCAGCATTCATGTGATAAACAGGCGAAAAGAGCTTGCACAAGGCGACGACACAGAGAAAGAGCACCTTTTCTCGCCGATGTTCGTTGGGCGACGGCTATAAGGCCTTAGTACTCCTTTTTCGTCTACATTCATGTCACAAATTCATTGTGTTACAGTGACTTTATAGAATTCCTGTCCATATTCAATTGAACCTCAAATGAATGCCTTCAAACGCAGAAGGCAAAGACCCGACGTGGTGAGGATTGGAAATCTGGTCTACAAGTAATCAATATTTCTATTTACCGAACATAAAGTGTAGATATAACAACAAAAAGTTACAAAATTGAACTCCGATTTTTTTGGTGGACGACTTTCCCCACCTACAAGCGCTCGTAGCTGTTGCAGAGGGGATCGGAGATTGATTTCGTTCCATCCATGATCACCACAGCCAAATGACCATCGATGACAAACCTGAGGAGCATTTTAGTTATTGCTGCTGTTGCTTATATGCCCGACCCTCCGGGCGCCGCCGATTTCGTGCGGGTGTGAGTCGCAATCAACGAGTGGCGCCGCTGAAATACGGCAGTTATTCTCATTCTAGCCTCTCTTAGTAAACAAAATAAGTCGATTCTTGTGGGAAATGATAGCATAAGGCTAAAGTACCCCTATTTATAGCAACATGTTGTTGCAGAATCACCTTTTTCGAGATACTTTGTAGTATTTCCTACCATATTCAGCTGAAAGTTAGATGAAAAACCATGCTTTGTGGACCTAAGCAATCGATAATCAGGCTGATCCAAAATTAACCTGTCATATAAGGTTTCCCGAGGAAAGCTAGGTGGAAAATGTTAAGGCTAAAAAAGTCCAGTGACAGAGATAAATCCGAAATTCTAAAAACACGTGTAGGACCTCCCTAAGACCGAAATAAGATTTTCTGAAACTTTTCGGCCCGGGTCTTTTTCGGGTTACGGTAGGTGATCCCTGGTTACGGTCAATTTTTCAAAATACTCAGAAACATTTTTATGTATACGCCATTTTGTAGCAAATTTAATTTCCAGAAACATTCTCAATTGGCCAAAACTAAAAACTCAAGTACAACAAAGGTTTTCGCCGAAAACAAGAAAATTTAACAGTTTTCTTGCTGTGTCGGGTTTTTCTCCCAAAAAATTCGAAAATATCGAACGAACAATTAGTTGTTCTTAATAATACAAGTATTAAAGCACAATTTTTAAATTAAGGCCTTAAAAATCGGAGGGTAATGAAGCTTTCAAAATCGCGTTTGAAAAAGGTCGACCCCGCGGCGAGTGGACATGCGCGTCCCTGTTTTTTTTTTTTTTTTCAGCTTTGATCGACCCAAATCGTTTTCATAAGCTTAAAATCTTTTGAAATTGACATAAAATAGTAAATTTTACATTTTAATGTTATTATTTCACCACTAAACGCTCTTTTGTGCAGAAAAAGTGCGTAGATGGCTCTGCCACGCCGATTACCTCTGTCCAATCTCTTTGAAGTGATTGATTTGTTTGATTGTCGCCTCGGCGATGACTCGTCGAGATTCCTCGCATCTCGGTTGCAATCGCTGCGTCCCAGTATCAATCATCGCGTACTGTAGATATGCGAGGAAGGTAAAGGACGCCCGCCGCTGACAGACGGCTGGCGCAACTTTGTCGCGAGAACCGGAAGCACCCCCCACTCTCGAAAGAATTCACGAGGTGTTAAAGGTCTAATCGCATCGCAATCGGAACAAAAATCGATCGTGCTGGACGCGTCTATTTACAGGCCGGCTGACAAACAGAAGTTCCTAACACCACGATGGCCGAGTGGTTAAGGCGTTGGACTTAAGTTCCAATGGAAGAATTTCCGCGTGGGTTCGAACCCCACTCGTGGTAGTAGTTTTGCTGGAAAATTTGGAGGGGTGGAATTTAGGGAAATTATATAAAGTTACATATGCTAATTTAAGCTAAGTTGCACCATATTTCAGCTACTCTGTGAGTCTACATCATAAATTTTCATGAAATAGGGGTCTTACGCTTTATCCACCATTTTATAAAAGAAAATCGATTACTAAGAGACAAACAGCGCTTTTAGGCGGGGCGCCCTTTGTTCCGTGCGACTCACACCCGTACGACATCGGCGGCGCCTCGAGGGTCGGGTCTATAACTGGATCAGCAATACTCTTCGCATGGCTCTTCATACTCCATTGTGGCCGTTTGGCTGTGGCGATACCTCCGTTGAGCGAAATTAATCTCCGATCCTCCCTGCACTCGTTTTCAGCGCTTGTAGGTGGGGAAATCCCAGATGAAAAAATTGGAGCACAAATTTTTAGCTTTTTGTGGTTAAATTTCCATATTGGGGGTTGAATATAGAAGTATTGATAAGTTTCAAATTATAATTCAAAGTCTGTCTTGTTGTAATGACCTTACAACAAGACAGACTTTGAATTATAATGAACTCAGCCGAAAACTGCAGGAAATTCTGCAAAGTAACTCGACCACAGTAATTCTGAGACACTAAGTTGCTAGAAATAGACAATTTAAGGCCTTATCTATCATTTCTTTAAGGAATCGACGAATTTGGGTTACTAAGATAAGCTAGAAAGAGAAAAACAGCTCGTTTCTATTTAGCGGGCGCCCTTTGTTCCGTGCGACTCACACCCGTACGACATCGGCGGCGCCTCGAAGGTATAAGTGAGCAGCAGTATCAGTAGCACGTCTCTAGATACCAATTGTCGATGGCCTTTTGGCTGTGGCGATTTTCTCGTAGAGCGAAATTAATCTCCAATCTCCCCTGCACCTGTTTTCAACGCTTGTATGTGGAGAAAATCCTCGTATGTAAAAATTGGAGTACAATTTAGAATGTTTTAATGGATGGCCATTCAGAGAACTTATAGCTGAATACGGTATGAAATACTACAAAGTATCTCGAAGAAAGTGATTCTAAAAATAGAAAAAAATGCGGTTTGTCGATTAGGCGGGGTACTCTCCGTTGAGTGCGACTCAAACCCGTACGTCATCGGCAGCTCCTGCAGGTCGGTGTATATAAGGAAGAAGGAGTCACCCAACACGTGCTCGTAGTGTGCGTTATCGATGGCCGTTTGGCTGTGGTGATATTCGATGGAGCGAAATTAATCTCCGATCCTCCCTGCACACGTTGCAGCGCGTGTAGGTGGGGAAAGTCTATTCTCTGAAAAAATTGGAGCATATTTTGGATTTTTTTACACCAGAATTTAAAGCGTCGCTACGTTATGTTCAGTTTTTGCGACCTCGGTCCGAAAACTGAAACACGGTAAAGAAATAGAGAAACTAAGGTCTTATCTATCATTTCCTGAAAGGTTCGAAGTATTTGGATTACTAAAGGGAGTAAAAAAGACAAAAAGTGAGGTTTGTCGATTAGGCTGGGCACCCTCCGTTGAGTGCGACTCGCACCCGTACGAAATCGGCGACGCCCCCAGGGGTGGTTATATAAGGGAGCAGCAGTGTGGCCTACAATGCTCTTGACCATAGTCATCGATGGCCTATTTGGCTGTGGTGATCGTAAATGGAGCGAAATCACTCTCCGATCCTCCCTGCACACGTTACTCAGCGCTTGTAGGTGGGGGAAACCAATCCGGTGAAAAAATTGGAGTACAATTCTTCAGCTTTTCCTTCTTAAACCCCCAATTTTGGTGCTGAATATAGAGCTATTGATTACGTTTAAACCATAATTCATGAAATCTGTATGCAATTCAGCAAAGAAACTGGAACATAGCGAATATGCGACATAAATTTGAAGAAATAGTAAACTAAGGCCTTATCTATCATTTCTTAAAAGAATCGGGGTATTTGGATTACTAAAAAAGTAGGAAAGAAAGAAAAGTGCGGTTTGTCGATTAGACTGGGCACTCTCCGTTGAGTGCGACTCAAACCCGTACGAAAACGGCGGCGCCCAGAGGTCTGTGTATTTAAAGGGCTCGTAAGGGGCCTTTTCCAAATAGAATGCTAATGAAGACTTGGCAAGCATTTTGCGCACGGCCGTTGGCTGGTGCGGTGTTGGGGAAAATGATTTCAATTGAAATGACTCGATTAGCAAACCATTCATTTCCAATCCGAAAAGGCCCCTGACGGTGCCTTTAAAGGGGCAGTAAGGAGGCTTTTGACTTCGCTTTCGATCGGCTACGGTCGGAAATTATGCGAATTACCTATGGTAAATTGTCTCGCACCTTTCTCGTTTCCACTGCTCTCTCAGCCAATTAGAATGAAATTTAGCTCATTAGCCTATCTTGTAAATGCCGGACACGCAGGGCGTACTGCCCGTCTACAAATCTGTAGATGGAGACCCGTTTTGAAGACTTTGAAGCGTATTTTCTCGAAAACGGTAAATTTTTGACCCATAGTCATAGATATTTTCATGATCAGCGATTTTTTCTCTCCTAATTGAGCCAATGTTGTAAAACCCGTCTGACTGTCCCTTTAAGAGAGCAGTGGTTCACCGCCGATTAGCTCTTATAGTTCGTCATCGATGACCCTTTGACCGTGGTGATCAAGAACTGGAGGGAAATCAATCATGCGTTACCAGCGCATGTAGGCGAGGGAAAGCCTACTGTGAAAAAGTTGGAGAACAATTTTTAGATTTTGATGCTAAACCTCCCAATTTCGGTGCTGAAAAAGAACTATTGATTACTTTTAGACCGTAATGCAAAGGGCCGTTTATTTGTGAATTCGATAGGAAATTCTGCAAAGTAAGTTAAAGCCTCAGTGAATCTGAGACATTAAGTTGCTAAAAGTATAGACAGTACGACCATATCCATCATTTGTTAAAAGAATCGCTGTATTTGGATTACTAAAAGAAGAAAGAAAGAGAAACAAGTGCGGTTTGTCGATTAGACGGGCAACCTCCGTTGAGTGCGACTCACACCCGTTCGAAATCGGCGGCTCCCGCAGGGCCGGTTATATAAAGGGAGCAGAAGAACACGCTGTCAGCGCTTGCCTCCTTTATCATCGATGGCCCTTTCGCTGTGGTGATCCCCGATAGAGCGAAATCAATTTCCAATCTCGCCTGCAATCGGCATCAGCTCTTGTAGGTGGGAAAGTTCGGGAGTGAAAAAATTGGTGTACATTTTTAGCGATATGATAAACATGCGATATCGCAGAAAGAATCCTTTTGTTCCCTGAGAACTTCCATGTTGGTTTGTTCCGAGGGAGAGAGAGAGAGAGACAGAGAGACAGAGAAATATGGGTAACTTCTGTTTATTATTCTACTCCGTCACTATATGTACATATTTGATGAGGTAGTGTCTACGGCTGCAGGACCCGCTGGTAGAGGTTGTGAGGAACAAAGGGGGCAAATGAGAGTGGCCTCTCTCCATTGGCCTTCTTCAGCTTGGCTCGCTTATTCTGAAAGGAGAAAATGACTCTTCGCCTCTGTCTCTGCCTCTTTGCCTCTTTGCCTCCTTGCCTCCTTGCCTCTTTGCCTCCTTGCCTCCTTGCCTCTTTGCCTCCTTGTCTCTCTGTCTCTCTGTCTCTCTGTCTCTCTGTCTCTCTGTCTCTCTGTCTCTCTGTCTCTCTGTCTCTCTGTCTCTCTGTCTCTCAGTCTCTCTGTCTCTCTGTCTCTCTGTCTCTCTGTCTCTCTGTCTCTCTGCCTCTCTGCCTCTCTGCCTCTGTCTCTCTGTCTCTCTGTCTCTCTGTCTCTCTGTCTCTCTGTCTCTCTGTCTCTCTGTCTCTCTGTCTCTCTGTCTTTCTGTCTCTCTGTCTCTCTGTCTGTCTGTCTGTCTGTCTCTCTCTCTCTCTCTCTCTCTCTCTCTCTCTCTCTCTCTCTCTCTGTCTGCCTAACTACCCCCTATTCCCATGTCTTCCATGTAATCCCGTGTAACAAGCAGCATATCAGATGCGCGGTACGCGAGATTAAAGGGCGGGACGACCTCCCAGGACAAGGTTACGGTACACGGCGGGAAATTCGTAACGGCGCTCGGTGTTACATGTTCTCAGATGGTATCTTTAGGCGATGGCGGCGCGTAAACTAATTACCGCATAGCGGGTTCTTCAAATCGCAGAGATTTTGGGATTTGAATGAGGATTTTCAATGCGACGGGAAATTGCGGACTTAAAGTATTTTTCATCCGACGAGAAAATGCACTATTTCATTCAAAAATCTCACCTGGAACCAAATTTTGATCTGGGACTCATTAAGGCGCAGCTCGTGGGCCAACTCTTGTCTTCTTTTCTCCGTTAGGTATCTGAAATCAATCAATAATCAATCGATATATTGATTACCAACCTGTTATCCCTGAATTCCTCCTTCAGGCGGCCCAATTGATCCGCTGTGAAGGCGGTGCGGGGCCTTTTCTCCTCCTCTGCTGTGCTGCTGCTCTCTCTTTTTCGTGGTTTTCTTGTCCTCTGGCCTGAAAGTTTAAAAAAATTTCAACATGTCTGTTTCTATTTTCAAACAGCGACTTCTTTCGACTTTCATCTCTCTTATCGCGCGAAACATCTATGTTTGTCCGCTAAATCAGCGGAACAGAACAATGGCAGTAACCGCGCGGAAGAACGTCGTTTGAATGGAGGGAATGATCCAGTTTTCGAGGTCTCTCTGATAGGAGAGAGGAGAGAGACATAGAGACAAAGAGACAGAGAGACAAAGAGACAGAGAGACAGAGAGACAGAGAGACAGAGAGACAGAGAGACAGAGAGACAGAGAGACAGAGAGACAGAGAGACAGAGAAACAGAGAGACAGAGAGACAGAGGTGGAGAGAGAGAAATATTACCTGAAGACGGTCTGTCGGAGTATCTTGTACAGAAAATCCATGCCGGTAAAAGAGATCTACTGTCGAGAGAGGGAATGGGAGTCGGAGGCAAAGAGGCAGCTGTTGAGGAAGAGACAGGACTTGTGTTGAGAGAGCTAGAGGAGACATCTGAACAGTTGGGAGACGAGGCGTTGCTGAAAGAGGGGGCCAAAATGGCCTCAATTCCAAATTTCAGCTGCTGGTGCATCTGAAAAGTGAGAGTAAGAAATCAACTTGAAGGATATTGAATTGTAAAATGGAAAAGTGAAAGTTTGGGAGACAAGTTCTTGTTTTTGCGCGATTTCTCGGCTTCGCTAAGAATGGCGAACGAGCGATAGAGACCTCAACACCTGAAGATCCGCCCCCTCGGCAAGGGTGGCAGCCAATGGCCGCTTTGGCCCCGCCCACTGATCGCCTGGCAGCACTGCGTCATACGGTAGCGACAATTTAGCGGCTCGGCTGTCAGCAATTAGGAAATGAGCGCTTGATTAGATGTGCCGCGGCGAGAGAGCTGACGGTTAATCGGCGACGTAATTGGGCAGAGGAGCAGATTCCGAGGCAGATTGTGAGCATTTCCAGGAGAAGCTAACGTCAGGAGAATGATGCCATGGGTAAAAGAGGAGTGAGTGAGTGAGTGAGTGAGTGAGTGAGTGAGTGAGTGAGTGAGTGAGTGAGTGAGTGAGTGAGTGAGTGAGTGAGTGAGTGAGTGAGTGAGTGAGTGAGTGAGTGAGTGAGTGAGTGAGTGAGTGAGTGAGTGAGTGAGTGAGTGAGTGAGTGAGTGAGTGAGTGAGTGAGTGAGTGAGTGAGTGAGTGAGTGAGTGAGTGAGTGAGTGAGTGAGTGAGTGAGTGAGTGAGTGAGTGAGTGAGTGAGTGAGTGAGTGAGTGAGTGAGTGAGTGAGTGAGTGAGTGAGTGAGTGAGTGAGTGAGTGAGTGAGTGAGTGAGTGAGTGAGTGAGTGAGTGAGTGAGTGAGTGAGTGAGTGACTGAGTGAGTGAGTGAGTGACTGACTGAGTGAGTGAGTGAGTGAGTCTCTCAGGTACCGATTTCTACCGAATCACCTCACCTGCTTCGGCGTTTCTGTGTGTCGTCGGCCAAGACGAGTTGCGATAAAATCGGCGACTGCCACTCGGAAACACGTGTAATCGAAGAAGAGGCAGAAAGCCGCTATAAACTAATGAAATCGCGGGTGGCGCGAAACAACAACGCAAAGAAAAATGTGAGACGAAAAGGGTCAGAGAGAATCATAAAGAGAGAGCGCGAGAGCGAGACAGTGTGTGTGTGTGTGTGTGTATGTGTGTGTGTTGCTCCTAGAATCTCCTGATCCGAGCCTATCAGTGGCCGATTCGTCGGCGATCCATCTTCTGAGGTCGTATTGGCCATCTGACCTTCATGACTGTTGTATATTTGCAGCTAATAAGCACCCTCGCGCTGACAGATAACTTGCGCAACGATGCGCCCATCCGAAGAGCAATATCGCCATCTAATCGGAGGAACACCACGGGGTCGAGAGGAGAGGCAAAAAGAGTTACCGATGGGGAGGAGGGAGAGAGACAGAGAGACAGAGAGACAGAGAGACAGAGAGACAGAGAGACAGAGGGACAGAGAGACAGAGAGACAGAGAGACAGAGAGACAGAGAGACAGAGAGACAGAGAGACAGAGAGACAGAGAGACAGAGAGACAGAGAGACAGAGAGACAGAGAGACAGAGAGACAGAGAGACAGAGAGACAGAGAGACAGAGAGACAGAGAGACAGAGAGACAGAGAGACAGAGAGACAGAGAGACAGAGAGACAGAGAGACAGAGAGACAGAGAGACAGAGAGAGAGAGAAACAGAGAGACAGAGAGACAGAGAGACAGAGAGACAGAGAGACAGAGAGACAGAGAGACAGAGAGACAGAGAGACAGAGAGACAGAGAGACAGAGAGACAGAGAGACAGAGAGACAGAGAGACAGAGAGAGAGAGAAACAGAGAGACAGAGAGACAGAGAGACAGAGAGACAGAGAGACAGAGAGACAGAGAGACAGAGAGACAGAGAGACAGAGAGACAGACAATAGAGAAAGAGAGAGACTTGTGAGAGTAAAAGAGGCATCCGTTAGACGCGTAAAACTACGCTACGTAAAATCACCACGTCTCCCTACTCCCCAACTCTCCCTCATTTCCCATCATTCTCTCTCTCCAACCGGCCGGATGACCAGCTTCTCCGACTCCAACTGTGACTCTTGTGGTATCACGCTTCTAAAAACTTTTCTAAGCCTCTTTTTAGGCTACCCTGAGGCTTCTGAAGCGCCGGAGCCTGCGGCCGGCCCTCTCGGCGCCGTTCGGACCACCCTTACCGTCGATGGGCTGGGAGATCTGCCCGTGCTCCAAGGAGATCCGAAATGGCTTCCGGAGCATGTTCAGGTAATCAGGGGATTAAAGGACTGCGCGATGTTTGCAATGCCCGCATTCCCGAATGCAGCGCGGCGGTCAGCCATTATGAACTCATAAGCGCTCACCGAGGCAACCCCTTGGTCAAGTGGTTAGTATCTTAGCATCACAATCAACTAGTCGCTGGTTCGATCCCTCCCGGGGTCAAAGTGTTTTGCAAGTTGAAGCAATAGCAGAAAGCATTAAAAAAAAGTTACCTGATGGTCCCACTGACGATATTTTTCCAGAACTTCGTCGCTGAACAGGCGGCCATCATGCATCCGTCAGCCATCTGGATCTGCAATGGTTCCGTCTACGAAGCTGATAAGCTTGTGGACGTTTTGGTCAAGAAGGGAGTGATGGAGCGTCTTTCGGCTTATGTGAACGTGTACCTGGCTAGGACGGACCCCGCCGACACGGCCAGGGTGGAGAAACAGACCTACATCAGCACTGAGCTGAAGAGCGAAGTGGTGGCCAAGTGGGTACCTTTTAGGTTCTGAAATCATGTTGTTAAGGAACGTAAGCTTAAGTCTGGGGTTAGGGCTTAACAGAAAGTCGAAGGTTCAGGTGAAATATAAGGTTAAGGTGAAATATAAGGTTAAGGTGAAATATAAGGTTAAGGTGAAATATAAGGTTAAGGTGAAATATAAGGTTAAGGTAAAATATAAGGTTAAGGTGAAAGTAAAGATTTGGGTTAGAAGGAAGGTTAGGATTAGATTCAGTGTCTTAAAAAAGGTTAAACTTTAGCGTTATGGCCCAAAACTTATGGGTGAGGTTACTTCATGCATAAGGTTAAAGCAAGATAAGGATAAAACTAAGACGAAGGTAAAATTTAAGGTTTAGATATAGATAAAAGTTTTGAGTTAGGGTAGATATGAGGGTCTTATTAAAGTAAAGGGTATATTTTAGGTTAAGGTTAGATTCACATTTAGTTAAGAATATTGTTAAGACAAACGGGATGGGGGTTAGGTTAGGGTTTTGGATAGAGTTAAGGTTATGGTTAAGGTAAGGTCACTTTTAATGTTCCAGCTTTCGCCCCAATCGCTTTCTCGGCGTGTTTTAACGTTAAAAACCGCTTTCATTGCGCTTTTATAGGAAAGCTATCACCTATCTGCAATCACTTTACCTTGACCTTAACTAGTCATTAGCCTTAACTTCACCCTTAACTTAAAACTTAACGATCGCTTTATCTTAACTTCTTAATTAGCTTGAATCATATCGTTGATCGTAAACTTTTCCATAAACTTCACTTTACCCTTAGGCTAAGTTAAGGTCAAGACTTGTTAAAGTTAAAGGTTAAATTGAGAGTTAGGTTAGGGTAAAGTTAAGATTTTGAACAAGGTTAAGGTAAAGGTTAATGGTAAGGTTAAGGTTAAGGCTTGGTCAAATTTTAGGGTTTATTCAGGCTAAGGTTATGAATTAGCAAGATCAAGGTAGAAATTGAGATGAAGCAAAAGGTAATCTTAAGGTTAAAGTTAGATTCAGATTTAGTTAAGACTACTTATAAGACAAAAGAGATAGGGGTAAGAAGATTTAGGATAAAGTTAAAGTTAAGGTCAAGGTTAAGGTTAGGTAAACTTTAATGTTACAGCTTTCGCCCAAATCGCTTTTTCCGTGTGCTTTAACGTAAATAATCGCTTTCCAATGCGCTTTCGTAGAAGAAGCTTTCACCTATCTCCGTACAAGATTAACCTTGACGTTAGCTTTAAGCTATTCATTAGCCTTAACTTCATCCTTAATTCTAACCTTACTTGGCTTTAGCATGAATCTTCTCTTTGAGCTTCAACGTTTCCTTAACCCTCACTTTAACTTTGCCGCAACCTTAGTCATGAAGCTAACCTAAGTTGATACACTAACCTTCAGGCTACGCCTTAACCTTTCCTTAACTTAAACTTTCATTAACGTTGTAGTTTTTGAATATAGAGCTTTTAAAAAACCTTATATGGTTAGGAATTATCGACCAACGTCAACGGGTAAGGTTAGGCGGTCTGGAATTTGGTTAAGGTTAACGTTAAGCTGAAGGTTGTGGTTAAGCTTAGAGTGGCGCTAAAGCTAAGGTTAAGATTAAGATTAAGATTAAGGTTAAGGTTTAGGTTTAGGTTAAGGTTTCGGTTAAGGTTTCGGTTAAGAGTAAGGTTAAGATTTAGATTAAGGTTAAGATTAAGGTTAAGGTGAAGTTTAAGGCTAAGGGTAATGCTACGGTTAAATTAAAATTAAAGTTGGACTTAAAGTAGTTAATTTTAAGGTTAGGTACGGAAAGCCATCACGTCGAACAACCATTTCAAAATGCTATTTCAGCCGAACGGCGACTACCGAGTGCGAATTGGCTCGTTTTATGTCCCGTAGCCATTTGGATGTGGAGATGAAGAAGAGGTTCCCCGGATGCATGAGGGGAAGGACCATGTACGTGTGCCCCTTCTCCATGGGACCCATCGCCGGACAGAATTCGCTAAATGCAGTGCAGCTTACCGACTCGCCCTACGTCGTCATCAACATGAGAATTGTTGCCAGGTAGGAATTTGAACTATTTATTGGATAACATTGTTGTTTTAAAATCAATAAACTGAAGTATTGATGCAATTGTGCAACGCCGAGCGCCCGCTGTCGCTTGCGGGATATAAAGGCGGTGGCAGTTAACCAGCGCTACCGTTAGTTGGCGCAGTGGTAGAGCGCGTGGCTACGAAGCTGGAGCTCTCGGGTTCGACTCCCCGCTAATACGTTTCGTTTGCTTTTTTGCATAAAAGTTGATTTTTCAGGGTCTCTTCCTCTGTCTGGGACGCGATCGGAACTGGTCCCTTCATCCGCTGCGTTCACTCCCTGGGCGTACCTCGTCCTGTCACCAGGAAGATCAAAAATGGGGTTTGACCTACCTAGTCTTCAACCTGGTTACTCTACTTTGTAGTGGGCCTGCAACACCGACCGTGTCCTCGTCGCCCACATTCCCTCCGAACTCCTCGTTTACTCTTTTGGCTCGGGTTACGGTGGAAATTCCCTCCTCGGCAAGAAATGTCTCTCTCTGCGCATTGGCTCATACCTCGGACTGAGGGAGGGATGGCTGGCTGAACACGCGGCCCTCGTCTCCCTCACCAATCCCGATGGAAAGGAGATCTTCATCTGTGTCTCCATGCCTTCTGGAGTCGGGAAGACGGCCCTGGCCATGATGGTACCCTCGCTGCCCGGGTGGAAAGTGCAGATTCTCGGAGACGACATCACTTGGCTCAAGTTCAAGAACGGGGTGCTTTGTGCCATGGCACCGGAGAATGGACTGTTTGGGATTGCGGCGGATGTGAAGAAGGACACTGGGGACAACATCATCAAGGTGAGACCTCTCTGTCTCTCTCTCTCTTTTTTTTTGTCTCTGTCTCTGTCAATCTCTCTCTCTCCATCTCTCTCTCTCCTTCGTCTCTCTGTCTAAGTGAATTAACACGTTTTTGGTACATTGAGCTTACGGTTACTTCGGTTACTGTAGAAATATCCTTTTTGTTTGTATTTCGCTTCAACGTAAACCAAATTTCAATTTGAAAACAGAAAAATAGATAATTTGATTGTACGTATGACTGTTTTATTGTAAAAATGTGTGTACAACGGTAAAAACCCGAACAACGCATGCACTGCAGTACGCGCGGAAATGCATGAGGGCGTGGGGTTTGAGTGAAAAACGGCAACTTAACCCCACTTGAATTTTTTTTTGGTGCCAAAAGAAGAAATATGTAAAATCTTACGCGCAATTTTGACAATAAAACAGTTATATGTGAAACAAAATTATCTTTCTTTTTCCGTGTTAAAATTAAAATTTGGTTCATGTTGAAGCGAGATACAAACAAAAATGCATTTTCTACAGTAACCCAAGCTAAATTAAGCTCAGTGGCCCAAAAACAGGTTAATTCATTTAAACTTTTGTATTTTTTCAGTCTTATTGAAGATGCAAGCCAATACTAAACTTCTATGTCATAACCGAATGAGATGAGCTCGAGTTTTATAAAAACCGCGTCTTAAATGGACCATCAGGGTCCTTTTTCAAGTCGATATTTCAATTAATTAATTTAAATTTGTTAATTACCATTCTACTTATCAATTTCAACTACATTTATCTAAATAGGCGTAATTTCAAATCAAAAGTCAAAACCTATTTTTCCCAACAGGCTCCAGCGTACGTTTTTTCACAACCTGCCTGGTAAACAGCGGGCAGTCTGTTGAAAGCCGCTGGTCGCCCTGGGTCATTAGGAATGGTACGCGCTGCGTACCCATCGCTCTCATAGCCGAATGGTTAGCACCGGTAGCTAGTAACCAGGCTGTCCCGGGTTCGTCTCCACCCCCGTGCGGATAGTTTTTGCTGGTGAAAAAAGATGCCTTTTGAAATCGTTCGAATGTATTCTGTCGTTGGGTTTAATTGTGAAAAAAAGGTCCCTGATGTTCCCTTTAATCCCATTTCTTCAGACAATCTCCCGCGACGCCCTCCTTGTCAACACAGCCTCAACCAACAAAGGTCGCTACATGTGGAGTGGATTGGAGGAGACTTTGGAGAAAGAAGAGACCGTGAAGGACTGGAAGGGACAGCCCTGGTCCGTTGGAGACCCCTCCCTCGCTCATCCCAACTGTCGCTTCACTGCCTACACGACCAACTGTCCGAACGTTCATCCCCAGTGGGATGAGGGATTGATCCCTATTTCGGCCTACATTTGGGGAACGAAGCGGCCTGATGCCTTGCCGCTGGTCATGGAGAGTGCCACCTGGCAGGCGGGAGTCGTGAAGGCGGCTGCTTTGAGGACGCAGGTTGGAAGTGCTTCGGATAGGAAAAGTGAGTAGAGAGAGAGAGAGAGAGAGAGAGAGAGAGAGAGAGAGAGAGAGAGAGAGAGAGAGAGAGAGAAACCCCTCTTTTCAGCTTCCGAGTTGGTCCATGACCCCATGTCGATGCGTCCATTCATGTCCTACAACTTTGCCACTTACGTGCAGCACTGGCTGAACATGGCCTCCCAGCGCGTCAAGATGCCTCGTCTCTTCCACGTCAACTGGTACCAGACGGATGCCGACAAGAAGCCCATCTGGCCCGGCTACGGGGAGAATATCCGCGTCTTGGAGTGGATCTTCAACCGGTAAAAATGAAATTCCTTCTTAGCTGAAGGCTTTCAGGGTGACTAACCCGAAGACGGAGGTGGTTGAGACGCCGGTCGGTCTGCTGCCCAAGTCGCTGAACACGGAGGGATTGAAGATGGATGTGGAGAATCTGATCAAGTTCGATAAGGAGTTCTGGAAGAAGGAGGTGGCCGAGATGACGGCCATTTTGGATGGCGAGATGGGAGAGGAGATGCCGAAGACTGTGGCCCAGGTGCTGGAGGAGATGAAGAAGGCTTTGAACTAAAGAGAGAGAGATACTATAAAGAGATAAATACTACTGATGGCGATATATTTTAGATTATTTTGCTACCTATTAGAGCGATATTTCATAATTCCAACCGGGGTTTGGTTTTTCCTTATAAATTTATAAGTTAACTTGCAATGTAATTGAACTGTTCGTATTTGGGGGACATAACTGAATAGAAATAAAATAGTATAAATTTAATTTAAGGGGGGAGGAGTTATAGCTGAGCATCCCCTTGTGTGGGGCATAATTTAATTGAAGGGGGGTTTAACTGAATAACCTATTTGGGGGACCTGATTGAATTGAAAGGGGGATTTAACTGATTAATCTTTATGGGAAAAAATGATTCGATTAAGCGGGGGGGGGGGTTCAACTGAATAAACCTTTTGGAGGCCAATATTTAATTAAAGGTGGAGGGAGGTATCATACTGAGTATCCCTTGTGGGGGACATAATTCAATTAAAGGGGCTTAACTGGATAACCCGTCTGGGGGACTTAAGCGCCCTTTAAAATTCATTTTTCACCCGAAGCGGCTGAAAGTTGGCGCGCAGAGCCAGATATAGTAGTTCCAATACCATGCCAAAATTTGGCAGGCGTAGCTTTTCCATCGAGCCGTAATGTTCTGTCCGTCGTTTAACGGTGTCCGCGGCTGGGTTGCAGCTGTCGCTCAATTTGATTGAAACACGCAGATTTATAGAATTTCGGTAAACTGCGATAACCAACAACAACAATGGAAAATAAAAATTCGTGGCAACAGTGGACAACTGGTCGTATAACAATGACGCGAAGAGGAATATCTTCGTTTCAATATCCACGGCAGGCTTCCAGGATGCGGCGGGAGATCTCGTCGGTGTCCATTCCATTGGCAGCCGCGCCGTTGAGGATTCCAGTCACGTATTGGCCTGAAAATGGCGAATATCTCAGACAACCAAATGTGGAATCCAAACTAATTCAGCGGATTTCAGCAGATTTCGGGCGATTTCGACGGTTTTAAAGATGAAACGGAATTCAACGGATTTCGGCAGATTTGGGTCTTACAGTGAACGCTAAATATGACTGTGATCCAACAGGAAAGCGCTGGAAATTCGTGCGGCATTCGAGTATTTTATTTGCAAAGTCCACCTTCCCTCTGTTTTTTAAACTTTTGTCTTACTTTTCTTTTTATTTTATTTTAATACGGTTATTTTTGATAAACTAGACGTTGATAAATGTTTTTGTATGTAGTTGTTAGTGTTTTTTTTCAATTGTAATTCATTAGCTACGGCCGAATGGTACGCTATGCTACACATTCCGTTGTTGTATTTTTAACTGAAAGACCAACATTCCTCCATTCTTTTAAACTTATATTAGACGTGTTGTCATTATCCACCAACTACGGCCATATGGTGCGCAAAGTTGATGGTTTTCCATATATTGATTTTATTCTATTTTCGTATGTTGTACATTTTGTTGTTTTAATTATTGATTGCATAATAATCTGCAGTGTCATTGCTAACTTTGATACGTCAAACAGTTTTTAAAATTATAGTACCGAAATATTGTACCGAGACAGACGATGTAATGCGCTTTCCACAAGTACAAAAATGAAACAATTTTTACCTTAGCTAAGCCGCTTTTAGATTTATCGAAGGAGAAAAGGGGCAATAAACGCTTACCGAAAAGTTCGTGCTTTGTCGGAGCAGACGGAAAACTCTGGAAGGCGGGGACTTGAGGAGGAGTGGGGTAGATGACCTGGCCAAAGGGAGCGGCTCCAAAAGGGCCTGAAGAAATGAGAGACATGGTTAAGAGAGATGGAAAGAGGGAGAAAGAGAGAAAGAGAGAGAGAGAGAGAGAGAGAGAGAGACTCACTCTGCTGGTTGACGAAGCCTCCACCATAGCCCATCGCAGGAGGGGTGTGGTAGACCGAGACACTTGGCGCCCAGTGAGTCGAAGGAGCTTCTGAAATAGCAAAATAGCCATAAACCGTAAATTGGGAATTGGGGGTATAGAAAAACGAAAGGTTGTGTCCCAGAATAGTGAGATACCTTAGATTTAGCGGTACGGCGGGGGGGGGGGCTGATTGGAACCCCCCATTTTTCAAGTCCCCCTTCACCAAGTTCAACCAACTTGCAACCCATCCCCAAATAATACTAACCAGATCCCCCGGGGCATGTAATGACGGACCTACCCTTGACTGGGGGGGGGGGATGGGTACCCCCCTTTAACTCCTAGCCTTCCGAGCTGAATTTGCCGAAAAAATTGCCTAACCCCTTTAACTTCTGTGTTTTGGGGCCCACAGTTAGACAAGGGGCGTTTGGGGGCTGATACATAAGTCCCCCCAAATGGTGCCTCAGAGACAACGTAAGCCCCCTATAAACTTTTGTTACCATTTTCGACCAAACGCCGAATTACGTAGCTACCGCAAGAATCTCCAGCTATGTTGGGGCCTCTACCCCCTTAACTAGGGGTAAACTGTCTAAACCCTTCCAAGGTATGTTTACACATCTTCTGAGATCCACAAACCCTAGGTGGACGTGAGATGGTCGCAGTACCTACGTAATTCGACGTTTGATTGAAAATGGTAATAAAAAATTAAGTGGGGGGGTTGCGTTGCCACCGAGGCACCATTTGGGGGGGGGGCTTACGAATGGAGCCCCCAAACACTCCCTGTCCATGCATGCCATAAACCAGACAAAAACCCACCGTGGTCCTGATACTCCTCGTCGTATGGATCCGTGTTCTGAAGCGCTTTCTTCGACCTCTTCTTTCCCCTCTTCTTCAGCTTCTTCTTCGTCGATTCACCCGCGCCTGAAACTAAAACAAGTATAGCCACAAACTAATCTCACTCTGGAGAGGCGTCTCTCCTTCGTTCCTCTGTTTTTTCTTATTCCTCAGCTTCTTCTTCTTCTTCTTCGGAATGATCTCCTGCACCTCGTCGTCCACCAAAAGCGCCCTTTTCTTTTTCTTCTTCGGTTTCTCTGTGGGGTGTTCCTCCTCCGCCATCGTGGAGGCATTGTCGACTTCGGTCACAAAAGAGGTCTGAAAATACGAAAATAGTGCAATGCATCGAGAGAAAGATGTGAGACAAATTTCTGTATTCCTAGTGTGGAAGGGCAATAACGGAATTGGTGCGAATCGGAATATATAAGCGGCCTTAGGGTGGCAAACACTCAAAGCGGCCTGAGGTTACCAGAATTCTCTAAAACGGCCTGATGTTGCCCCATCGGAAAGCGGCCTAAGGCAACCTACTTAAGAACGTAGTTTACTATTCATATAAACCGGCCTGATTATTTCAAACATCAGCATGCGGCCTGAGGGTGCCAGCATTGTTCAAAACATACCTCGTGAGACCCTGACAGTTGACGGACAAAGCCGTAACATTTAGGGCAAAAAACTCGGTAGCCCCTTAATTCTCGATTTTCCTAGCTGCATTTTACGAAAATAGTGTCTAGTCCCCCTACTTTCTACGTTTTTGGGGCCTCTACCCCCTTAACATGTGGGTAAGTTCACTATACCATGCTTCAAAAGAATTTCGGGGGTGCACGAATTCTTCGAATACCGTCCAAATGCTTTCCAAATGACCCAAGATGGCTGTAATCTTCAAAAAGCGGTTCTGGCACCATTTTGGGCCCAACTGACACTCGGTTGGTAGGTAATACTGGAAACGATTCACGAGACCTTATTAAAAACGGGGAAGCGCACACTTTTAGCCCATCACTGGCTGGGACTGGATCATAGTTTGTACTTTTGTACTACAAAATTTTTCAGGCCAATAGGTCACTTGTGTCAATAGAGCATAGTTTGCGTCAATAGGGCGTCATTATTTTTATGTCAATAGGGCGTCATATTACGTACCCATTCCCGGGGTTCTCACGGGCGGGCCATTTGGAAAATTTTGGTCGGCCCGGCCCGTGTTCGGCCCGTTTACCCTGGACCACCCAGTCAGATTGCCACCCACAAGACCAGGGTTCGATCCCGGTAGGTGACATTCTTTTTTGTACAACTAACATTGACTAATATGTTAATAACAAACATTATTAAGTTATTTAAATCAATTTAAAAAATTATTCCACCGATTTATACAAAATTAAAATGTTATTTATTTGTCACTACAAACCTCGTCACGTCCCACTTCAGTCTCGGCTCCGCTTCCGGAATCATCCGGCGGGTACTGAAAACTCAACCAATGTATTCGTGCTCCAATCGCAAACCAACCCTCTTTCTGATTTCCACCTGGTAGTCGAGGAATTTCCTTAACAAACCCGATTAAAGGCGGGAAACTACGACACCTACTTGTCGTACTTGTAGATGTCGGAGCGATCTTCACACTTCAGCTCAGGAAATGACTGAAGGAATTGCTTGAAGCGAGCAACTTCGAACATCCTGAGAACTTCAATCGGCTCGTAACGCGCTCTAAAATACCAAAGTGGGCTGGTAAATTTGAGAAAAAAGTACCTGAACCACGCTATAATTTGATTGAGGGAGGCGGATTCACGTTTGGACATGTAGGAGACGAGGCGGGAGCGAATCGAACGACGAGTGGAGCCAAAGGACTAAATGTAAGAGTAGAAAGAGTAAGAGAGAGAGAGAGAGAGAGAGAGAGAGAGAGAGAGAGAGAGAGAGAGAGAGAGAGAGAGAGAGAGAGAGAGAGAGAGAGAGTAAAACCCCCCACGCTCGGTTTAGTCAAAAAATACTAACTTAAGAAGGTTCCATGGTAACCGAAATAACTGAATTATGCGTGGGGGTACGCAAATTTATAACTCCCCAAGGCAATTGATATGGGGGGCTTAACTAGTCTACCCGAAACTTCTTCAGATAACCGCCCCTTCCCAAATTCAGACAAACACCCCATGCGAACGATTCATTCCCCCCCCCCCCCCCCTGCGATGAATTCATTTATGCCCCCCATCTAATTTAGTTATGTCCCCCATACGAACAATATAAAAAAGACATTCCCAAAGTAAATAAAAAGAAAATTCAGAAGACTATTTATCGGCCAATTCTACAGATGTTTCGCCCCAGATTATAAGACAAAAATTTTTTTTTTCAAAAAAGCAAATTCAAAGGATTGGTATCTCAAATGAAGATAACATAATAAGTTGATGAAATTAATATAAATAACTAAAATATTTCACTTTTAAAAATAAGCAACTTATAATAAAACGTGTAAGATTGGATGCTCAGCAATGGGGGGCGGGGGTAAACTGAATTAGTTTGGGAGGGGGGGGTTATCTGTTTCCCTCGGGAGACAGAGAGAGTTGAGTTAGAGAGAGTTAGAGAGAGTTAGAGAAAGATAGATAGAGAGAAAGAGAGAGAAAGAAAGAGATACCTCATCCACGTAGAATTTCCCGTCGTTGCACCTGATCGCAGGAACCGAATCCAGCCACTGCTCCAGCTGGGCGGAGGGCAGAGGCTCGTTGTAGCGTTCTCTAAAGCGGCGGAAATAGTTTAAATTAAAAATCGTTTTGATTTGCAATAAAAATTCCGCGGACCCCTTCAAATTAACTCAAAACTCCTTCAAATTTGCAAAAATAAAAATTTCCAACCTGTATAAGTCTTCCAGTTGAGGGCGGGTGAAGCCGGGATTCAGCAGGCGGCCGACGCACAGAATTCGTGCCATCACGGTGCCATGTTCATAGATAACCATCTGGAAATTTTAATTAAAACAATTAGAAAGTAAGTACAAGAACTCGACGGATACCAACCTTTTTGGGGTACCAATCGGCCCATTTGAAGCAAAATTTAACACGCTTTTAAAGCATTTACTACGGGCAAACAAAGAAACGTACAAAATGTACCTGCAAGGTATAAAAAACCGCGACTAATGAATATGCGATAAAACTATCGAACAAAAAACAACATGACAATTATGAATCCAGTTAGGCATTCTTCCTGCGGTTGAAGGCGTCCAGAATCTGACGGACGACCTCTCCGGTATCCTCGCCCTTGGCAGCCACTTCGCTGAGAAGACTGGCCACGTATTGACCTGAAAATTTAATAATTAGTGGGATTTGCTAATTTCCCGCTAAAAAGGTGAATAATGAAGAAAATACATACCGAAGAGGTCGTGCTTAGTCGGAGCAGGTGATGGGAACATCGGGAACGCGGGGCCTTGAGGAGGGTAGGGGAACTGGGCGAATGGAGGAGCTCCGAAAGGATCTAAAACTAGGAGTGTGTGTGTGTGTGTTTGTGTGTGTGTGAGTGTGTGTGTGTGTGTGTGTGAGAGAGAGAGAGAGAGAGAGAGAACTCATTCTGCTGATTGAGGATGTCTCCCCCGCCGTGGCGCATATCCCTGGAAGTGGAGAAGAACGACCCGTTCGGATCCGAATTGACCGAAATCGTTTCTGAAAATCATATATTTTCTTTTCGCTTAGGAACCCATCTCTGCACTAAATTCTAAAACACCCTAAATTCGGTCTAGGATTCCTTATGCACAACTCCCCCAAACTACCCCCATGCGACTAGGTGATACCCTGTTTAGGGTGTCCTTTGTAAAAAGGCGAAGCATGATTTTTCGACCGGCCAGACTTAAAGTAATGATTCCCTCCAAACCGTGTACAGTTGCGGCGCGATAACGCCAATGTAAGGGCGGAAGGACCAAATTTTCGGTGCGGACATACCCATTTTTGCGCACGTCTAGAAACTGGACCCCAATTCAGAGTACAATCATCTCGGAGTTCTCACGGGCCGGGCCAGCTGGAAAATTTTGGACGGCCTGTTCGGCCCGTTTCCCTTGGACCACCCAGTCAGATTGCCACCCACACGACCAGGGTTCGATCCTGGTCGGTGACATTCTTTTTCGTACGACTAATATTTTCGTATATGTTAGTAACAAACATTACTAAGCATTTTAAAACAGATTAAAAAATTATTGTACCGATTTACACCATAGGTGGACGTGAGGTGCTTGCGGTACCTACGTAATTCGCCGTTTGGTTGAAAATGTTAACAAAAATTAATGGGGGCTTACGTTGCCTCCTAGGCACTATTTGGGGGGCTTACGCATCGAACCCCCAAACGACTGTTGTCCAGCCATGATTTACACAAAATTTAAAATTAAATTTTTCATAACCGGGCCGGGCCGTCCCAAAAAATCCCTCGGCCCGGCCCGTCATTTGAGAACCCCGAATCATCTAAAAGGTCAACCCACCATGAATCTGCGGATTCTGGTATGAGGGGGTCTCTTGGATTTCCTCCTCCTTCACGACCACCTCACTCCTCATCTGTTCTCCAGTTCTCTTCATCTCACATTCCTCCGATCTCACTTCTGAAATTAAAGACCTGCCAATTTGATACAGAACCGCAACTGACCTCGCTGTTTCCTCTTTTTCTGCAGAGTCTCCTCCTCTTCATTAGTCTCCAGATCCAGCCTCCTTTTCTTTTTCTTCTTCTGCGGCTTCTCCCGTTTCTCAACGTCTGAAAATGAACTTCTTCGATAAAATATTCCACATATACTAGCCTTTCTTAGTAGGAGTACTCTCGGGTTCGACCAAAATCTCCTCATCGGCCACAGCGGCTTCGGCTTTTTTCTCGGAAGCGCGGATATTCTAAAGAAGTAAAAAAAGAAGAGAGGGAGTCTCGGGAATAATAACTGAATAAGCCACGGCTAAACGTTGTTTTTTTTTAAAAGTTTCATTACAAAGGAAGAGTGCGTCAATGGTAATAATGACGTCGTTTAGGTATGAAATATGGACACCCGGTTAGCACGAAATACAGTATACCACTTTTTTTTCAAACAATGACGTCACTAGGAACAAACAAAATTTTCAGCGCAGGCCCCGCGGGGCCCACAGACCTGGCCCTTACCCATGCCTGAACGGCATTCAACGGTCTTTCGTGCCACCTGGGTGTCAATAGGGCCCAAACATGGCAACGGGCGGCCCGACTCAACCGAAGATTTATGCCTTTCGTCAATGTAAAACTCAAAAAAAGCGAAAAAAAAATTTTCGGGCCGGCCCGGGTTTAAACTTTTCTCGGCCCGGCCCCAAATTTTGCCATGTTTGATAGGGCCCTAGAAAACTTTGAGAGGGCAAAGTACGACTCATGGCTGGGGCAGGGTTTTCAAATGACGGACCGGGCCGAGACATTTTTTGAGACGGAATTTTTTTTAAGGAATTTTTCGGGATAAAATTTCAAATTTTGTATAAATCGGTACAATATTTTTTAAACTGCTTGGAATAACTTAATAATGTTTGTAACTCACATATAAGTCAATATGAGAACAAAAACAATTTTACCGGTGGCAATCTGGCTGGGTGGTCCAGGGCAAGGGTGGCTACGGGCCGGCCCGCTTTCCAAAAAAAAAAAAATCTCGGTCAGGCCCCGAGGTAAAAATTTCTAAAAGTTAAAAAAAAAGTTTTACACCAACTATGCACTACAAATGTGTCTTTAGGATAGTAATTACATAAAACAAAAATGGCAAAAAAGTTTTGTCCATGGGAGAAAGTTTTGTCCATGGGGGATCGAACTGGGGAAACTTCGGAATGTCAGTCCGGCCTCTTAGCCATTCGGACATGGAAATTTTTAAAAAAAACATGTAGGGTAGTTCGAATCGTCCTATTTTGCACAATTAGAACTAAGTTTTGCACCAAAAAGATTCAAAATATTGACCTTGAAAAGAGTTAATTTTAAAATAGATTTTCAAAAATAGTGGGGCCGACCCCTTCCTTAGATTTTCTCGGTCCGGCCCGCTGAACAGCCACCCTTGGTCCAGGGTAAATGGGCCAGACGGGCCGGGCCGACCAAAATTTTCCAAATGGCCCGGCCCGTGAGAACTTCGGCTGGGGAGTGCAAATATGCTGAAAACCTCAGTCCGCTTCATCCAGCCACAGTCCGGGCTCGACCTCCTTTTCAGACACAATTACGGGGTACAACATAAATGACTTCTAGCCACAGAACCTCTTCCCTGTATCTGTAAGTTTCGAGGTAATCGTAGCCCGAGATCAGTTCCGGCAAAGAGTTGAGAAAATCCCACAAAGCATCCACACCTCCAATATTTTCGAGCAGCCTGTGTCTTAAATAAAATGACAATACAGAAAAGGCTTGAAAAATACCCTAAGTGGGAAGCGATATCCTTCACGGTGGGTCTACCCCGCCTTCTCACAAACGAGACGATGATCGAACGGAGTGTTTTCCCACCAGGACCCAGCATCTGAAAAGTATTTATCATCAGAGTTCAGATGTGGACGAGGGCCGGCCCCCGTGGGGCATTCAAGGGGCTTCACAGGGCTGTCCACCTCTGATCGGAGAACGAGATATTTGAAATTATTATATTTGAAGGTTCTCAACTGACGGGCCGGGAGATATATTTTTTTTGTGCGGCCCGGCCCGGATTTTTTTTTGGCGACCCGTTTATGAAATCAAAATATTAAAATTTATATAATTCGCAGCAATAATTTTTTAAACTGTCTTAAATAACTTGATAGTGTTTCTTATTAACATACAAGTCAATATTAGTTGTGCATAAAACAATTTCGCCGGCCGAGATCGAACCCTGGTCGTGTGGGTGGCAATCTGACTGGTGGTCCAGGATGGACAAGCTGGGCCAGTCCGACCAAAATTCTCCAAGTGGCCTGGCCCGTGAGAACCCCGTTTCATTGGAAGCCCTTGCCACCTATGATCAAAACCCACCAACTTTCGCGGAGATTTTACGGTGGTGCTCCTCCCTGTTCTTTATCTGCACCTGTGCCCGGTCAGTTACCCTCTGACTTGCCCTCACAACCACGGGAAACTAAATTCATCTACATGAAAACATGACCCTAAGGCAACCCAACCTTTATCCTGATATCCTCGATGTATGTGGCGTAGTTCCTGAAAAATTGCCACCTTGCATTGAAACGGGAGAAACCCACTGGTCGATGCTGTATTTGCCCTCGCACAACTTCAACTCCGGAAATGACTGAAGAAAATGTTCGAAACGCTTGAAGCCGAACTTCTCCTGCACGGGCCCGCTTAAAATTACAGATTGGAATGAAAAAAGACAATCCAATACCTGAACCGATTACGAATCTCACTGGCCAACACAGGGGCATGTACACCTACAAGTCGGGCAATTCGGGAGCGAATTGTCGAATTTTGGTTATAGGGAATCTGGAAAACATCGGCATTGTTCAGATGCTAAAAAGCATCCTTCAGGAGCATACATGAACAAGTCCCTGTACGTCCGGTTGAGATGGTCGCCCCCTTGGGGGATGGTACTTGGGCAACCCAACTTGGTTGTTAATTTTGCGACAGCCCCTTCAATTGTGAAAATTTTCCAAAATTTGCGATGGACCCCCCCCCCTTTTTTTTTAAATTTGCCGGAAAAAAAAATTGCGACGGCCGCACCGCCTCTAATAGCGGAGCTTGACAATGTATGGTCACCGGTGTATAAAGAATTATGAAGTGGGCGAAGTTTGGTTCAGGGTTGGCACGGGGGCCGGCCCTCAGGGCCGGGGCGTCAGCAGCATAGCTGGACAGGGAGCGTTTGAGGGCTCGATGCGTAAGCCCCCAAAACTAGGGGCAACGTAAGCCCCCCTTTAACTTTTTGCCACCATTTTCAATCAAACGCCGAATTACGTAGGTACCGCAAGCACCTCATGTCCACCTATGGTCCACGGCGGGGAGCCGCGGAAATCAGGATGGACCTGACAGCCGGTATTCTCGAGGCCTAGTAACTACGGTATTTTTAAATTAAAATTGCAAAAGGCATGCAGTTTTACGCGCCGCCTGGCGTGTTTTAACGCCGCTTCAAACGGGGCCTTTAGAAACTGTACACCCTGGTAACCCTATAATTATAAATACCGTAGTCACTAGGAAAGCGGCTGGCAGGGCCGTTCCGATTTCCGCGGGGCCACTCGCTCGACTCACCGTGGGTCAGCAGAGGGCCCTACACGGCCCCGGGCCAACATAAACGTGGGAATGAAGAAAATTTGAATTCCTTAACAAATTTCAAATATTCTCACTTTCCGCGCTCTCCGATTTGTTGACCCCGGGACCGTGTAGACCCCGGGCAACCCCACAAAGTGAAAAATTTTAAACCAAACTTTGTGTACGCATTCATATAACTCTAAGTCAGGCTTTTTGGCACCACACTTTAACAACCCCGTTTTTAGAAGGGTTACGGTAGCGAATGGTAGCGGTTGTGGGGTCGCGCTTTCAGAGGGGGTTGGCACCTTGCTCATGTATATTCAGAAGTGTAAGCATAATGCTCATGGGCCGGCCCGGCCCGTCTACTCAGATCGCCTAGTCAAACTGTCACCCACGCGACCAAGGTTCGATCCCGGTCGGGGCCCATAATTTTTGCTAACTTAGCATTAGTTCAAACATGTAATAGAAGTATTATGAACGTGTTTGTAAAGTTTTTAAAAAAAAATTATGTAGGCTGATATAACGATATAAAGAAAATTTAAGTTTACAAACCGGCCCAACCCGCGGGCCGCCCCTTCTTTTGAGAACTATGAGTGTAAATAAGTTGACGTATCACTTCTTATTTTGGGGGTGACAATTGGGCCCCACATCTTAACTGGGGGATTTGAACGGAATTCGATAGAAGCAACACTGAATCACCATTAAAATCGAGATTTTGTCATGTTTAGCTCCTTTAATCTGAAGAAGACTGAAAAATCCTCAAAATTAAAATAACGCGATTGACAACATGGGCCATCGAAATTGGCTGACAAGAATGCTGCTATATGAGCATTCATGGGCGTCAGTCCGACTTCGATGGCCTCGGGGGTATCGCCGATATATTTTCGTTTAAGACAGAGAAACATTATCCTACCTCAATCACGTGGAATCCCCCGTCCTTCCTCTTCTCGATAACGGGGATGCATCCCGAGGCCAGCCACTTTTTCACAGATCCAGCACTGATGAATTCGAGGGGAATCTCCTCTTTGTACCTCTCCCTGAAAATTATATTTTTTTATGAAATAAAAATTTTCTAACCTGTGTAACTCTTCCACTTGTTGACTGCTGAAGCCAGGATTCAGAAGACGGGCGATGTAAAGGACACGTGCCATGGCTATACCATTTTTACCCATTCTGAAATAAACAAAATTGGAGAATAAGAAAAAATCGACCATTAGATGGGATGAAAGAAGAAAAATTCAAATTTTAAAAGAAAAAGTCGATGAACCAACAAATTTCGAAATAAACTGCATAAAGACTAAGCGTCCCGCAACGATAGCTACCTCGTCCTGCCACGAAAGTTCAACGCCCTTTGAACTCGTACATTCAATTGCACACAACGCGCCGACAGCGGCAGTTTTTCCTTAAAGGACTGTCTGAGGATATCCCGAAAGGAATATTTTTCAAATTCTTGGAAGCCTGCCAAACAACAACTTCGCTCTAATCGTACTTTGTGTAATAAGAGTCTCGCAACGATCACTCAAAAACCTTTAAGTTTGCAACTAACACGCAGCAAATTTTCCAAAATCGTTGCGGGACCCACCCAGTTTTTAGTGGACATGGCCGGACAGTAAACTTTCCGTCTCTCTTTCTCGTCGGATTTTAGGTGGAAAAATTCGTTAATGGTTTCAAAAAATTGATTAGTGGGCGTATATTTCATAGCAATTCTTTCAGATGCTAGAAAAATTTCTCCACCGAGATATAGACCATGGAAAACTACCTTTGCGTCGTTCTCGATAATTAGGAATTTTCATGGTATGAAATAATTGCTGTGAATTCTCCATGTATACAGCTATTAAAATGTAAAGAAAAAGCTGAAAAAAGTTTTCTAGTATTCGTGAAAGAGAGACGGAAAGTTTTAATTGAAACTGCCTAGACAGTCCTTTAAACTGCCGGCCGTTTGGCTTCGGCGGCTCGTTGTGTGCAGCTGTCTGCAGCCTTTCTGCGCATTGCTTTTTATTTATCTCCCCAAAAAAGCTATGCAGATTTTCGAAATTATTGTTGTTTTGCAGTTAAGACGCGATGTCTGAGAGACTCAATTTACATTTGGTCATAAAAATTCAAAATGGTCCAATCGGGCTCATATTTTGTGTGGTTAATATGTAAGACTATCTTACATGAAAAATGACACTGAAAATCGATTATCGATTTTTTGGTTGGGGTACTGTAATTTGACCCCGAGGTACTGTAACTACACTCAAACTAACGAAAACTTAACATAGTAGGTATGGAATCGGTTGCAAATGTTATGCTGAAAAGGAATATGTAAACTAAAAAATAGATTATATAAGTATTAAAAATTTTACGTTGGAAAATGTGTTTTCGGAGTCACTTAAATAAAGTTTTCTTCTTTGTGCCAGAAAAGATAATTCCAGATAAATTATATGTTGTAAAGCAAAGTTTTCTCTACAACATATGTTTTTTCCAGAATTTTTGCGTAACCCAAGGGCATTGAAAAAGCGCAAAGAAGCAAGCGCGCCACCCATTGCGGCGCCCTTCCGCGGGCCTAGAGTTATTGATTGGCGCACAAAACTCAATCTAACCACAGATTAGGTTACAAAAAGTGGTAATCAACACTATTCTGTGTTTTTAACACACTTTTCGAACGAAAATAATTTTTTATCTGGACATTTCCTTAAAAATAGCAGTACTGCCTGTAAAAGAGACCAAACTGAGATTTTTTCGGTTTTTATAACTTCAATAATTTTCCCCATGTTTTCCTACCCTAACAAGTATTTTTGAGTATTTTTAGCCTTTACAACCCATTTGTAACGAAATTATTCCTACACGGGCGCGCATTCCCGCGAGAAAGCGACTGACAATGCCGCCGCCTGCGGCAAAACATTGAAATGCCGCAGCCGCTATTTCAATGTTTCAGGCCAAAATGCGTGCGCGGGGGGGCGCCGCAATGGGTGGCGCGCTTGCTTCTTCGCGCTTTTTCAATGCCCTTGGGTTACGCAAAAATTCTGGAAAAAACATATGTTGTAGAGAAAACTTTGCTTTACAACATATAATTTATCTGGAATTATCTTTTCTGGCACAAAGAAGAAAACTTTATTTAAGTGACTCCGAAAACACATTTTCCAACGTAAAATTTTTAATACTTATATAATCTATTTTTTAGTTTACATATTCCTTTTCAGCATAACATTTGCAACCGATTCCATACCTACTATGTTAAGTTTTCGTTAGTTTGAGTGTAGTTACAGTACCTCGGGGTCAAATTACAGTACCCCAACCAAAAAATCGATAATCGATTTTCAGTGTCATTTTTCATGTAAGATAGTCTTACATATTAACCACACAAAATATGAGCCCGATTGGACCATTTTGAATTTTTATGACCAAATGTAAATTGGCCGTTGTCGATTATCTCAGACATCGCGTCTTAAAAGGAGATAAGGAGCATAAACTGTGCTTATCAATCGTGCGCGGGAAATTTCGCCCCCCCCCCCCCCCCCTCCCCCCCCCAAGGAAAAAGCTGTTGGCTTTGCATAGCAGCTTCAAATTTGATTGCTGGCCGGCTAGTGTGTTTCCTTTTTTTTATTTTTCAGTCATTTTCTTATCCGGTTGTAACAAAACTCGGTTTATCCCCATTTTTGTCTATATTCTTCTGATTTTATGATTCCTCTGCCTTGATTCCTAACAACGAAGTTAGCTATCTAATTAGTTAATATTCTTTGTTAATGTTAAGCTAATCAACTTTGCTTTAACACCTACAAACAGAGTTTCTAGCTGATTTTGATGTATTCTAGCCCACCCCATGGATTTTGGGCCCAAAGTGAAGGAACATGTGCTGCCATTTAACTAATTCCTCTGAAGCTTCAGAGGGACTTCGAAGTCCCTAACTTCTAAAGACAAGATTCGATAGTTTGGTCAGATCCCGTTGTTCGTTCCTTCGCCGAAGCCTTTCCCACCAGCGGTCGCTAATGGGCAAAGTATCCGACCGGTCCAGTTTTCATCCGTTCCAGCTGAGAAAGCCTGGGACTTCCTTGTTGTAGAGCACTTTTATTACCTAAAATATGGTTTAAAATTATTTCTCTCTATCTGTCTTCTCCCTCTACCTCGTTTTCTGACCCAAAATCCCAAATTTCTCTTATTCGCTTGCCTTCTTGCCCAGATTTCATCGATTTTGAATTTTTCAATACATCAGTCTGCCAGCCAATTGCCGGCAATTTTTCAAAAAAAAGCCAAAAGTGGATTTTCAAATTTGTACATTTTTTTCGGCGCATTTTTTGCTTTTTTCCCGCAGTTACTTTAGCTTTTATTATTATTTTTTTTTGTTTCACATTTATTTCATTATCATGATCAGCATGGCAACGGGCCGCCCCGCTCCCCAAAGTTTATCGACCCGGGCAGAGCGGGCCAGCCCGGTATTTATGTCCAAAATCCAAATAAAAATTGAGAAATTTTCCGAAACGGGCCGGCCCGTTTTTCGTATTTTCTCGAGCATGCCCTAAATGGAAAACATGTGAAATTATGAAACTAAATAGCGTACAAAAATTGTGATTTAGGTCCCTTCACGAAATCGTAAAATATGGGGTTGCAACCGCGCGGTGTTCTGCAAAATTGGGGGTTTTATTTTTTTGGGGCATTTTTCGTTGATTTTGTGGTTTTATCGAATGTTTTCAAAATGGTAAAGCAATGTTCAAACTACATTTCGCTCTATTTATAGCTATAAATCGATTGAAATTCTATTTTTTTATTCAGAAAACGGCCACTTTTTTGGAATCCATTGGTACCACTATTCCTCGTAAATTTCAGATACAAAAAGGTGCCAGCCGGCTGTATGCAAGACAAAGGATATTTTATGAGATGTGTAATTCAAACACAATGGCTCCATTCTCCAGCCACAAAAATCACGTGCGGCAGTCGGCAAAGGGGCGTGGCTTTGGCCGACCGCCAAGTTCACTCTCATTTTTGAAACATTTCCGTCTGTTTCTTTCATTTTTATTCTTTCTTTTAATTTTGGCGGTTTTATTAAATTTTAATTATTTATTCTTTAGAATGGGCGAAGAAGAGGAAGATAAGCGATCCGATGGCGGTGCTAGGAAGCCGCGACGCGAAGCCGTTCAAATTTACAGACCTGGTTAGTTTTTTAATGTATTCTATTTATTTATTTTTGTTTTAGGCATGTTCAGAAGGGGAGTGGACGCGACAGTGGCTGGAGAACCGTCGCAGGGCTCGCTGCCTCCCGAAGGGGCGCCAAAACGACCCACGAAAATACAGACCTCTCCGCTCAGCAGCGCCAGATCTGTCGGTTAGTTGAAATAAAATTATTTTATTTTTGTATTTCATCGTAAAATATAGCTAATTGTGGCGATAATTTCGAAATCCCCGATTTTGGCTCAAAAACTGGATGAAAACGCATGTTGGTTTGTTCGCCGGCTAGAACATTATCGGCATTTGTGAACAGAACCGATATCCTGAAAAGGACAAGTTTATACTTTTATACTTTAGTTTATGTTTTTCAGGGGATTTTTTTTTTAAAATTTATAGCTTCACGGCGGGGCGTCATGCCGAAAACGAGACATTAAAGGACTGTTTTTACAAATAGAATCGGCCAGATTTCGAATCAATATCGAGTTCAGACTAGAACATGCGGATGACAGACAAATTTTGGCACGCTTTGTGTGTGATTCGTCCCGCTTAGATTCTCATGAAAGTTCTACAGTACTGCCGCCCTTTAAATTGTGCCCACTTCTGGGGCATATTTGAATCCCTGCCTTGTTTGCCGGCTATAAAAATTTGTGATCTGAAACAATAAGATGTTTTAATTCCTGCTCCCCGCCTTTAAAAAACTATACAACTCAATTTCATATCAGAATTTAAGTTATCTTGGCCATGCCTTCAAATAACGTGCTACCACCACCAAAATTTTTACTAAAACCTTGTTTCAAAATTTGTTTAATTTTTATAATTGTTGAACTCAGAATAACTTTGTACTTCAGGCCGCTTGGATCAGGGCTCTCGTCGTCGGAGCAATGACACGGAATCCGTCAAATCGTGTAAGTTTTTTTTTGCGAAGTATTTTGTGAGAACATTGTCAAAAGCGAATCATTCGCGCTCATGGCTGGTGAGCGAAAATAAAATTTTTGAAAAAAAAAGCGGGTTGTGACGCTTTCATACGTGGCCGACATTTTGGTCTTTTTGAAAATTTTCTCGGACGATTTTTTTATCATATGGTCTCCCCCATGGAAAATTTTGAAAAATCCCCGACGACCTTATTTACTAAAAGTGTGTTTCGCCATGGAGCATATTTTCTGCCATATACATATTTCTTTTGTGACGATTTTAAGCTAGGAATATTCAAAAATTAAAGAAATCTATACGAATAAGATGCGAATCACTTAAATTAAAAGCGCAATCGTCCAGATTTTCTGAAAACTTTTCAGTATTTTTGGTTTAAACATTTTCTCTTGAAACACAAAATTATTATCTATCCTACTTTTTGTGAAAAAATCGTCCGGAAAAATCCATGTTTCGCTTCCTTAATACAATACTTGGGTTCCGTAGCGACTTCTAACCGCGAGTAACCCTGCAGCAAACGGCAGAGAATTTGAAATTTATTTTTTCGCTTTTCCAACGCTTTCTTAAAGATTTGGGAAAAATTCCGCGGACGATTTTTTCGACCCATGTCGTCCCCCCTTATGTGTTTTTTTTTCCAAAAAATAAAAGCCGGTCATGTATGGACGCATTAAAGGACTGAACTTCATTTGGTGTCACGACCTTTGTACAAGTTATCTATTACATAGGGAGAATTATCGATCCATTTTAATGCATTTTGAAATAGCTTCATTATAACCTTTTCCAGATCGAGGAGACTCTGGCAGTACGACTCCCGACGCCGCATCGATGTGCGGTGAACGAAGGAACAGCTGGGGCCGTGGCGGAGGCGTTCGCACCTTCACCCGAGGGGGAGGATATGCGTTAGTTTTTATTTATATTTGTTTAAAATTATGGTTATTTCAGTAGGGAACGAAACAACGACTCTATGAGCGAATGCAGTGTGCAGTCCTTCGTCTCCACGAACAGTATGAGGAGCGACCGAGTGGATTACACTAATGTAAGTTGGAAAATTAGTCCTTTAAACAACTGTTAGGGTTGAAATAGCCCTTTAAGTATTGGTTTTGTTTAAGATAGTCCTTTAAACAGCTTAAATAGTTTTTTAAACACATCTTAGGGTAGAAATAGCCCTTTAAGCAATCGTTGTGGCTAATATAGTCCTTTAAAAAGTCTCTCAGGGATAACATATTCCTTTAAACAGCTGTTAAGGCTGATATAGTCCTTTAAACAATCGTTAGGGTTAAGACAGTACTTTGAACAACTTTTAGGGCTGAAAAAATTCTTTAAACATTGGGTTTGGTTAAGACAGTCCTTTAAACAGCCTTTCTGGGTAATATTAAAATAATCGTTCAAATAATCGTTATGTTGAAATTGTCCTTTAAACAGCTGTTCAGTGTTAAAATAACCGTTTATACTGCTATTACGGTTGAAATAGTCCTTTAAACAGCTGATAACGCTGAGGTTTCCCAAAACTTGAGAATTTTTCTCGCCGCAAGACGTGGTTACTCACAGTCTTTTAAAGAAACATGCCGTTCGCCGCATGGTTTTAAAAAAAATGCTATTTACCGCATGGTTTTCGGAGCCGCCGACTGGATTTAGGTAAATATCATACCTGTAAATTCGATTTTCAATGTTTTAAGGCACAAAAACATCCCTTTAAAATACAACAGATTTATTGTCATTTATTTGATTTTCTTATTTCAGAAATCTCCTCGCCGTGGCGGACGTAACGACGGCTACAGCCCCCGCGAACCTTATGTAATTTGCTCAACTTCGTTAAATTCAAACTTTTTTTTGTTCAGAATTCGACACAATCGTTGTTCAACGCGAGACAGCCGGGTGGTTACTTGGAGCAGCCGCCCAGGTTCAACCAAAGGCCGCCCAGGATGGATACGGGGAACCGTTTTGTTAGAAATGTGAGTTTATCCGTTAATTTTTGCATTTGTGGGCGAAAAGGTTTGTAGTTTGATCCCATTACACTTCCTATTGACACTATTTTGAAAAGTACTGAAATATATATTGATTTGATGTTAAATGAATCCATTTGAGGCCCATTTCATCTAAAAACTTTGTATTTACAAATAGAAAGCTATTTTAGGGTGCTCAGAACGAGAGGGCTTCGATGCGGGCGGAGACTGGTCACAGGAGGGCCAGCGGTGGCCGAAGAAGGAATGATTCCATCAACAGTACGCAAAGCGAAAGGCCACAGCCGACACAAGAGCTGAGTGTGGATACGGGCCCGGAGACGCAGAGTCAGGCGGGAGACGCTCTCTCAGCTGCCTCCATGGACTACCTCACTCTCTGCAAGTCCTTCGAGTCCATTGGGTCCTTCGACTGGACCACGGAGGTGGGATTTTGACGTTTTCTGTATGAGGGTTTGGACGAAACCGCCGTTTGCCGCGCTTTTTGAACACATATCGTTTAGAGCATGCTTTTGCGGAAAACCCTTATCTGTCACAATGTTTGTAGAACACAGATTTTCGCTTTATTTTGTGGAACATTGCCAGTTACCACACGCTTATAGAAAAATTATTTCCGTTTTTACGGTCGAAACTGCCGTTTGCCGCATGGTTTTTGTATGAATTGCCATTTGATGCAGTCTTTTTGAGAGAGCAAGCCTATTGCCGCATGGAAGATATTCTTGTTTGCCGCTTTGTTTCTGGGAAAATTTACCGTTTGCCGCATGATTTGTGAAAAAATTGCTCTTTGTCGCATGGTTTTTGGACGCAAATGCCGTTTGCTGCGTGTTTTCTTAAACACATCGCTATTTAATGCGGGGTTTTCTAAAATGCCCCTATTTGTTACATTGTTTTTAGAAAACACAGCTGATTTTCCGCATGGTTTTTGGAAGAATATGCGACTTTCAAAGCATTTTCAACCGCATGGTTTTCAAACAAATCTACCATTTGCCGCGCTGGTTTTTTTTTACTGTTGTTAAGAAAATGCTATTCACCGCTATGTTTTGAGGGAATTTTAGGCGTGAGCTTGGGAGAAATTTGCAGTTTGCCGCATGTTTTTTTTAAATGCTATTTTCGCATGGTTTTTGTTTAAAGAAACTCCTATATTCCGCATAGTTTCTGATTTGGGTTTTGGGCGTTTTCCGCATGGTTTTGGAGAAATTGCCGTTTGCCGCATGTTTTTTTTTTGTAGAAAACTATTTTCTTTCAATTTGCTTTATGGTTTATATATCCCTGCCGTTTTATGCTGTTTTTTTAAACCTTGCCGATTTTCGGGGAAAAAAGTCTAGTTTGCTGCATGGTTTTTTTTTGTGGAAAAATTATCATTTGCCGCATGGTTTTGGACGAAACGGTCGTACGCCTCATGGTTTTTTGAAGGCAATGCTATTTAACGCAGGCTTTTGTGGAAATAGTTTTTTCTGGTTTTTTTTTAAATGAAAACATTGCTGAATTCCGCTTGGTTTTTTCCCGTGTACCGCATGGTTTTTGGAGGAAATTGCCGTTTGCCCCATGATTTTCGAGAGAGAAAAAAATCTACCGTTGGCTTGAAAATTTTTTTTAAAAAAATCACTTGTTTTCGGAGAAATTAACGTTTCCCGCGTGGGTTTTAGATGAAATTGATATTTGTCGCACGGTTTTTGAAAGAAACTGCTATATTCCGCATAGTTTCTCAGTTTTTCCGCATGGGTTTGCCAAGGTTGTCGTTTGTTTGGAAGAAACTGGCGTTTCCCACCTTTTTTCGTAGAAAAAATGCCGGTTACCGCTAGGTTTTGCTAAGAAAATGCTTTTTTCTGCGTAATATTGTGGGAAAATTGCGGGCCGGCCCGCTACCAAAATTTTCACGGCCCTGGCCCGACCAAAAATTTATGCATTATTTCAATGTAAAAATCAAAAATAACGAGAAAAAAAAACCTTTTTTTTGGGCCGGGCCGTTCCCAAATTTGTCTCGGCCCGGCCCGTGATTTTGCCATGGTTGGTCGCATGGCCTGAGAGGAAATTGTAGTTTGTAACTTCATCTGTTTAAGAAGAATCTGACCATTTGATCTTCGTAAAGCACAGTTTTAATCTCAGATGGAAGAGCACCAGCGTCGAATGGAGGAGGACAAGACGAAGGAGCTTCAGAAGAGACTCGAAGCCTGTTCGAACGGCGTCGAGGTTCAGAAGGCCGTCAGCCAGAACCAAGGTCGGATTCGTGGAATTATCCGTCTGAACATCGAAGACGGTCCTCCCCCGGTGCAGCAACCTCAGTCTTCGTCGAGTAATCGGGAAAACGAACGCCCACCGCCGCATCCGAGGAGACGCCGTGGAGATAACCACCGGGACAGGAGGTACAACAGCAGGAGAGGTGAGGATTTTTTAATTTCTTTTGGGGAAAAATTGAATTCTAGGCAGTGATTGTTCTTCGTCGGTAGCGGGGAGTATTTTTGAAGAGGACGAGAGCGAGGAGAACTGTGTGGCGAGTGGAGAAAGGACTCCGACAGGTAAGGGGAGAAAAAACCGTTTGGGGGACTTGATGCTTAAGCCCCCCAAATGGTGCCTCGGAGGCAAAATAAGCCCCCCTTGGTAACATTTCTAACCAAACGCCGAATCACGTAGGCACCACAAGCGCCCCGCGTCTTTCAATGAGAAAAACCGTACTTTTAGTCCTTTAAGCTCCCCCAGGCGTGGGCTAAAAGTTTGTGCTATATCAAGAGTACACTTTCATAAATACTTCCATTGGGTCAGCCGTATTTCGTTCCAGCCAGGTGGCAATAGTGCCTAAAATGATGTGACCGTTGAGCACCCACCTTTTGTATGAATACTTTGAAAAGGCAGTATAGCCGGTGAGCGAGGGTTTTGAAAAATCGTGCCAATGTTTCGCTGTTGTTCTTCGAGTTTGTGCTAGCGTGGGGTACTTTCCCTATTTACGACGCTAAATAGAACGAAATAGCTTTGGCGAGGAGTATAATTACGCACCCAGTCCTTTAAAATGTCACAAATTTCCATCTAGACCTTATTTTGTCCAAAATATCCAAGTTTTAGCAGTTTTGCCCTTTAAAAGGCTCATATTTACTCCTTTACATCAAGTTAAGTACATATTTAGTGTTATAAAATTCCGGAACTATTTATTTCATCCCAATCATCTTCCTTAAAATACCCGAAATACCTGCGTAGTCCTTAAAAGTGTGAAAATTTCAATAATACTTTCAGATTCCCGTCCTCAGTCCGCCCAAAGCTACCAAAAAGAGCGGAAACCTTCCCGAAACCGAGACTCCAGGAACACAGACAACGGCCGGCGTACCTACACTCCCCAGGACAATCAACGTACGTCTCTCTCTCTTTCTTTCTCACTCACTCTCTTTCTCTCTATACTCACTCTTTTCAGAGAACGTTGAGCGTTTCGAGCGATTCGAAAGGGAGAAGCCTGTACAACAGCATCAACAGCAGAGAACGGAAGTGTTCTCGAACAGTCGGCTGGCAGGACGTCTTTCGCGCAACGGAGGATCCGCCAATCGAATCGACTCTGTCGGTGTTTATCAGCCTCCGGCGATGAGGAGAGGTAATACAAAATCTTTTTTTAATGTCACGTTTTTATTTATTTCGAAAACCAAACATTTGGAAACGAAACCACACAGTTTTTGCATTTCAGCCAAAAACCGTGCACTTGTTGTTCTGTCAAAAGCCGTGCGCAAGTTGCATTTTTGCCAAAAATTGTACACTAATTGCAGAATTTCTGCCAAGAATCGTGCACTACTTGCATTTCTGCCGAAAACCGTGCACCATTTGCATTTCTTCCAAAAACTGTGCATAAATTGCATATTTACTTTAAAAAAAAACCATGCACCAGTTGCATTTATGCCGAAAACTCGTGCATCAGTTGGTTGCAGTTCTATCAAAAACCGTGCGCAAATTGCATTTTCCCCCATAAACTGGACATCAGTTGCATTATTACCAAAAATTGTGCACCATTTGCATTTCTGTCAAAAACTGTGCATCTTTTACATTTTATCAAATGTTGTGCATCAATTGCACTTCCACTTTGGCTAAAAACAGGGCACTTGTTTGTAGTTCTGCCAAAGAAAACCGTGCACCAGTTTGCATTTCTGCCGGAAACCGTGCACCAGTTTTCATTTCTGTCAAAAAATCGTGCATTGGTTGCATTTTTGCCAAAAATTGTACACGAGTTGCAGGTTTTATCTTGCACGAGTTGCAGTATTTCTGCCAAAAGCGTGCACAAATTGCAGTTTTGCCAAAGAAAACCGTGCACCAGTTTACATTTTTGCCAAAAATCGTGCACCATTTGCATTTCTGCCAAAAACCATCGAAAACATTTGAATGCGGCCAATTCTGCAGCCACCATTTTCATTAAAAATGTACTAATGTCTCCATTTCAGCCACGGACACTGTAGCCTCGAGTTCCAGTTCGAAGAACAACCGGGACAGGTAAATGAGCCCCCCTCCTCTGTGCACTCTGACCCCCTAATGTGCTTTTCTCCTCTCTTTCCCGCTTTCCCTTCTCGTTTTATTCTCTATAAGTTGCGTGTATATTTCCATTAATATCTTCTGTTTAATGTATTAATAATATTAATAATAACGATTATTCGTCGGTACCACCGGTAGTTTGTAGTTTAATCTCACATATCGATCTTCTTCCCATTTTGCACCTAGTCATTTTCTTATTAATTGTGTTTGCTGTTTTAACCCTGCACAATAAAGCTGCTCCTTTACGCTTTGGGCTGCTGGTTTTCTCGGGATTTCCTGTCGTGTGTGTGAAAATGTGTCTTCCCTATGTGTCCTACAGTAGTATCTATTACAGTGTTATGGCTCCGAAAAGACTGCCTCCTTCGTCGAGAGACGCCGTGTACCAGGAGATTTCACAGGAGGAAGGACCGAGGCTGAGGAAGGTTGGCCCAGAGAGAGAAAGAGGGATTAATCGAGGTGTCCCCGCCGCGTAACACCGTTTATCTGTTTGTTCTCTTGTGTATGCTCTCTTGGTGGCGTGTACTATCACTAGACTGATCCCCGTCCAGTGCAAGGACACACGGGGGAATGTGTCTAAGTGCCGGCGAAGAGGGAAGGTAAAAAAGGGAGGCAAAATCATGCCTCAATTTTCAGGATTGAAATTAGGTTCCCCTCAATTTTGGGGGTCTTAAAAAACAAGCCGTTGGGGGGGGGGAGGCTCGTACGTAATCCCCCTCCCCCCAAATGGGGCCTGGGAGGGAACGCAAGCCGAGCGCTAATTTTTTGACATGTTTTTTTTTTAATCAAATTTACGTAAGTGCCGCAACTACATCGCACCCATCTACGAGTTGAGCCCCCAAGCTCTATTTGATTTGGCTCGTTTTTTATGAGATTTATGAACGCCCGAGTGTGGTTGGCGTAACTGTTTGACACACCGCGGAGGATTTATCTGAATTCAGTTTACCTATCAGCAATTGATATCGGGAGCATACATGGTCGTTAGCCCTTCTATTACGGCGTGAGGGTCTCGCTATGCAATGGGAGTATCGCTATGGTCCTCCATGAGCCATTTTTAAAGGGCGGGGGGTCTCGCCGAGACCCAAGCGACGCAGCTATTCCCCTGTGTGATTTCCCCAGAGGCCCTGTCCAAAGCCGATGGTCGAAAGGTTTATTTTGCGATACGTGGCCAACCTACCGCTGGGTTTATTTTGCGACAACCCCCTCTATTAGAAAAACGTTTCAAAATTTGCGGCGGGCCCCCTCCCTTTACGAAAATCGGGTAAAAGTCAAATTGCGACGGCCCCCACCGCCGCGGTTTGCGGAGGTTGGTCAAGTATGTGGTCGAAAGGTAAAATTCCCCAAAGTTCCAAAAAGTAAGGATATTTGTTTCACCGTTTACACATCTTGGGATTATGTCTGGGTTTTCTCAATTCAAGGGTGGTAGATTGTTAAGTGTGGTTAGCTTATTTTGTTTAATTCGATTACAGCTCCCATTAGAGTCTCAAAGTTAAAGGGCTCGTAAGGGGCCTTTTCCAAATCGTATGCTAATGAAGACTTGGCAAGCATTTTGCGCACGGCTGTTGGCTGGAGCGGTGTTGGGGAAAATGATTTCAATTGAAATGACCTGATTAGCATACCCTTCATTTCCAATCCGAAAAGGCCCTGACGGTGCCTTTAAGGGGGTTTACCCAAGATAATAGTTAAGATTTAAGACCAATTTTAAAAGCCTAAAAGAACGCGCGTTACCAGGCCTTCCGATTGTGCCTCATACAAGTCATTCAGTTAAATTCCCCTTTTAATTTAGTTATGCCCTCATCTAATTCAGTTATGTCCCCCATGCAAACAATTTTGTGAAACACAAGCACAGCTTGATAACGTAAATATAACGTTAGCCACATTTAGTATACGCATTAATATTATATATACATATATACTTTATCCGAAAGGAAAGTCTAACAATACAACTCCCATTAGAGTTGTATTGTTAGACTTTCCTTTCGGATAAAGTATGTATACTCCCATTAGAGAATATTAGCCAAATGCACTTTATGACAGCCTTATGGTTAGCCTTATTTCCCCCATGAGTTGAAGACACAAAAATATGCCTTGCACCTGGAACCAGCTCAATGAAGCGATAGAGACACGATCTTTATAGTGTCATCTCACATTGAGATGGTGATATGCCATTGAGCATTGGGGTTTCAGATTGAATGCATTTTTGAACGGTGAAATCTATTTCTTAAGGGGGGTTTTAAAGAGAATTTAAACATTGAAACCCTTAACTTTACGGGTGTTATTTTTGGAATCCCCTAAATGCTTGCGGAAAAATACATTTATTCCATGGTATTTTTCCTGGGAGTGTAATTTGGCAATAAACCATGGTAGAATTCCTGAAAATGAAAGTTTCTTAAATAATGAGAGGAGAGTAGAGTATACATCCGCAATTTATATCTTCAGTTGAACGATGCCGTAGCGGAATGTCTTCCTCGCGTCTCCGAGAAGAAGGACGTGGCCTCGGCCGAGAAACTTCTTCGCTTGAGCAGTGAACTCTGCGAGATCTACTACGACCTGCTCGTCAAAGACATCGCCTTCACCTTCTCCAACAACCTGGAACAGCATCTGTGGAAACAGGCTTTCCACAAGGTACGGTACCTTTTAGTTATTTAGTCGTTTTTTTTCCATTCCCTAGTATTACCGTACAATGCCCTTAGAGTTCTCCTACAGTACTCCTCCCATTCTAATGTACCTCCTAGGTTTTACCTACAGTAACACAAATAGTACAAAAAAGCCATTCCATAGTCTACAGTAATTTTTTTGTATTCCTACCGTAATCACTGGGAAAACCTAAAGTACCCCTACCGTATTTTAAGGGCAGACCTGCAGTAACCCTACCGTAACCAATGGGAAGACATACAGTACCACTACCGTAATCCCAAGGAAGAACTACATTACCTCTACCGTATTACCTGGGAAATCCTATAGTACCCCTACCGTATTTTAAGGACAGACCTTGAGCAACCCTACCGTAATCACGGGAAGTGCTTCAGTACCCCTACCGTAATTCCTGGGAAGACCTACATTAACTCTACTGTAATCCCTTAAAAGGTCTACAGTATTCCTACCATAAGTTGTGGGAATTCCTATAGTATTCCTACCGTAATCTTTGGGAATTCCTACAATAACCCTTAGATTTGTCTTTTTATAGTTTTTCTACAGTAATTTCCTGTGATATTCAAAATCTCCATTCCAGATCATCGACGCGATGAAGAAAGGTTCGAATTCGGTGAGCAGCCACGCGAAGACCATCAGATCCCTCCTTGTGCAACTTCTCGACTCGGTTTGTTAGACGTTCTTTTTAAAACGAATTTTTTATAGGGAATTTCTTTCTACGCCCTCCTGTTGGGCCAGTATGAGCAGAACTTTGACGTCGTCTACGAGTCGTCGCTTTACTGGCCTGGAGGACTGCCCATGGATGACTTCTGCTCTCTTCTGCCGTCTGAGCCACCTATCGTTTACGAAAAATCGTCACAGAAGGTACATTAATAGAATTTTGGGCCTGAATTCACTCTAAAGGTCTTTTGATCTGCCTTAGTTGTAGTTTGACCTACTGTAACTGAAAAATACGTAGTGCACCTACCATTGCTCTCAAGCGGTATTTTTAACCTACCGTACCCTTCTGAAATGGTTTTTTAGACCCGCCGTAACTCGTAAGCGATAGTTTTAAACCTAGCGTAACCATATCAAATTTTATTTTTAACCTACCGTACGCTTCTTTAAAGGGGTTTTGTTCATACCGTAATCTTTTTACGGTAGTTTAAAATCTACCGTAACCCCTGGGTAAATAAAATTAGTTTAGGCCTACCGTAACCATAAAATGTTTGATCTACCATGTCTGTCTTAAGCGCTTTATTTAAACCTACCGTAACCCCATAAAACGGCACCTACCGTAACCATGCTGTTTTGGACCTACCGTAACCCTCCAACACTTTTTGGATCTACAGTAATCATCTTTAGCGTTTCTGGTCTAACATAACCTTCCTTTAAGATTAAGTCTATACGATGTTTTTGAGCTACTATAATCCTCTAAAATATTTTACGCTTACCGTAACCCTCTAAAGTTGTGTTTTATACTTACAGTAAACCTTTTACATACCGTAACCCTTTCAACTGGAATTTCAGGCTTACCGTAGCTCTCTAACGCTATTTTTAAGATTTACACGGAGACTACGATATTTTTCACCTACCGTAACCATATATGGGCTCAGCTCCGTCACTCGGGTCGTGGCGAGACCCCCGCCCTTTAAAATGGTCTTTAGGGAACCTAGCGATACCCCCTCGTATATTAAATTCTTCTCGGCGAGACCACCCAAACTGCCAAAGTCGGGCTACCGCCCATGTATGACCGTAACCCTGTCGAATGACATTTTAGGTTTACTGTAACCTCCAAAATGGGTTTTAAAAGCTTTACAGTAAGATTATACGGTATTTTGACCTACCGTAACCCTTTTAAACTTTTTTTTGTTATTTTTGAGCTACCATAACTTTTTTAAATGACATTTTAGGCTTGTCGTGATCCTCTAAAGTTGTTTTTTAGACTCACAGTAAGCCTATTTGATATTTTTCGCTACCATAATCCTTTTAAATGGCATTTTTGACCTACTGTAACACTCCTTAATTGTGATCTATATTTTTAGGCCTTAACCGTCTAACGCACTAATTTTAGACCTACTGTAACCAATTTCGTTGGTAACTTCTGTTTTTCAGTTGGCCCTAAAATCCATTTCTCGCCATTTGCTCTCCCTTGGCGATCTCTACCGCTACAAGTCGCTCGTCGAGGGAAACGAAGACTACTCGGCCGCTCGATCGTAAGTTTTTTCTTATATGCTAATTTATTTTCCCCTTCAGCTGGTACCTGAAAGCCGCTTCTCTGTGGCCTTCTTCCGGCCACCCTGCCAACCAGCTGGCCGTTGTGGCCTACTACTCGGTAGGTTTCCCCGTCCCTTTTTCAGTGTAGTGACGGGCTGGCCCGAGTCAGTTTAGTGTGTCATACCGTGCCTTATAGATGCTGTACACGAGCACTCGCCGTGCCCGCCACACCCCGCTGGAGATTCTCTCCAGGCAGAGACAGGTCTCCCATCGAACCCAGTTGTCCTAACTTTCCGGGCTTGTAGAGCATTTGGGGGTGGTGTTCGAATGGAAGGAGGCAGAGAGAGAGAGAGATTTCGTCAAGGGGCATAAGGCGCTTAGTAGACAATTAAGGCTACCTAAGGCCGGTAGGTCAAGTCAATGTGACCTTAAGATTGTTAGGAGCCAATTAAGCTTCCTGAGGCTGTTAATGGCTAATTAAAGTGACCTCAGGGCGTTAAGCTATTACCTAAGATTGTTAGGAACCAAATTTGACGACCTCAGGTTAAGGGTCCCGTTAAAACTGCTTAAGCGGGTACAATGTGTCCTATGGTTGTTAAGGGTCCACGCCTTAACGTTTTCAGGAATCAACCAAGGTCTTTAACTTTTAAGAACTAGTTAAATCAGTAAGGTTCTTGGGGCTAATTAACGGGACTTAAAGTTATTTGGCTATTACGGCGGCCTACAGCTGTTAGGGTCAAGTAATTGTGACCTTAAGTTGGTTAGGAGCCAAGCCTGGGGCGCTCTAAGGCTCTTAGGAGCGACCTAGATAATCTAAGGTTGTTAAGAATCACTTATGACGATCTATGGTAGGTAGGGTCAACTAAGGTGATTTAAGGTTACCTTTAAGAATTATCTAATCACCCTAAGGGCATTACATGTCCCCTTAAAGGGCTAAATAAGCCGAAGACTCCTGGGGCTAACATTAAGGCTACCTAAGATTGTTAGGAACCAAGTTTGGATACCTGATAAGTTGGCAAGGGGGAAGTTAAGGCAGTTTAAGCTTGTTAGGGGGAAAATGCACCTTTGGGTTGTTAAGGGGTATTTAAGGCTCCTTAAAGTTATAAATTAGTTTAAAAAACAATTAAAGAAATTAATTTCTTTGGGACTTATTAAAGGTACTTAAAGTTGTTTGTGTGTAATTTAGAAGATTTACGGTTTTCAGAGCTAAAAAAAACCAAGTACGGCTACCGAAAGCTGGTAAGCGAGCAGTTAAGACGCTGAAATGCCCCTAAATTTGTTTAAGGCCAATTAAGCCTCCCTTGCGTTTCTTAAGATCTAATTCTGTATTAATTTAAGGTTGATAGGGTTTAATTGAGGAGACTTATGGTAGTTTGGGGCTAAGCTAGCTCAGCAAACAATTTAGGCGACTTAAAGTAGTTTGAGATCGATTACAACCCCTAAAGACTGTCAGAGGCCTAAGGGAGGCAGAGAGAGAGAGAGATAGAAAAGAGAGGTACAGAGACAAAGAGATGCCTCCCTCCAGTCGAACACCACCGCATGGCTGCTTTTGAGTTCCAAAATCCAGCAGAGGGAAGGAATTGGGAATGAGTCTAATCAAAAGAGACACTCCCTCAATTTCCACCTCTCTGTCGGATTCGAACTGCACCACACACGCACTTCTATCCTTTGTGCTGCACATTAATGGCTTCGCTTTGGTTTTTCGATTAATTTTCACTTGCTGTTTTACTTATTTTGTTCCAAGGTGGGCGTTAGAGAGAGAAAACTCTTATCTTGGAACAAAATAAGCAAAACTGTTGCATTTCTTTGCTTGGTGGTACGGTATGACTTAGCTGCGTCCGTTGCTCTGGTCTTCCACTAACCCATTTTTCTTTCCAGGAACGCGTCCTGGACGAAATTTTCTACTGCGTACGCGCAATTTGCGCAGGACATCCGTACGACGCGGCGCGTGACCGCCTGTCGGCGCGTCTCGCCGCCATGCGGAGAAAGGTACTTTTTACTGTTGTCTAATGTTATTCGGATTTCAGGTTGAGAAGTACGAGACTCTTCTGGATTCCGAGTGTGGAAGGGTGAAAACGGAGTTGGTCGAAATCGGCATGGGACAGAGGGAACACTGGGTGCCGTTGGACAGTGCAAAGCACACTACGGAACCGAGCACTTCGCAAGTTAATCCTAGTCAGGTTGGTCTCTCTCTCCCTCCCTCTCTCTCTCTCTCCCTCTCTCTCTCTCTCTCTCTCTCTCCCTCCCTCTCTCTCTCTCTCTCCCTCCATCTCTCTCCCTCTCTCTCTCGCTCTCTCTTTCTCTGTCGATATCTCCGATATCAGCTGTTACCCACCTATGCCTCGGAAAAGCCGAATTTACCCTCACGAGCTTTGTGTATCAGTTCTTTCCTATAAAAAACACGGCCTGATGCGGCTCGAATTCTCCAAAAGCGGCAAAACTTCTCGCCAAATCTACTTCGGCCTATTTGGCTACGTACACTGCCTGAGTAGCTTACATTGCACGCTTTACTCTAGAAACAACATCAAAACATTGCCACGTTGTTTCGAAGTTGTTTTGGCACGAACTATAGCAAATTCAATTTTAAGCGACTTTCCTAGCAGATTTTGTATCAAAGCTGACATATAGCCACAAGAGGGTTTCCCACTGTTTATGAAACTAGCGCCGGCAAATCGAAATATCGAAGGCGGTTTCAAACCCAGGTCTCTAGATTAACAAGCGAGAACGGTACTACGCTTCGCTCGTTCTCTAAGAGCCGCGGAGCGGCCTGAAGGGAATTAAAGAATGCGTCCTGGGAATGCCAGCATTCTTTAATTCCATAGTCTAAGTGATTGTGAGCTCTGTGGCCTGAGGGTGTCCAAATTGTCGAAATGCGGTCCAACTTCGTCCTAAGCGGCCTGAGGATACCATTAGGAAGCGGCCTCATGGTGACTGAACACTATCTATAGTGCCCAGTAATACTACTTCAGTGGTTTATGATGGGAAGGAGTGAGATTAATCTGAGGTTCATATTCGAATTACTCATTTTTACACCAAAACAGTGGGCTACAGAAGGGGCATGACCGCTTTTTGGCCGAAATACGATTGGTGATGAGTATAAACGGCCAGAAGGTGCCTCTATTCTCTAAAGGCCTGGTCCTGCAGGAATTCTTCAAATTCAGCCCAGAATCTTTATAAACGGTCCGAGGAAGCGAGTATTCTTCAAAAAGCGGCCTGAGGTTGCCCCCAAATTAGTGTTTGTAAGTACACAAAACTAGTTAATTAAGCGAAATTATAGAACTAGTCTGTTGTAAAACCACGGAACACAACATATAGTGAGAGCACACTTCATTTGTAGAACAATTAGGGGTTGTATTCGATGGGGAGGTTCTTCCTGCGGACCATGCCGTCGCCCTGGAACCACTCGCGGCGGAACTGCTTGGCGGCGCCGTCGGGAGTGTTGGTCCACTCGACCGTGATGCGGTCGTTGTTGGTGTCCTCCTGGCCGAAGGCGAACGCGTCGCAGGACACGGCCATGAGGATGGCCTCCTTGGGGTCCAGCACTCCGCAGCCGGGGTCGACGCCGAGACGCTTCATGTTGGTGGTCTTGATGGCCCAACCGATGCGACGGGCGGAGGAGTTGATGATCTCTGAAGAAAAGGGGTTAGCCATGCTTCAGAAGACGCAAACTCACTAATGTGGTACGTATGTTTGTCGTCGTACGGCGCGTTGAAGACGATCTTGGATCCGGGCTGGGTGGCGATGTCACCGGGGGGAACGGACTGAGCCATGGCGATTGGATGATGCTATGACTGGGAGGGGAGGAGTTATAAGGGAAAAGTTACCCAGAAAGGCGGAATTTAGAATAACGACAGACTGATGAAATGAGGAGAGGGCTTGGAGGCATACAATTGGAATACGAATTTGAATGCAGAGAACGGCGAAAGAGTAGGGGAATTGGGAGAGGGCAGAAATTAGCATTGGCTTACGGAGATTCTAATGACGGAAGGACGGTTCTCGAATCAAGGAACGCATTCTAATTTCTATGTGTCTAACCCAGCTTTTCTGGGGTTTCGAAGCGGACAGTTTGATGATGTCGACCATTTTTTCGAGGGTTTTCTTATTTTTGCAAGAATATTGGAATTTGGGACTCAGGCCGCTTCTTATGGATTCAGGCATCCTTTGGCCGTTTCTTTTGGATACAGGCTGCATTAGACCGCTTGTTTTGGATCTATGCAACCACAAGCTGCTTCTGTCGGATCCCCACATCCTCTGGCCGCTTCTTATTGATCCAGTCATCCTTAGTCCGCTTCTTATGAATCCAGGCAACCTCAGGCCGTATCTTATGGATGAGGACATCTTTAGGCCGCTTCTTGTAGACCTAGGCTCCCACATGCCGCTTCTTACGGATTCTTATTGGTCCTGACAACCTCAGGCCCCTTTTTGTGTATCCAGGCATCCTCAAGTCGCTTCTTAGGAATCCAGGCATAGCTGGACAGGCAGCGTTTGTGGGCTCGATGCGTAAGTCCCCCAAATTATGCCTCGAGGGCAACGTAAGCCCCCCTTTAACTTTTCGTTACCATTTTCAACCAAACACCGAATTACGTAGGTACCGCAATCACCTCATGTCCACCTATGAATCCAGGCATCCTAAGGCTATTCTTTGGATCCAGGCCACCTCAGTCCGCTCCTTATCGATCTAGGCATCCTCAGGCCGCTTCTTATTATCCAGGCATCTTTAGGCCGTTTCTTATGAATGACCACATCTTGAGGCCGCGTCTTGTAGACCTAGGCTCCCACAGGCCGGTTCTTACGGATCCATGCAACTTCAAGCGGCTTCTTAAGAATATGGTCATCCTCAGGCCGCTTCTTATTATCCATGAATCATCATGCCGCTTTTTATGGATCCAGAAATCCTTAGGCCACTTATTCAGAATCTGGGCCATGGCTAAGGATAAGGAGCGTTTGGGGGTCTCGTTATGCAAGCCCCCCAAATGGTGGCTCGGGCGCTGCGTAAGCCCCTCATTCGTTTTTTGTTACCATTTTCAACAAAACGCCAAATTGCGTAGGTACCGCAAGCACCTCGCGTCCACCTATGATCTGGGCATCCTCATGCCGCTTCTTATGAATCGGGGTTGCCTCAAATCGCTTCTTATGGATCCAGGCATCCCCAGGCCGCTTCTCAAGAATACAGGCATCCTTAGGCCGCCTCGTTTTTGACCCGGGCTGCGTAAGGCCAGTTCTGATAGATACAGGCATCCTTAGGCCGCTTCTAATGAATACAGGCAACCGCACGCCGTTTCACACTGATCCGGGCGTCCCCTCACGGCCCGTTTCGGCCCGGTTTGTAAACTTGTCAAATTAAATTTCATTTAAATCGTTATGTCAGCTTACATAAAAATTTTAAACCTTTCCAAACTCTTTCATAGTTCTTCAGTTACATATTTGAACTAATTCTACGTTAAAAAAAATTAATTGCCCCGACCGGGATCGAACCTTGGTCGCGCGGCTGACAGTTTGACTAGGTGGTCCGAGTAAACGGGCCGAAGCGTGCCCGGCCCGTGAGTACTATGTCCTCCGCCCCATAGGAAAAATATAAAATATATGTGTTTCTGACTTCCAATTTTTCAGCTCCACCGCCGCACCGTCTCCTACATGATCCACACTGCCGGTCTGATCATCTCCAAGATTGGAATGGAACAATTTGGAAGGTATGCCCTGAGGCAGTCCTTTAAACCCCTCCCATCTTTTTAGTGTCTCCGAGCGGGCCTTCTCCCAACTGGACACCCTCCTCTCCCTTGCGGATGCTCCGATGACCGCCCAGCAGCTGATCCAGCTCTCGGCCATCTTCATGTACGCTGTGCACGCGTCGGCCATGAAGGGAACGGAGGCGGATACCTACTCAGTGCAGCAGCAGATCTCCATACAGGCGCTGGTCACTCTGTTCGGCGTGTTGCTGAAGCAACTGAATTCGAACGAAGTGAAGGCGGTGTTTTTGGATGGAGAACTGCCCACTAAACAGGTAATTTTTCGAGGAGCATTCAGTTAAGCCCCCCAAATTCCATACATGGTGGCCCAGTCCCCATAATTTTCAACCTGTTCACCTAACCCCCCCCCCCATAAAGCTGATCTGATTTGACCGAGCCCCCATGAAACCCGTCTGATTCAGTTACGGCCCCATAAATCTTATCGATTTACTTTAGCCGCCATTATTCTCATTCAGCTCAGCCCCCATAAATCCTATCTACTGATTTTAACCCCCCGAACCTTACATGACTCAGGTAATCCACCATATTCTCATCTGATTTGGCCAAGCCCCCCCGCCCTACGAATCCCGTCTTATTCAGTTAAGTCCCCATTAATGGAATATAATTAGGCTTAGCCCCCCGTAGTTCCCATTCAATTTAGCCCACAAGTCTGGTAGTTTTCAGTTAAGCCCCCACAACTTTCCAATTCGCCCCCCCCCCCCACAATCCCTATATAATCCAGTTAAGTCCCTGTAAATCTCATCTAAGAGCCCCCCATGGGGTTTTATCTAAGTCAGGCAAGCCCCCGCAAAACCTATTAGTCTATGCCCACATCAAATTTTATGTTTAGCTCTACCACATCCCGCTTCAGTTATGTTCGCCAAATTCATTTTGATTCAGACAAGCCCCCAAACCAACATTCGGGGGCTTGAATATAAAAAGCAATAAATTTTCCAAGGTTTTGAAAATCTGGTTTTTTTCAGATGTTGCGAGTTCTGCCGGCGATTTCTGTTATTTGCGAGTGGTTCAGCTGCTCCTCAGCCGCTGCTCTCTACCGCGATCTGCCCTCCATCGACCCGCTTGAATTCACAGAGTGTTGGTTTTAGTCTCTCTCTCTCTCTCTCTCTCTCTCTCTCTCTCTCTCTCTCTCTCTCTCTCTCTAACTCTTTCTAATTCTCTCTTTTAGTGAATATCGACACCTGGACCCATCTCTCCTCCCTGGCCAACGCCCTCGTCCAACTGGAAGATGCCCATCTCCTCGCCACTGTGAACACGGAAAAGGGTGAATTTTCAACCAAATCACCTGTTTTATTTGTTAATTTTCAGCCTCCAACGCCCACATCCTCCCGGAGCTCCTCTATTTGTCGTCGTTTTTGACCGTTTTCCCCACCGCTTTGCGTAAAACGAACGTGGTTCTGCCTCCAGGGGTGAGTGTTGTTGCTTTAAAGCCCGGAAGGGTCTCAAAAAGTTACACGGATAAAGCAATGCAATAGGTGCACGATTATAGTGGGCGAAAGAGCACGTGGAATCGAGAGGCGCCAGAGCGGCAGCTGCCAAAAAACCGTCATGCATGGGCACTTTGCAAACCGCCCAGAACAATGTTTTATACACTGCATTGGTCCCACCACGAACAACGTTGGCACATGGCCAAAACTCGAATGCGTTGAATACGCGGTTTTCGAGTGATTATCGTGGCGTGACAGAGGGAAAGTGTTTGTGAATGTTTGGAGCAATTGTAGAGCGAAAAAATTTTGACCTACCAAAAGTGAAAATTTTCGTGATCAAATTGATGGAAAATTTCGGTTTCAAAGTCGGTTTTCGTCATGAGTCACCGGTTTATCTAAACTTCAGTATTGCAAAAGGTGCAGAAAATTGTAGTGCATCTTTCCAGTATTGTGGCTTTTTGCATCCCTTATATAGCAAAGGTCGAAAAAAAATGCGAAAAACTGCATTTTCAAATGTTAATTTTGACTTTTTCGAGGTTTTATGGGTCCTTTGCGAAAGTACACGAATATTTCCCTATTTAAAGGTTAGATTCGGTGTACCCACTACTAATGCTATTGGAAAAACACCACTGAAGGAATTCGATCATTTTTTTTTTTACAAAATTACAGTATCCTACCGTAACCCGGGACAATAAAATCGATATTGACCTAAAAGTTTCAAAATGGTGTATACAGCCTAAAGGAAGGTTATAGATCAATTTTGGCTCAATTCTAGTTTAATCAACTTTTTCATAACCCTGTTGCTTTTTCTTGTTTGGATTACAGTGTCGTGGTTTTATCAATACAATAGGTGTGCAGGGTTATAGTGGGCGAGAGAGCCCGCAGAACCAATAGGGGCCAGAGTGGCGCGCAGTTCAAACGCGAATTTCGATTAAACTCCAATCACCCCTATGTACTCTATTGACATCATTTTCAGGCCAAGGCTGAAGTGACTGTGCAGGCGCGAATGAGGTCCGTCCTCATGGCTGCCGAATTCTTCGATGGATCGCAGATCAAGTGCATCTACTTCGATGAGACGGCGGGTGAATTCAGGTAAGGAGAATGTTAAAGGACTGTAAAGGTGACAAAGTGTCGATTGCCGCATGGTTTTCTGGGCGTAACAACGACATCTACGTGGCTTTTTGAAAGTGCTGATTTCTACATGGTTTTCGGCCTGAGCGGCAAAATCCGGGTGTTACCGATTGCCGCATGATTTTCTGGGTGGAACAATGCAGTCCATGCGGGTTTTGGAGCTCGCCGATTGCTGCATGCTCTTATGGACAGCGCAGGGAAATCCGCATTATTTTTTCAAATACTATCGATTGTGCATGTTTTTCTGGGCGTAACAATGCAAATCAGTGAATCCTTTGATGCCGAGTGCCCCTTGGTTTTCTGGGCGGAACTGTACAATTCGGGTAGTTCAATTGGAAAATGCCGATTGCCGCATGGTTTTCGCGGGATAGCGACATCCGCGTGGGTTCGTTGAAAATAATTTCGATTGCCATGTTTTTCTGGGTGGAACAAGGGAATCACGTGGTTCTTTGAAAAATACCGATTGCTGCATGATTTTATGGGCGGAACTGTGCCATTAGCGTAAATCATACTTGGGCAACCCAATGCGGGGGTCGATTTTCGCCAGGCCTTCTATTACAAAAAAATTCGAAAATTTGCGGCGGACCCTCTTCTTTAACAAAATTTGACGAGCAATTAAAATGGCGACGCCCCCCCCCCCCCCCCGCCATGTATGGCGGACCTTGACAAAATATGGCGTAAATTGCTTAAAAAAACCGACTTCCGCATGGTTATGTGGGTTGGTTAGTGAAATTCGGGTGGTTTCTTTGGAAAATACCGATTGCCGCATGCTTTTCTTGACGGACCTGTGAAATTCGCGTAGTTTGTTGTGAAACAAAGGAAACGTGTAGTAAGTAGTTCAACTGTCGTTAACACAGAAACACAACATATAATAACGTCAGAAATACAGAAACATAAATAACAACGTCCCCATTAATAACAACAAATTTTGCGGTCATTTACTTAACTACTCTTTTCACATGTTGGCCATGTTCTTCGAATTGGCCTCCCAATCAGCCTCAGCCCTCTCCAACGATGTCGTTGACGCAGGTAGAGATGATCATGGTAGAAGTGGTACAACTGAAGAGAGAATGAAATGAGAAGAGGGTAAAAGTACCTGGGAATGGAAGCCATGGCTGGGTAGTTGTCCTCTTTAGGAGGCGTAGTTGGAGAGACGAGCCGCCGCTGGGAGGCACTCGGAGGAGAATGAGGAGGGAGGGAGGCGGAGAGTGAGGCGTGAAAATGACTCACGTAACGCATTTCCGTAATCTAATTATACCAGGACGTGAAGTATCTCCGTAAATGAGTAATTCACCCACATTAGCATATTTAGTACTCGCCATTCCCGGGGTTCTCAAATAACGGGCCGGGTCGAGGGATTTTGTGGGACTGCCCGGGTATACAAAATAAAATGTTACATTTTGTATAAATCGGTACAATAATTTTTTTTTTGAAAATGTTTTGAATTTCTTAATAATGTTTGGTTTTTGTGATTATGATTTTCGAATTACCCATTATAAAGCCAAAATAGCCCTTTAAAAGGGGCGTGGCCTTTTTCCACGTAGTTGAATTTGCTCGATCCGCATGCTTTTCCGTCTTTTTTAGTGAAATCCGGGTGGTTTCTTTTTAAAAAAAAATACCGATTGCCGCACCCTTTTCTGGGCGGAGCAGTGAAGTCCGCGCGGATTTCTGGAAACACGTCGATTGCTCCTTTTTTTCTGGGCGGGATACCGAAAATTTATCGCAGTTTTCTCAGAAAGATATCGATTTTTTCAGGAAAAAGGAAGTCGAGACCTTGGAAGTGGCCCCCACTGGAAGTGTCCAAATCGAAGGCGAGAAGGTTTGTCATCGTGCCAGTTACAGTAACCTTTCGGTCCTTTAAGTCGGCGGAATCCGCTCCCCTGAGCCGCGAGGAGCTTCTGGAGCGGGAGAAGAAGCGCCAAGTGCTTCTGGTGGTGAAGCCGCAGAATCTGGTGCCGGATACGAATGCCCTCGTCGACCACTTAGATCTTATGATCAAAATTGTGGATTCCGGGCTGTGTCAAGTGCTCGTACCCACCATTGGTAGAGCTTTCAGCCTAGAAATGTTGAATATGGAATGATTTCAGTGATCGAAGAGTTGCAAGGACTGAGCAGGGCGGCTCTGAGCGAAGGAGCTCATTCGAAGAGAGTTATGGCTGAGGCGAGACGCTGTATTACGTGGCTAAGGGAGAAGGCTAAACAGAAGTGCCCCAGGATGAACACATTGACCACGAAGGGACAGAAACTGCCGATTAGTATTGTCTGTGAAGACGGCGATGAAGAAGGAGGGTCGGGAAAGGTAAGAATTGGTTTGTTTAAAGCGGCCTGAGGCTGCCAAGTTCGATTTCATGCGGCCTGAGGCTGTCAGTGTTCAATGAAAGCTCCCTAAAGCGGCCTGTGGCCATGAAGATCTCTTTCAAGCAGCCGGAGAATGTCAAGACATCAAAAGCGGCCTGAGCTTGCCAAAACCTAGTTCAAGCGGGCTGAGGCTGCAAGTATTCAATGAAAGTGGTCCGAGGCTTTTAAACTCCACTAAAACGGCCTGTGGCTGCGAAGATCTAGTTGCCAAAACTTCCAAAGCGGCCTGAGGTTGTCAAGACCTCGAAAGAGGCCTCAGCCTACCAAGATCTAGTTCAAGCGGTGTTAGGCTGCCAGATTGAATGAAAGCGGTTTTTGGCTTTGAAAGCCCGCCAAAGCGGTCTGAGGCTATGAAGTTGCCGAAACATCAAAAGCGGCCTGGGGATAACAAGAGACCAAAGGCGACCTGAGCTTATCTATTTCAAATGCTGTGATACTATCAAAATTCTGTGCAAGCGGCCTGAGCCTGCCAGTATTCAGTTCAACTGGCCTGCGGCTGCTAAGATCAAAATATGATAGGAACGAGTCTGAAAGCGATCTGATAGCGAGGAAAAGTTCATCAATGCCTGAGGCTGTCAGAAAATCGATGGGAAGCTACTAAATTGTGCAAAAGAGGCGTTGTCAAGACCTATGTATAGCGGGATGAGTCTACCAATTCAGTGAAAGCGGCCTGAGGTTGTCATGATGCAGTATAGCGGCTTGAGGCTGTCAGAAATCATTTAGTACACGCGGCCTTAGGTTGCCAAAATCAGAAATCGCAAAAAAGACCTTAAACTTACGAAAGCTTTTTAAAGCGGCTACTATGCTGCTGGAATTCAGACTTGCGACTATTCAGTTTATGCTGCCTGAGGCTATCAATATTCAGCAAATGATGCCCAAGATTCAGAAATTGAGGCCTGAGGATGTCGCCAAGGTTGACATTAAGCGGCCTGAGGTTGCCAATATATGCTGAAATCGGCCTGGGCTGCCAACGTTTTGTTGACGTGGCCTGAGGTTGCCAAATTTCCGCAACATTGCCCTGACATGTGAGTGAGGTATCTAAAAGACGCTGGAGACGTTAAACCCCCAGTTAAAGCGGCCTGAGGCTGCCAATATCCCCCAAACCCAGACTAATTATCCAATTTCAGGTGAACGACGACCGTATCCTCCAGTGCTGCACCACCTACGCCGACCGTAACCCCTCCGTGATCACGGCCGACGTCTCCATTCCTTCCGGAGCCACCGTGATCTACCGTAACCTGGTTCTGCTGAGCGAGGACCGCGGCCTGTGCATCAAGGCGACCAGCCGGAACATCCCCACTCGCACCATCCCGTATTTTACGAAATGGGCGAATATCGCCACGTAGCGAAGAGCTTCAGAAGAGCTAGAAGAGCTAGAGTAGAGGAGGACTAGTGTCTGTTGATGCGTGTTTTCTACGGACCTCAAGTTAGACACAAAAATAGATGTTTTTCTCACCCTATTTTCACTCCTCGTGTATTTATCGAATGTTCTTGTGTGTGTTTTGACCACTTGCCCTCGTTTTATCCATCTAATAGAGTGTGGATGATCAATAAATTTGGAAGAATGGCATACGATTTTAAGTTGTTTTAGTCTGCGGTTGAGTTACCCACATTTTGTTTGCAGCACGGGGCTTGTTTTCAAGTTGTAGTGTTTCAAAAAGGGACCATCTGGGCTGTTTTTTGTAATGAAAACCAACGAGTTGATACATTTACGAGGTTTATTTAATTACCAACGTGGTCAATAGGGTGGTCGAAAACGTCGATCGTAACCCAAAAAATCGATCGATTTTGCACAAAAATCAATCAATACCACCGCTTTTTAAAAAAAAATTATACCGAATGTACCATCTGAGCCCATTTCTATAATTAAAACCAACAAAATGATACATTTACTATGTGTTTTTAATTATTTTTTTATGTCAATAGGGGTGGTCGAAAAGTCGATCGATACGCAAAAACATCAATCGATTTCGCATGACGAGTCAATCAATTTTCCTGGTGAACAATTACAAACTTATCGCCTATCCCTGTGTGTATTGTGCTAATCAAATATGTCACGAGCATTAGGACGGCTGAGCCTTGTAAAAAACGGACAGGTGGAAAACTTTAAAAAGCCCACAGTGACTCTTCAACTGTACACAGAAGTAACAACTCATTAATAAGATTCACCTAAGGATCCGGGCTTTGTCCGCCTTGTGATGCGTCGGTCGTTCAGCCTTCGGTCGCTTGCAAAGCGGCTGACGAAGATCTGCTGAGCATTTCTAGCTTCTCCCTCTTGGTAATGCCGGCAGATAGCCCACGAAGCAGGGCTTTCATTACAAAAACGGGGGTCCGCCCTTGATATGTCACAAACTTTTAGCTCACCATGGTCAGGGTGGTCGCGGAGGGACCCAAAAGTCCCCGAAATAAAGAAAACATATAGTAAGTAGTTCAACTGTCGTCAACACAGAAATATAACACAGAAAGAACAATATCCCCATTAATAACAACAAATTTTGCGGTCATTTACTTAACTACTCTTTTCACATGTTGACCATGTTCTTCGAATTGGCCTCCCAATCAGGCTCAGCCCTCTCCAACGATGTCGTTGACGCAGGTAGAAATGAGCATGGAGGAAGTGGTACAACTGAAGGCAGAATAGAATGAAAAGAGGGGTGAGGGTACCTGGGAGTGGAAGCCATGGTTTGGGTAGTTGTCCTCGTAGCAGGCGTAGTTGAAGAGACGAACCGCCGCTGGGGAACACTCGGAGGAGAATGAGGAGGGAGGGAGGCGGAGAGTGAGGCGTGAAAATGACTCACGTAGCGCACTAAGCTATTTAGAGTTAGATTACGATTATATGCTAATCTATCATTAACAGAGAATACTGGAACGAAATTGGCATGATGCCCGTTTGGCGACAGCTATAGTGTCCTGTAAAAGGGGCGTGGCCTATTTTGCCCGAAATACGTTCGGAGAAGAATGTAAATATGCATTTTAGATTCTTCGAGTGGCGATGAAGCGAGTCTCCCGTGCTGTAACTACAGCGACTGTTGAGCCGGGCTCCGCGGAGTCGAAAAAGACGATGGACATTGAGGATCTTCATAGGATGCAGATTGAAAGGATCAAGGAGATGAGAAAGGGAGGAGATGCCCCGGTGGACACCATGGGGTGCCACAAGTTGGCGGATCCGCTGGCTGAGCCGAAGGTGAGACTCCTCTCTCTCTCTCTCTCTCTCTCTCTCTCTCTCTCTCTCTCTCTCTCTCTCTCTCTCTCTCTCTCTCTCTCTCTCTTTCTCTCTATCTCTCACTCACTCACTCATAAAACAAAAATTTCAGACCTTCCGTTTCCAAGTCCTCATGGCTCTGATGCTCTCCAGCCAAACTAAGGACCAAGTCACCGCCGCTGCAATGGCCGTATGTTTTCGACTAGGCTTCGATCGTTTCCAATTTCAGAGACTACGCCATCATGGGTGCAACGTTGATTCGATGATCGAGATCGATCAGAAAGAACTTGAAGATCTTCTGAACCCAGTTGGTTTCTACAGGGTAAGATAGATGGGAAGAAAGAAGCGGCCTGAGGCTGCCCGATTATCTGAATGCGGCCTGAGGCTGTATTATTGTTTGAAAACGGCTATGAGTTTCTGGATGTTTGTTAATACTCGAAGCGGCCTGAGGATGGAATATCCTTTCAAGCGGCCTGGGGTTGCCAACGCCGTGGAAACGGTCTCAGACTTTTAGAAGCGACCTGAGGCGTTCATATACCCTGGAGGCGGCCTGCGGTTAGTAAATCCCTGGAAGCGGCCTGAGGCTGCAATATTCCTTTGAAGCGGCAGGAGTCTACCTACTTTCGTGTAACATATATGAGGTATTTTGATACCTTGGAAGCGACCTGATACGGTCTGATCCATGAGAAGCGGCCTGCGGTTGAGTGATTGCCTAAATGCTGCCTGTCGCTGTATGGTCGTTCTGGAAGCGGCCTGAGGATGTCTGGTCGATCAAGAAGCGGCCTGAGACTTCTGATCCTTTGAGAGCGGCCTGTTGCTGCCTGATATCATAGACGTGGCCTGAGGCTGCCAGCTCGCGGCTCGACAGTAGCAGATCTCGTGGAAGCGGTCTGAGGCAGTCGGATTGCTCTTGGAGCTGCCTGAGGCTGTATTGTCCTTACTGAAGACGCCTTGGCGCTGTCAAATTCTGTGAGTGCGGCCTGAGGCTACCAGCTCAGGAGCGGCTTGACACTATCATATCCCGTGGAAGCGCCCTGAACCTGTCAGGTCCCTCTGCAAGCGCGTCCGTTCTGGAAGCACTGTAAAATGCTTTGAAAGCGGTCTGAGGCTTCCAGAAGCGGCCCGAGGCTGCCACGTCCGCTTGAAGCGGCCTGAGGTGATAAGATTCCTTAAAACCTGTTTGCGCTATACTCTATTCTCCATTTTCAGAGAAAGGCCGAGTATATCAAGAAGGCAGCTGCTATCCTCAAGGAAAAGTTCGCCGGTGACGTCCCTGACACTGTTGAAGGTTGCATATTTCAATTCAATTTTGAAGAAAAAAAAATGTTTAGGCCTTTGTTCTCTTACCGGAGTCGGTCCCAAAATGGCCCATTTGGTTATGCAGATCGCCTGGAACCAGGTCGACACTGGGATCGCCGTTGACACACACGTGCATAGGATTGTCAACCGACTGGGTTGGATGAAGACCTCCACTCCCGAAAAAACAAGGGAGAAGCTTCAGGAGATGCTGCCCAAGTAGGTGCTCTTACTTTCCCTTTTTTTTAACCTTACCTAACCACGCTTAAGACGCTGTCTCTGTACGATTCGAGCGGCGGCCTTGAAGCCACTGTCTTAGGAAAAAGTTGATGGCATAGAATTGACCCAAAATTGGTCTATAACCTTTCTATGGGCCCTATAGACCATTTTGGTACACCGAATATAGTTCTTATATAGTGAAATGTTGGTTCACTTTCGCAAAGCACTCATAAAACCTCAAAAAATGGAAATTTGCGTATGAAATGGCAGTTTTTCGCCTTTTTCGACCTATATTATATAAGGGCTGCAAAAAGCCATTATACTGGAAAGATGAGCCACAATTTTCTGCATCATTTATCTCATTTTTGAGATTTTATGGGTCCTTTGCGCAAGTACACAAATATTTCAATATTCAACAGTTTGATTTGGTGTACCGACGACTGAAGCTATTGGGTAAACACCACTTAGAAAGAATTGGACCGCATTTGAAAAATTACAGTACCCTACTGTAACCCAAGTCGAAAAATCGATTTTGACCTATAAGCTTCAAAATAGTCTGTACGACCTATAGGAAGGTTATAGACCAATTTTGGGCCGATTCTAGTCCTACCAACATTTTCCTAAGACCTAACCAAGCATGGCAAAATTTGGGGCCAGGCCGGGCCGAGAAAAATTTTGAAGCGGGCCGGCCCGAAAATTTTTTTTTTCGTTTTCTTTGATTTTTACATTGAAAAAAGGCATAAATTTTCAGTTGAGTCGGGCCGGCCCGGGCCAGGTCGGGCCGGGCCGTGAAAATTTTTGGAGCGGGCCGGCCCGTTGCCATGCTTGGACCTAACAGTAACGCTGCTATAAGTATATTTCCAGGTCGGATTGGAACACAATCAATCCTCTTCTCGTCGGATTCGGACAGACCATCTGCCGCCCTGTGAAGCCTAGCTGTTCCGAGTGCCTCTGCTCACCGATCTGCCCATCGTCAACTGCGAAAACTGCAAAGAACAGAGGAAAGAAGGCCAAAAAGGAGGAAAAAGAAGAGTAAGAAGACTAGAAATATACAATGGTTGATTTTGATCTCACTACTCACAGATATTGGTTTCTTTTAATAAACGTCTGAGGTACATTTTGGAGAGAGTGGGAGTGGGAGAGAGAGAGAGAGAGAGAGAGAGATCCCGAGTGTTCGTATTAAACACACCTACAGATGTTAGAAAATTGACAGCTGCTTTTCGTCGGGGTTTTCAAATGACGGGCCGGGCCGAGGAATTTTTTGGGACGGCCCGGATAAAAAAAAACATTTTGTATAAATCGCTACAATAATTTTTGAAACTGCTTTAAATAACTTAATAATGTTTATTACTAACATATAAGTCATTAATTGTTGTACAAAAAAAGAATGTCAGCGACCGGGATCGAACCCTGGTCGTGTATGTGGCAATTTGCCTCATACACGACCAGGGTTCGATGGCCGTCCGAAATTTACCAAGTGGTCCGGCCCGTGAGAACCCCGCTTTTCGTGGCAGGAGCCAGCGTTCTTTTCGGCCGTATTTCTAGCCAATTGGCACAATGCCTTCCCAAGTTTCTTAAGATGGCAAACGCCGTGATTTCTTCATAAATACTCCAATTTTCAACGTCGACTTCACAGCTGGGGGTCACAGTAATCCCTGTGAAGTCACTCACAAAGCTGGAAATAGAAATTTTGAAGTCACTCACAAAGCTGGAAATAGAAATCAACAACAAAGAGGAGGAAATGTACAAAATCAACAACAAAATCTAGATTTCTGGCGTTTACAGGTCTCGCAGAGCGGGGGGAGCCTCGTTGGCGGGGCAGATGCTGAATTCGATGTAAGGCTCGGAACCGACGGAAATACGCAGCACTGTGCCATCTTGGCCGAGGATGTAGAAGTGCATCATGGAATCCCCGGTTTTCAGGAAAACAGGGGGGTTGCTGCGTGAAATCGGACCGGCGTAGATGAAACTGCGGATCTCGTAGCCGTCCATGTGGTCCATGATGTCACCAACGTAGCCGAACTCCCACCATTCCAGGCCTTTCTTGGTGAGCCACATCTGAAAAATACAAAATTAACATGACAGAAAACCGACCAACCTTCACGACATCCCAAAATTCATCTTTCGAGATAAATGGGAGATCACAATTCACAACCATCGTAGGAATCGACGAAGTCAGAAGGGCGCCGATGTTGTTGAATCTGTCCCAATCCGTCACGCGAAACTCTTTCAGCTGAAGTGAGAATATTCATAAATATCAACGAATATTTCAATGTAATTGTTGAAAACTAACTCACAGGTAAACTGAAGCAGGCTTCGACAGCATCTGGAGACATCCCCCGCAGACTCTCGATAGAGATTTTGTCGATTTCAAAAGCCTAAATCAAGTGTATGTATGTATCATACATTGTCAAGCTCCGCCAATAGCGGTGGTAGGGGGCGTCGCAATTTCAAGTTTTCGACAAATTTGTTTAAAAAAAAGAGGCCCGTCGCCATCCCTTGGGAAGGCCCGGTCGTAGCGGTACCCCCTGTCACTTTTGAGTTCTGGAAGCGCCTTTACCCCCGTCACTGTAGCTAACCAAACATTAAATTTAAATTTTATATAACAAAAATATTTTAAATGAAACAATGATTTTTTAAATTATAAAAACAAAATAAAATAATTAAAAATTAAAAGAATTCTAAAAACCGTCGCAAATTTTCGAGTTTTTCAATAATTAAGGGGGCAGTCGCAAAATGGACCGCCGCGGTGGGTTGCCCAAGTATGGTATGTATGTATGTGTGTTTGTGTGTATGTATGTATGTGTGTATGTGTATATGCATGTGTGCGTATGTGTATGTCTGTGTGTCTGTATGCGAGCGCGTTTGTGTGTATATGTGTATGTGTGTGTATGTGTATGTGTATGTTATGTGTGTGCCCGTGTCTGTGTGCGAGCGCGTTTGTGTGTATGTGTGTGTATGTAGGTATGTGTATGTGCGCTGCGCGCGTGTGTGTACGTGTCTACCGTAACCCGAAAAAAAATCAATGTTTTCAGCATGGTTTGCCCCTGCGAAGGTAATTTACCAAATGTGAGCCAATTCTGAGACTAAAAACGGTTTCTTAAGACGATTCTCCAGAGATGATAAAATGGAGTCTGGCCAACCTCGACAAACTCGGCGACAAACTTGGCGTCGCGGGCGGTCTTCGGGGCAGTGGCCGTATCCTCGTAATACTTCCCGCCGACGGTGTAAATCTTCTTAACGCCGTGCTGTTCGAAAAGCTCCCTCAGGCCCGCGTCTTCGTACGAAATATTCTGAAAACGTCGTTTTATTCTGAAATCGAGGCCCAATACCAAGTTGTGCTCGAGACGGTCAATTTCAATGGCGAAAGGCCATCGGCGGAGCTTCTTCATGAATTCCACGAAATGTCGGCCCCTGTGATCACAATCCTCGCCTTCCTTGTTGTCATGAGTATAGTGACATCCGATGGAGGCGCGTCTGTCATTCCAGTCCGTCTGGATCCTGTCAATAGAGTAGACCACGTTGATTCCATTGGTGTTCTGGCAGAAGTGGAGGAGATTCTTGCACGTGAAGGCGAGGTTTCGCAGCGATTCAGGTTTCAACTAAAAGAACAATTAAAACACTGTTTCTGTAAAATTCGAGCGGCGGCTTTCAAGCCTTCAAGTTTTCAAGTCAAGCCCATACTTGGCCAACCTCCGCGAACCGCGGCGCTGGGGGTGTCGCAATTTGACTTTTACCCAATTTTTGTAAAGGAAGGGGGTCGCCGCAAATTTTGAAAAGTTTTTCTAATTGAGGGGGTTGTCGCGAAATAAACCCCCTGCGGTAGGTTGGCCAAGTATGGTCAAGCCACAGTTATATGAAAAGTGGTTAGCCCTAGAATCCAGCCAAAATTGGTGTCAAACCATCCTGTGGATGATATACTGCCACTTTTAGGTCAACATCGATTTTTTGCCTGCGTTACGGCAGGGTACTGAATCACGTTGCCCTAAACGCGATTGGTCACAGAGGTACTCGCAAAAGACAACCAGGCGGGACTCGAACCCGCGACCTCAACAACTGCAGTCGGATGCTCTACTACTGAGCTACCGGCGCGCCGTTCGCACATGTTCGGATGGCTCTTCCAAAGCCGCGGCGCCCTTGCCGCTACATGCCCCTCCTCTCAGACCGAGATCCCACTCGAGGTACAACACGAGGGAGGCAGAGGTAATCCGGAGGACTTTTGAACGGAGTCTTTCGAGACACATGTGACCTTTTAGTCCGGTGTCGCCCGCTACACATGCTTTATCCGGCATGGACGGTGCGTATGGCAACATATCCCGGTTCGGCCCCCAAATCACATTGCCCTAAACGCGATTGGTCACAGAGGTACTCGCAAAAGACAATGCACCAGGCGGGACTCGAACCCGCGACCTCAACAACTGCAGCCGGATGCTCTACCACTGAGCTACCGGCCCGCCGTTTGCACCTGTCCGGATGGCTCTTCCATAGCCGCGGCGCCCTTGCCGCTACAACTGTAGTTTTGTGAAAATGGCCAAATTCTTTAGAAGTGGCATTTTTCCAATAGCTTTAGTTGTGGTTACAAAAAATTTACTCTTAAATATATCTGTCGCCAAAATGAAATCATATGCTAATTGCGGAAATGTGCAAAGAATGCTCTGTCATCTACTGATTAGAGTACGAACTTCAATGTCAACAGAGGATCACTTGAACATTCTGATTTTATCGGCATGATTCCAATTTGCCGACAGCTATAGTGAAAAGTTTGTATACTATCGCACTTGACCCAGAAAACCCCCAAAAAGTGGAAAAGGCGTTGGAAAAGCGAAATTCCACCTTTTTTATAAGATGTGCTACCTTTTCCGCACTCTTTGCAATTTTGCAGGCGAAAACAAAATCCGTAAACATCATAAAAAAAATTAATCATAAATTTCCCAAAGATTTTATCGGGAAAATTTTCAATTTTTGGTAGGTCAAAAAATTGTCTTGCTCAAATTCGATGCAAATGTTTATGGAGTAATATGAAAAGCTGTTTTAAGTTAAATTACTTTTCCTGATCAAATCGATGGAAGTTGTTTCGAAGTCAATTTATTTTTATCATGACTGATGGTCACAGAGTTTCTCAGACACTGCAAACTATGCTGAACACGACGTTTCTGCTTTACGCAATTTGGGAAGTTCACCGTCATTGCGTACCGGCCACGGACCACGGACCACGGACGGCCACGGACCACGGACCGGACATGGCGGGAATTCAAAATTTTCCCCTGCGGGGATTACGGTCGCTCAATATGATGATGTCGACATGGGAAAGTTGATTGTTGTAAATTGTGTATTTTTTCATATTTTCGCCACATTTTTTGGCATTTCATTAAGAAAATTAAATTAGAGTCATAATTTTAACGAAATATACCACAAAAAAGCGAAAAAATGGATAAATAAGGTCTTTTTCTTACCCAAAGAACACTATTTAGGTTATAATGGCATTGATCCTTGTGTTTACGTTTTCTTTGGTATGTATTAACACTTTTAAAGCATGTGTGCTCTTTTCAAGGCAAAAGCCAGGCTAGATCTCTTCAAACCCTACAAATATCGTGATTTCGTTCGATCTTTCTCATAAAATGAATTTATTACTTGGGTTTTCATCTTATGCCACTTTTATTTGCTGTATTAGACTTGTTTTAACCGTGAAATAAAGAAAGAGCCGTCCATTTCTGCGATTTCAATTGTTTTTGAGCCGCGCGGCGGCTGCGTCGCGGCTCGGCCGACGTTTCCATTGCCGCCTACTTCCCGTCCAGAAAGGCCGTGTGAAAAAATCTTATATCTTATAGGTACAGCGGAATTTTGCAGTCCTTACGAAAAATGGTTCGAAATTATGAAAAAAAGGTCCAAAAAGCGAAAAACTGCAATTTCAAACGCGATTTTCCACTTGTTAAGGTTTTCTGGGTCCTGTGCGAATAAACATTTCACTATTTAAGAGTAAGATTTGGTGTTCTAACGACTGAAGCAGTTGAAAAGACCTCTTCAAAATAATTGCAATAAACTTTTTCCTAAGAATATTGATTGACCTGCTTAGTTGCTGATGTTTGGAGTTTATCTTCAAAAATCGTGGAAAAAAGTTTTTGTTGTCGCAAATAGAATTAAAGTTACAACCAGCACCTTGTTAATATACAATGAAAACAACCCAATTTTCGTATTTACTCAAAAATTAAAAAGCAGAGGGAACTTTTTATGGCAAAAAGGGAACCACGGCCTATCCAAATGGGAACTCGGGTTACTTCAAAAACAGAATTGGAACTCGCCGCATTTTCTGCATTTGGACAAAGAGTCCTGCCCCGAAAGTAGCTGATAAAAAAACCGCGCATTCGATAGTCTTGGCACTTTGCCAATGCTTTCGTGGCGGGAACACGGCCTTTGAAATGGGAAAATGGCAAACGGCCGTTTTTTCGGGCGTTGGAGTTCCTTCCAATGTTAAGGATTGAAAGGCCGTAGTACATACTCAAAAAAGAAGGTCCTACGGAGAACCAAAGCAAATATGGACCCTTTTTTGCACGTACCGAGCCCTCACTCTCCGAAAAACCAAGGTCCGGCAACAACGAACTACCATGCATGCATAGCCAACTTTTATAGAACCCTTGATTTTAAAAAAAAACCAACTTTATTAGCGATTTGGATGAGAATATGCTTGGGGAGAACGAGGAGGTCAGGCAGTGTCTAAAAAGCTAAATTTGGTCTAAAAAAACAAAATAAACTACCTCTTCAGCCGCTTCCTCCTTCGGCCTCTTCGATTTGGGCTCTTCTTCATCCGGGGTTCGAACCTAAATGAAAAGATTCATTGAGGAAAACTGAAACACACACCTTGGTTTCACGAGTCGCACGGGATCCACCACGGCCGCCACGCGCACCTCCGCGCCTTCCGCGTCCGGGAGCCATGTGAACGGGCTGAAAAGAAACGAACTTGAATAAATGACAAAAAAAGCAGGCTAAATGAAGGCGGCCCCAAACAAAATTATAAAATGTGTTGTAAACAAGGGTTTAAACAATACATATTTATTAAAATGTAATAAATAACAGAAAGACCAAAAATAGAGACAAGATTCAGATGCCCAGAGAAATGATAATAGAATCTTAAAGGACTAACTATCACGCTGGGGCGTTGGAGTTCCTTCAAACGTTAGGGATGGAAAGGCCGTGAGGCTGTAACAATATGCATAATTCGGCATAAAATACGAACGACTGTCGGGTTTAAGACGGGATGTCTGTATAAGTTGAGCGGTTTGGACACGGCGATAGTATGAAAAATCGGCGGGCCGCGACGCGCGACCGCATCTCTGGCGCCTCGGAATAATACTTTTTGGGTTACATTGTAAAATTATATATTTTTATGCAATTGTTGTAGAATATGATAGAATAAGACATTTAATATTATTAGAACTAAAGAAAAAGCCGAACCTTTCCTTAATTTAGACGAAAGTCGGAACAAAATGGTTTTGATGGGTTCTTGACGTTTCAAACTGTTACATCACGGCGGGGAGCCGCGGAAATCAGGATGGACCTGACAGCCGGTATTCTCGAGGCCTAGTAACTACGGTATTTTTAAATTAAAATTGCAAAAAGCATGCCGTTCTACGCGCCGCCCGGCGTGTTTTAACGCCGCTTCAAACGGGGCCTTTAGAAACTGTACACCCTGGTACACCCTATAATTATAAATACCGTAGTCACTAGGACACGGCTGGCAGAGCCGTTCTGATTTCCGCGGGGCCACTCGCTCGACTCACCGTGACATGTTAATTTTATTTATTAAAAACAATGCTAAACCCATTTTTTAAGGCATATTCTTCACCAATTGCATACAAATATATAATTTTACAACAATGTAAGCAAAAAAAGTATTATTCCAAGGCGCCAGAGGCGTTGCAACGTTACGGTCGCGCGTCGCGGCCCGCCGATTTTCCATAAAGGGCCGAGTGCACTCCCCCATTGAAATGAATCGTTGTGTTGTTGAAACAATACATTAATAGAAATCAATAAAAATTAGAAGAGTGTAAACGAAATCGGAGGAAGTATACAAATTTTGCCGCATATACTTGAAGGCATGTAAATGGCAATTATCACAAATTGCCCCAACATATAATCATTATATGACTTAATATTTTCCAAATACAATAAAAATAATAAGTTGAGAGAGAAAAAAACAACTAAAAACCATAAAAACCAAAAGCTGGCTGAAATGGTGCAAAAATTACAACAAAATACAGAAAAATAGGACAGGCGTCGTCGAACTGTTTTAGTGCGCCCGCTGAGGAATCTGTGCACCCTAGTGCAATTATTCGTTGATCGATCTGTGGGAGAATGATTGTTTGTACCCTTGAATTTGACCTAAAATTTTGACCTATGGGTCAATTCAAAAATAAAAAGAACCAGAGTTTTGCCAAACTCCGCCCCTTTTTTTTTTATAAAAATTTGGTCAACTATAGAAAAAAAAGTCCCGCCACGAAAAACTGTTTGTGATTTGCCAGTACCCGCAAGTGAGCGTAGTCAACACACTCGTGGGTTCGGGAAATTGCCCATACTTTTTGTGGCGGGACCCAAGGCCTTTCGACTTGGTAACTCGGGTCACATCAAAAATAGAACTGGATTTTTGTCAAACTTCGCCCCGTTTCCGGCATTGGGACAAAGAGTCCCGCCACGAAAAGCGAAAAACCGCAACACATTCGAGAGTTTTGGCTCTCTGCCAATATTGTTCGTGGCAGGACCACATACAACCTGCGACACTTCGACGGGAAAGTGCGCAAGCCAATGGTAAAGGAAAATATCTTAAACTATGAATATATGAAAAATAAAGCAACCGAAATTAAGGTCGCAAAAATTAATTTTTGAACAAAATTGAACAAAATTGGAAAGCATAATAGTGCCGTGGGGCTTAGTTACGGAAGCTAAGATATTTTCCTGCAAAAAATTGGCTTGCTGCCAAATCCGCCAAAAATGCTGGTAAAAAGGGTTCCCGATACGGAAAGCAGCAGGCGACAAGCTAAACCTGTGAATGTGTTGAATACGCACACTATTGGCATTTGTCCAAATTCATGAAAAGGGGCGGGGTTTGGCAGGCCTCCAGTGCTGTTTTGAATGAAATGGAGCTCAAGGTCCTAATTGGAATGACAGCCTGCCAACATTTTACAGTCCCTCTTGGCGCATTTCAGAATTCCGGGATCCTTTAGTTTTAGCACCCACCCTAGATATGTCCCCCAAATTACTACAAAAAATGAATAAATAACCTTTATACCACATTTGTGAAATGCGATTGAGCGACAGAGATGGAAAATAACAATACGAACGGCGACAACGGAATACAACTGAATCCTAAAGACAACTTTCTTTTTAAATGAAAATCGTGAAATTTGGGCGGGTAATTTCAACATCCCAGAAACTCACGGTCCCTTAAAGTCGGACATACGTTAGCGAGCTGTGTTAACAATTGAGATTTTGTGCTGTCTACCCCTTTTGACTTTTGTAAACCTGGATATGAATGCCATCGAGTGTGCAGATTTGAGACACTCACAGAACAGCCTCCAACTGGATTCGGTGCATTAACCGCATCCAAATGCTCATTATCTTACCCGAACAAGCTTCACCACACTACAAGACGAAAACACACATGGCGCAAATCACTGCCACTTTGTGAAGCGTCGGGAAAAAATAAGGACGCAATCCAGGTTCCGAACGTAATTATCGAAGTGATCAAGCTTTCCCTCCCATTGAATACGAGAAACGACATTGAAAATGGACTTTCTACCATGAAACTCCAAGAAAACGAATGTACAATCTTTATATCACACTGAAGTATGCACACGTTGAATTGAATAGATTGGTAGATAAAAAATCAGCTTATGCCGGAATAAGAGATTGGAGAATGTACAACGTTAAAGTGAGAAATCTGCATGGAACAGGGAAAATGTAGATCTCCTAGCCGGGACCGATTTGGCTTAGGTCGAAGCCTTCGACGACCTGCGCTGGCCCTTCCAGAGCTCACGCGTGTGGCAATCGGAAACAACAATTCACAGAACCGAGAAGACGAACCAGAGGATGGAGTTGACAACCAGAACCATAACCATCGGAAACTCTGTAAAAATCATTTAAAGCGATTAGCCGAAAATACCTTGGGGCAGGTGGTCACACAAGCGGTCAATTACACAGTAAACGAAGTAGGCTGCTAGCAGTACGGGTACCATTATAACAACGTAGGCGCCAACAAGATAGTAGAGCGTCTTCGGCACTGAAAACGTAATTTCGATAAATTTGAAATTTGTGGGTTAAATTATTTCCCCCCGTCAACAGGGCTGGTAAATTTGAAGGCCGGACCCAATTTTTAAGGAAGCGGGCCGGCTCGGATCTGGCCTGAATTTTTCGAGTGTTTGCCAGCCCTACCCCACACTACTCGTTTAGTTTCAAATAAGCCGCATTATGGAAATGTTTGGAACCTCGCAAAAGTTAAGTGATTTAATTTAGGGTATCGCAAAGACACAAAGCGCACTCACACTACTCGGTCGAATAAAAGTACAGGGACTGTATCGTAATTTCACCACTTTCAATACATTTATAAATACCTGAGTCAGACCATACTTTCAAAAGGTTCACGAAAATTGGCGGTAGGGCTGCTCAACTTCGATTTTTCGACAAACATTGTTATAGCAGGGTGCGTCTCCAGGGCTGGTCGCGGCACCCCGGCCCGTTTTCGAAATCGATTGACAGGTCAAGTTGAAAATTTTTAGTCATTAAGCTTTAAAAATGCCTAAAAAAAAATATAAATTAGATTAATTATATAACATAAAAATATAAAAAAAAACAACACCTTAATTTAAAAATATCCTCTACAAAGACGTTTCACTACACCACATTTGCTCGATCCTAGCTAGGATGGGCCAGATCGGGCCCGGCCGGGCGACCTGGGAATTTTCTTGGCCCGGCCCGGGCTGAGCCATATGTTTGGCAACCCCTGTTTGTCTCAAACGTCGGCATGTTTGCTAATAGCAGCTGTCTGGATGTATCCTCAAATTGGAAGGATAAAACATTATTATCGCAACAGTGTGAAGAATTTTCCCATTTTTGTAAAATTAAAATAACACGCTTGTTTGACACCTGCTTAAGTATTCACTGGCGTCTGAAAAATTGCGAAGTCAGCTCTGAATTCGCGTTAATTTCATTTTTATGCTTCAATTAAATAGAAACTTAATCGCCTAGTGAAAAACGTTAAAAGGCACATTTGATTACACTGCGCACATGTGAACAATCGCGTTAACTCACCGATCCCAGTCTGATCAAATCCGCATGTCCACACCAACAATTGAGGCAGCATTATCATCAATGGGGAGAACAACATCAATGCCCTGAACTTCAGCGAAGACAACGCGCAGAGAGCGCCGAAGACCGACTGGGTGTAAAACATAGAATAAAAATCTAGTTGTGCCAAAGAAAACCGGAAAAACCTCGCAGATCAAGAAGAGGTGCCGAGCAGCGATGAACCAGCAGAAAAGGGCGACGAGAAACGGGATCCACACGAGGGTCGCGATTCCAAGGGCCTTCAGGAGAAAGAGAAGGTACTGCCCAGTGTCCAGTCGGCGAAGCCCAGCTGCATTCTGACCCGTCGGCGGCTGGCCAAGGTTGTGAAGGGCTATCATCCCTGAAAAATGAAGAATAAGGAGGAAAATTGAACGAATAGAATAATAAAAGACACTGCAAACGTTAAGGAAAACAAACAAAAAATTTACCAAAATGAAACAAAAAGCTCCGGCCTTGCCATTCTCAAGTTTAAATTGTAAATGTTTTCGAAAAAGCAGAAAAAAGATCATGATCATACGACCAACTGAATTTTTTAACATAAATAAAATTTTCAGCGTGTGAATAAAGCAAAAATGCTGAAAATTGATTTTCCGCAAATTCAAAGAACGAAATGTTTCTGAAAAATGTTTACACTCAAATTCCTTTTTTGTAAACCAATAACAACAAAATTTGTAGAATGTTGGCAAAAATCTCGTGAAATTCAAAAAAAAAACTATGGAAAAATTTACTTCATTTTTTTTCAATTCTGGGCAAGAAAGAAAGCAATTTTGCTATTGTTTCCAAGATTTTTTTAAATGAAGGGAGAAAAGCATGACAAAAGAAAAAGTGGAACAACTGGAAACATGATTTGAACGCGCGTGATTCCCGCCATTGTTAGTACAGTTTCCCGCCATTGCCAGTACAGTTTTGAATAGAATGGAGCTCAAGGTCCTAATTGGAATGGCAGCCTGCCAACATTTTAGAGTCCCTCCTGGCGCATTTCAGAATTCAGGGATCCTTTAGAGCTTTAGCCCCCCCCCACTCTAGATATGTCCCCCAAACCAATACAAGCAATGAATAAATAACCTTTATTCCACATTTGTGAAATGCGATTGAGCGACAGAGATGGAAACTAACAATACGAACTAGCGACACCGGAATACAACTGAATCCTAAAGACCCTCGGCAGACGAATGTACAGTGAATTGGGGAAGCTCGGAGGGGAACAAGGCAGCGCATAGGGGACCCAAACCTATACATGTGGGGGCTCTGAGATCGGGGAATGAAAGGAGGGGCTCAATGGCCCAGTCGGTCGAAGAAGGAGCGCGTGGTGGCGGAGACCGAGTGGTAGAGACGGCTAGAAGCACTCGTCGTCGGCGGGAGCGCTTCCAGACTTCTCCATGGACGCGCGGGCTCGTGGTCCGGCGACAGAGGATCTGGAAAAGAGGGATTCATAGAGAAAAGAGGGAGGCAAAGCGGAAAGAGAAAATGTTGCAGCTAAACACATGTGAGGTGCGGTACCTGTTTGAGTTGATTGGTTGCTACGAATGGAGCGATTATTTTTCAGAGAGAGAGAGAGAGAGAGAGAGAGAGAGAGAGAGAGAGAGAGAGAGAGAGAGGGAGAGAGAGAGGGAGAGAGTTGATTCACAACGGACAGGATTCACTGCCTGGCGGCCCGCCGGTTTTCAGCCATTCTTAGTGACCAGAGTACAAAGATGACTTCTTGATAAATAACATCAAAACATTGGGACAGTACGTACAAAATTTTCGATCAAACGCGCATGACTTTTGCAGGCCAACAAATCAAAAAGTCGCATTTTTGTCGCAAAAAATTAATTTTTAACAAATCACTTTGCCGCACACAAAAATCACCCCTCCCCCCTTTTCGGCCCATGGCTGCTGGCGGACCGTCATTTTCCTACTGACAGCCAGCTGTTCCGCAGATGCTTTACTGACAGCCGGTTGCGTTTGAATACGGTAGGAAGTTGGTGACAATCGGATAGCAGAGACCTTATTGACAACCGGTAGCTATGGATTGATGCATGCCAGCTGGTTGTCGTTGCGGGTTATACTGACAGGTTGTTGCCAGCCGGTTGTCATTTGCTTCTGTAACCCGCCACAAAGAGAGAGAGAGAGAGAGAGAGAGAGAGAGAGAGAGAGAGAGGAGAGAGAGGACTATGGTAGAATATATCCAACCGGTTGGGCTACGATCTGGATTCACAGGCGGGCGGTTCATTTCGGCTTCATCGTTCATACTGGCAGCCGGCTGTTCCACCAACGGTTGACTGACAGCCGGGCACATTTGATTACGGTAGGCATCTGATCGTTAGTGACAGCCGGCTATCATGCCGTATTGAAAACCGGTGAATTCCAGGTTCTTCCCAGCAGGTTGCCGTGTAGTTATACTGACAGGTTGCTGCCAGCCGGTTGTCATTTGCAACCGTAATCTGCACAGAAAGGCTGAGGCTTTACTGACAGCCGGGTACGTTTGAATACGATAGGGACAGCCGGCTATAAAATGCTTATTGACAACCGGTATATTAAGATTCCTTTAACATCTCGCCAGCCGGTTGTCGTTAATTTTTGCGGTTTTACTGCCACGTTGCTGCCAGCCGGTTGTCATGTTCTACCGTAATCTACTACAGAGAGGAGACCGAGAGAGAGAGAGAGAGAGAGAGAGAGAGAGAGAGAGAGAGAGAGACTCACACACGAGGAGAAGGCGTGGCGAGGCCGGTGGGACGCGGCAGCTTCGAAGGGGCACGGAGACGCTGAAAATCGACATCTTCTTCGGGAAAAAAAACGAAATCTTACAGAGGGAGTGGGCAGTGTCTTCTTCAAGGCTCCGATGTCGATGGAGTGGCTGCTGGCGAGGGATCCCACGGACGAGTTCGGCGACGAGAGGGAGCCGTCGCCCTGCCAGGAGTTCTTGCGCTCCGCCTGCTGCTGTTGCTGAAGGACCTCTTGGCGCAGCACTGAAATGGTGGAATTTAGAGAGAGAGAGAGAGAGAGAGAGAGAGAGAGAGAGAGAGAGAGAGACCCGTTCTTAAAAGCTTCCCGGAAACATGCTATGGGTCCATTCCAAAATAGAAGTGGAGTGTTGCCAATGCCGAAATTCTGACTGTTCGAGGCAAAACTCACTTTCTTCTTGACGACGAGTGAGGTCGTCCAGGGTGGCCAGGTCCGCGTGCAGGGTCAGCGTGTTGCGCATCGACGGGGGCGTGGCGTAGGCGGTACGGGCCGTCTCAACGGCCGGCTTCGGAGGCGTGGTCTTCTGAAACTTGGCGGTTTAGAGTGACCAAAACTAAGAAAAAGGGAAAAGGCTGGATGCGTTAGGAGATAGTGCAAGTTGAAAAAGGGGTACTATCACAAGTGCGACCCCGCTCCAAAAACTGGGGGTCAGAAAAAAATTCTCAGAAATCGTTCCCACCAACCATGGCTGCGGGCCGGCCCACTTCCAATTTTTTTACGACCCGGCCAAACATTTATGCCTTATTTCAATGTAAAAATCAAAAGTAACTAACAAAATTTCGGGCCGGCCCGTTCCCAAAATTATCTCGGCCCGGTCCGAGATTTTGCCCTGGTTGGTTCCCACATACGTTTCTACTACGGAGAATCAAAATTTATCAACAAAAAAACCGAAATTTTCAATTTTTTTTCCTCTTTCGTTCCAGTCACTTTCGAGCCAGCATTTTCAACTATGGAGAATCCAAATGTAACAAAATTTCCAAAACTTAAATTCTTAAACATTGTAATTTTAAAAAAAAACTTTTTGTTTACATATTTTCATTTTTGAAATGTTTCTTTACAGTTTTAGGACCGAAGGCTGTTTCCAAAGTTGAGTGTTCTAGCGGGGTTCTCCAATGACGGGCCGGCCGAGGGATTTTTTGGGACGGCCCGGCCCGGTATGAAAAATGAAATGCTTTAAATTGCATAATAATGTTTGTTGCTAGCATATAAGTCATTCTTAATTTAAAAAAAAAAAGAATGTCATCGGCCGGGATCGAACCCTGGTCGTGTGGGTGGCAATCTGACTGGGTGGTCTAGGGTAAACGGGCCGGCCCGACCAAAAATTTCCTTTCTCTAATCGCTAACCTTAATCTGAACCGGACCTAAAAACATAAAGAAATATTTCTCAAATGAAAAGATGTAAACAATGAGAAAAAACTCGAAAATTAAAGAAATCAAAATTCCAATGTTTAAGAAATGAAATTTTCCCCCAAAAATTTTGTTAAATTAGGATTCTCCGTGGTTGTTGAAAATGCTGGTACGAAAGTGAAGGGAAAAGAAAGGGAGCAAAAAAAATTTTTTTGGAATGAAGAAAAGGAAAAAGTGTGGATGCGTTAGGAGATAGTGCTTGGAAAGGGGTTATTGCGTGGAAACCCGCATTATACACACAATGAGCATGCAATAGGACCACACACGACGCGTGCCACATACCACCGCACTGCGCGGACTACGAGACGACCGCCCGTTGAGCACTGGAGGCGTGAGGGAGAACCCGACTGAGCCCGGCGCAGAGCGGGACTGCGACCGCGAGCCGCGGAGGATCGACTGCGCTGAGCCCAGGGAACGACGCTCCAAGCCGTTACGGGCCGACAGACGGGGCTAAATTCCAAGAAACTAGTGATTTCTGCAGATTATTCTGCGAAAAAAGGCAAAAAAAACCAACCTCAGCCTTGGAGGGGACGGCCTTCGGCACGGGGGCGGCAGTCCTAGAGGTAACAGGCGTCGAAGTCAGCGGCTGGCGCGGCGAGACCGAAGAAGCCCTAGGGAATCGATCCTCGATTGAAAGAGGGGTCGGGTACCTGATGTTCCTGCTGGGAGGGGTGATTTCCAGTCGCGATTCCTCCTCCACCTCCAGAAGAGACTGCGTCATCGGCGCCCTCATCAAAGAATGGCCTGACAAGAAGGAATTTATTGGAGGTGAGGGAGAAATTTGTAGTTTGATCGCCTAATGTACAAAGCAACTCAGCCCAACCGAATGTCGAGGGGGCTTAACTTCAAATGACCGATCCAACTTGGGAAGTTTAACTGAATTAGAACAAATCAACCCCCAGCTCAAGTGACTGATGTGAGTCATTTGTCTTGGGTATGCAAATTTACCCAAATTAAGGCCCCCGTCAAATATGAGTACGTAAGGGGGGTAACCCAATTTTAGGCCCCCAAGTTTACTCATTTCGAGTAACCCCCCCCCCAGTTTAAGAATGGACATATCAAGTAGGGGTTACCCAGGCCCCGTTGGTCACAGATGGGGACGTCAAGGAGGGGGGGTTACCCAATTTGTCCCCCTAATGTTAAAGGCGGGCCATTATAAGGGTGGCCCATTAAGGGGAGTTACCCCATTCAGGACCCCCGATGTTAAGGTTGGGCACATAAAATAAGGGAGATAACCAATTTCTGGTCCCAAATACATGGGTAATTAGAGGGTTGCCTAATTTTGAACCCCCAGGTTTAAGATGACAACGTCAATTAGGGGGTTGTTCAATCTTACCCCCCCCCCTTCCCAATGTTATGGGTTGGGTTCCACTGTTAAAGGTGGGTACGTCAAGCAGGGGAGTTACCCAATTTCTGGTACCCATTGTATGGGTGGGTACGCTAATTAGGGTTTTTTAGGCCCCAAATGGCCCCAAATGTGGGTATGTAAAAAGGGGGATTCCTTGATTTTAAGCCCCAAATGTCAAAGGTGGGTACGTAAAGTACGCGGTTTACAAAATTTTGGCCCTCTCTGTTAACAGTGTGTACACCAAGCTTGGGAGTTTCCCAATTTCTGGCCCCAATGTATGGATGGGTACTCTAATTAGGCGTTACCCAATTTTGAGTCCTAAACTTAAAGGTAGGTATGTCAAGTAGGGGCAACCCACTTTTGAGCCCCAGATTTTCAACGAAGGCATTTGAAAGAATACCCGATTTTGGGTACCCAATATAAAGTGTGGGTACATAAAATAGATGGGTTACCCAATTTTGGGCCCCCAATGGTGAATGGGTACTTAAACTAACATCAACCCCCTCCCCCCACGTGTTTTTATGCCTCCGTTTTGAAGGGACTGGACGAATTTAAAGCCTGATGGTGCCCAGTTGTGGGCCAAAATAAACCCATTTCCATACCAAAAGTTGAGGCAAAAGTGCTAAAAACGACCACAAAAGTGCCTCCATGCAAAGTGCGTACAAAGGTAGCCCATTCCACAAACACAACACTGACCGTTGTCCTCCATCTGCCTGTCGGTCATCAGAGCCTCGATGGTGCTGAACGACGCCGACATGGAGATCTTCTCCAGCGCCTCTTCGGAGAAGTACTCCTGGGCGTCTTCGAACTCCTCCTCTGCGTCGGACTCCTGTTTGGGCACATCCTTGGCGATGGGGGAGAGGAAGTCGAAGCGGGGCTCCGGGGTGGTGGCCGCAAGCCGGGGCGTGGAAGTTTTGCCGTGAGGCGAGCCGCCAATCTCCTCAATCTTCAGCCTCTCCAGGCCGGCGACGAGCGGGGAACTCAGCGTCGAGCCCATCTCCTCCTGGGGCGCGCGGACGGGCGGGGTGCTGGACTGAGACTTTTCCTCCTCTTCGACCGTGGTCAGGTCCTGGCGCTTCTGCGCTGAAAACAAAAACAACGATCACGACACGACGGAATGGAAAAGGGAGGGAAACAGTTAAGAAGGGGACTGAGGGAAAAATATACAATTATAGCACAAACTAATAGAAAAGCATCAGAATTCGAAGCCAATTCGTTAAATTTGGCTGATAAGATGGCTGAGTATCATACGAAGCAAATATTTACATCGGGTTCTTAAATGACGGACCGTGGATTTTTTTGGGACGGCCTGGCCCGGGTATGAAATATAAACTTTGTGAAAAATCGGTACAATAATTTTATAACTGTTTTAAATAACTTGATAGTGTTTGTTTCTAACATATAAGCAAATATTGGTTGTACAAAAAAGAATGTCACCGACCGGGATTGAACCCTAGTCGTGTGAATAGCAATCTGACAGGGTTGTCCCGGTGTTCTCACGGGCCGGGCCATTTGAAAAATTTTGGTCTGCCCGGCCCAGGACGGCCCATTGACCCTAGACCCCCAGTCAGATTGCCACCCACACGACCAGGGTTCGATCCCGGTCGGTGACATTTTTTTTTGTACGACTATTATTTTAAGTTATTTAAAGAAGTTTAAAAAAATATTGTACCATTTTTTTAAAAAAAAATTAAAATGGTATTTTTCATACACGGGCCGTCCCAGAAAATCCCCCGTCATTTGAGAGCCCCGGCAAAAGCCACTTCGTCAAATTTGGTTGCTAAACTCACTGAGTATCAAACAAAGCAAATATTTACGTACAACATGGAAACATTGGCAAGATTGATAAGAAAATCCATGTAAATTAGCATCGCGCCAAAGTTTCGACGTTGTTCATGGAAGTTTGGGGCATAATAAGATACTCAGGTTACGTACGCAGCGAAATCGGCCGAAATAGCTCAAATGACGGGCCGGGGATTTTTTGGCGGCCTGGCCGGCTCGGACAGGGGTGGGCCATATTTTGTAATTACAAACTTTTTATATCAAGAGGGGTTGCCGGCATACCCTAAATTGGTGGGTGCGGCTGGGTCCGGGCGGAGCCCCCCGGATTTTTTGGCGGGTCCGGTGGGCCGGCGGAACCCCCCGTTTTTACGCGTTTTCGGGGACCCAATTTTTGCCCCCCCTGCGGGCCCCCCGAAAACCCCTCTCCTGACTCAGGGTCCCGATTTTCCCCGGCGCACCCCCCCCCCGCAGATCCTTACCCCAATTTAGGGTATGGTTGCCGGCGGCCCAAAACATCGATCGATACCCCGAAAACTATCGATTTTGCTTGAAAATCAATCGATATTCGTTCACTTGTCAAAATTATACCAAGAGGGGGTGCAGTAGTATCCAACTACAAACTTCTGGCCCACCCCTAGGCTCGTATATGAAAAACAAAGTTTTAAATTCTGTATAATTCGGTACAATAATTTTGAAATTGTTTTAAATAACTTAATAGTGTTTGTTACTAACATATAAGTCAATATTAGTCGTACAAACAAGAATGTCACCGACCGGGATCGAACCCTGGTCGTGTGGGTGGCAACCTGATTGGGTGGTCAAGGGTAAACGGGCCGGGCCGACCAAAATTTTCCAAATGGCTCGGCCCGTGAGAACCCGTTAGGATGTTAAAGGGCGCGGCGTTTGCGCGTCGCGTCGCGCTGAAATTTAAGGTTTTAGTAAAGTTTTCAGTTTTCCAGAAGCCTTGGAACGAAACCGTGACCAAAACATTTTCAAAATCAGTTTAAATCGAAAATTTGGGCGCCACGACGCGAGGAACCACCTCTAAAGTTGAAAATCAAGCAATAATTCGACAAATTCAAGCATACACAGTTAGAGGGGTTCAATCTAGGTCCAGGAACGGAAAAAGAGGCGTTAGAAACTAAACTAAAGGCGGGAAGAAGGAATTAATCGAAGATTAGCAGTAGACTGAAGACACGGCGTTTCTCCACAGAGGGAACTGAAGCTGTTACAACAGACAGACGAGGCCGAAAAACGACGAGGCTGTTACACAGTGTGAGAGAGGTGGGGATGAGTGATAAATGAAATGGACACTGCTTGACACGCGTGCAAAACAAGGGCCGGCCCGCACGGGCAACCGGGCCGGCCCGTGGCCACAAAAAAAGCAGGCAATCGTGCAAAAGAAAAGGGAAAAGAAACGAACCTCTTCTCTGCTGCATCTTGGCGATTTTCCTGGAGAGCGTGCCCGCGCTCTCGGGCAGCTTCATGTCTTTGAAGTACTCGTTGAGGTTGTATTTGTCGTCGGCCTGCGTGGCCGCCTAAAACGGATATTTAAATTTTAAAAATAATATTGAAATTTTCGTATTCCCGTCACGGCAGTCGGTCATTTTGAGCCTCCGACTGCAGCCGCTGCCCTTGGCAAAAAGCCAGGAAAATCCCGGATAAAGAAGACAAAATACGAAAATCCAAAATTCGGCTGTTCACAGTCCACTTTCTAAACGTCAACAGACGAACTTTGGAACCATCTTGTCGGCGAAAACACATCCAAGCCCTGGCTCATTGCCAAGGACATATCAACCGAAAAAATACAATTTTTAAAAATGAAAAAAAAAATAAAAACTCACGTCTTTCTTGGGCATCCATAGATCATCGTCGTCCCAAATGTCGTCTAGGGTGGCCATGGTGGCTGAAAATGAATTATAAGCAAATTATTGAACAAAACGAAGTAAATAGTGAAGAAAAACCACAAATAAAAAAGGCTACGGGGTAGAAGTCGGGCGGTACGGGTTTTCACTGATAGTGAGAACAATAGGACATTTTGACCGTAATTTGTACCAGCCGTGTGTCAATAGGTAATGAAATGACGTCATTAAGACAGTTGACGCACCCTCCCTTGTAATAAAAGTTTGAAAAAGCAAGATATTGCCATATTTTTAAATTATTTAAACGACAAAATGGAGTTAAAAACTGCAAAAGACATACATAAGCGACAAAAACCGCTCAAAGGCCTAAAATCTTTAATAAACGGCAATTTCACACTTTCAAATTTAATTAAATCGATAATAAGATAGTCATTAACCAATTATCATCAAAAACATGCATACACAAATCATATAAACGAAAAGAACAAAAAATTTGGGGGAAACACGTTCAAAGGCCTTGAAATACTAACGAACCCTATTTAAAGGCTCTGAAATTTTACTTAATCGTTAATTTAATAATTATTTATCTCATTTCAGCAAAAATACACATAAATACGCCATTTAAAGGGAAATAAAAAGTTAGAAAGTCAGCTGTGACCACGGGCAGAGTCAGACGACGAGAGTCACATTGGGCAGACACGCAGAGGAAGTTCCGCAGTTTTCCAGCCAGCCGGCTTCCTCTTATCAGTATTTTCGTTTTAAAAACGGTTTTTGGGCTCTTTTCGCTTACTAAACCCTCGAAAATATTAATAAATAGGTTTAAATTCAAATTTTGGCCGTATAAAATAGCAAATTTGCCGGTAAATTGCGCATTTTGTTGGATAAATTGTGAAATCGGGCAGAAATCATGGAGGAACAAACATTAGCGGCGATCGGAGCGGAGAAAAGAACGGGAAAGTTCGAACTGTCGGGAATTAGGCCAAAAGATGCTTTTTTTAAAGGACTGTTTCTCGAACATACATCAAACTGCAACCCCTTGCTACGTGAATTTCGCCTATTTTTATAGTAGTAACTTTTTCGCGTCATTTGTCACCAAGATTCTTCAATTTTGACCTTATTTTCTCCCATTAAACCTGGTAAAATAGAATTTTTTGAAGATAGGATCAAACTACAACTTTGATCTAGATGGAGCGCATTTACCTTATGTTTGTATCGTTGCCGCGGCAACCGCGGCTCATTTCAATGTTTCTAGTAGGGTTTCTCAGTTTCGTGCTAGAAATGCAACAAAAATATGATTGTATATAGCTGTGGCCAAATTGAAATCGTGCCAATAAAATTAGAATGTTCCAGTCATGCTCTGTTGATATGGATATTTGTAGTCTAATCAGTCATCGACAGAGCATGATTGGCATGTTTCCACAATTAGAATAAGATTTCGGTTTGGCGATAGCTATATTGATTATCCATTATTTTATTTGCATTTTCCATCCCTAAAGTGTCGTTAAAGCTTCTTTAATCATGCAAAAACTTCAGAATCTCCAAAATGCGGTAAATTGCACTTATGGCGCTTTTTTTCAACTTTAAATCATGCTGAATGGTATTTTACCGAAAACCATGCGGCAAACGACCGATTGTACAAATCCATGCAGAATGTCACAAAAACTTTGCGTTTCCCGCGTAATTTCGAAATTCCTAGTGATTTTAAAATCCAAATTTCTGACTAAACAAGAATTGGCTAGTTTATTTGTTATTTTCTTTGCACTCACTCTTTTTAACTGACTTTTCACTATTTGCTAGTTAATTTAAAGGTGATTTCAGATGGTGGACTACGAGAGGTACGACTCTGTCCTGCTCTCCCTGGCTCAGCAGATGAGGGGAGGCGTTCCCGAGCTCTTCGACGTCCTCTTCAACTTCCTCTCCAGGAAGACGGACTTCTACACCGGAGCCACCGTGGAAGACGCCCGCGCCATGGTGCTGAAGGCCTTCGACAAGCACAGCGAGGAGGCTGTTAAGGTGATTTTTTATTTTAAAAAAAATTATTGATTTTTTTTAATGGATTTTCGAAATTATTCATCTTTGTGGCATTATTATTGATTTCCAAAATCAAATACAGGACTGGAGTTTTGCCAAGCTCCGCCCACTTTTCATGAAGTTGGAAAGTTTCCAACAACTGTGAGTGTGCAAAATCAACACACTCACAGAATAATTTACATTAGTTTTCTGCGAGTATGCTTATGCTGAACATTCACAGATTAGTTCGTGGCGGCACCTCGCAAACTTGGCAAACTGACAATTCTACTTTCCGGCGGCTTCGATTTCCAATATAGCTGTCGCCAAAATGAAATCATACGCTAATTGCGAAAATGTGCAAATCATGCTCTGTCGTCTACTGATTAGACTAGGAACTTCAATGTCAACAGAGGATCACTGGAACATTCTAATTATATTGGCATGATTCCAATTTGGCGACAGCTATACATTGAATGCTTTGCCAATTTTTCCCTTAATTTGGATGGTTTCCAACTGTGATTGTACAAAATCGACACACTGAGAGGAAGAAACAATAGTTTTTTTCTGTGAGTGTGCTCAGGCTGAACATTCACAGATCTCTTCGTGCCTGAGCTCGCAAATTTGGCGAAATGTCAATTCTCTTTGATTTCCACGAAATGCATTGTCTTGCCAACTTTTTCCCTGAATTTGGATGGTTGCCAAGTGTGAGTTTACAAAATCAATACACTCACAGTAAGGCATACAGTACAATTCCTGTGAGTATGCTCAAGCTGTACATTCACAGATCCATTCGTGGCGGGACCTTGCAAATTGTCAAACTGTCAATTTGGCGAACTGTCAATTTGTCCAGAATAATGATTTTTTAAACTGGAAAACTGTCAAATTTCTTATCAAAAACTGATGGATAACAAATTCAACAGACAAATTTAGGCACGAACGGTATGCAATCCGTCCCGAAGCGGGCTTAGATTGTCATGAAAAGTCTACTGTATCCCCGGCCTTTAACCTGTGTTCATATTTCGGCTTCGGAGCATATTTGCATCCCCGCAGTGGGTTGTGCCCCGTTTTTAAATAATTGGTCCAATTTTGAATTTTAATGTTTTTTGTTTTCAGTTGGCTGCTGAGAAACAGAAGCAGAAGGAGGAGCAGGAGAGGAAGCTGCTGGAGCGAAGGGCTGCGCAGAAGGCAAAGGAAGAGGCGGCTTTCAAGGAGCAGCCGAAGGTCGTCGAACTCACCGATGCCGAAGCGGAGGAGTTCCTCAAGAAGTGGGTTATTTTGTTTCTTTTCGGGCCTGCCCGGACCCACGTTTTTCGGGTTTATAATTGTTTTTCAAGGAAGCAAGAGGCTGAGAAGGCTCCTGAACCGGAGGCCACTTCTTCCAGCGACACGGCGGCGGCCGAGAAAAAAGCGGAGGATGACGGGAAAATGGCGCCCAACTCTGGAAACGGCGCCGATTTGCCCAACTACCAGTGGACGCAGACGCTCCAGGAACTCGAGGTCGGTTATTTCTGCCTTTCCCATGGGATTTCCGCGAAAATGGTCGCAGCGCGCCGGAATTTCAAAGGAAAGATGGGTTTTTTTGGCCAACGCGATCATTAGCGAAATGAAAAATGGATTCACCCCACTGCGGGCGAGTCCTATGAACGGGCGCCAATCAGCGCTGGAGCCAGGCGTCTGTTGGCAGCGTGCCTATCTAAATGTGCTAATTTGGAATGGCTCGCCCCATTGCTGGACAGCTTTGGGGGTCTCGGTACGTAAGCCCCCCAAACGGCACCTCGAAGGAAACGCAAGCCCCCTTTCAATTTTTTGTCACTATTTTCAACTAAACGCCGAATTACGTAGGTACCGAAACACCTCACGGCGTGAGGCTCACGTCCGCCTATGGCTCGCCCAGGCATGTCTCTTTAATCTTTTTACCTTTTTTTGTTTTCGTTTTTTTCTTAAAATCGCAATTATTATGGGGTATTACGGCCGTTAACGGCTAAAATGAAGAACTCCGCATGTAAACTGATGAAAATTAAATAAAGACCGCGCCGCATAATGTGGGACGCGTCGCGGTCACCGGCGGGGAAACCCCCTGGATACGCCGTGACTTAACAAAAGCGATTTCCTCCTTTTCCAATTGATGAACAACCTTATTACCTTCTTTTTTGTTGTGTGGGCTAAAAAATTACAGATTTTAATGGTGAAGGTTAGATTTCGAGTGTAATATAAGTCAAATGATGTAAAAAGCGCGGAAATCGCAATTTCAAACGGAATCTTCGCTTTTTCGGACATATGTTCGGCGGGGCTCTGATTGGCTGGGTCATTTGGAAAGTTTTGGTAGGTCCGGCCTGTTTACCCTGGACAGCCCAGTCAGATTGCCACCCACACGGCCAGGGTTCGATCCCGGTCGGTGACATTCTTTTTTGTACATTTAATATTGACTTTTATGTTAGTAACAAAGATTATTGTTTGAAAAATAATTGTACCGATGTATACAAAAATTTTGAATTTTATTTTGCATACCTGGGCCGGGCGGTCCCAAAAATCTCTGGGCCCGGCCCGTCATTGGATAACCCTCTACTGAATCGACCACTTTCAGGTGCGCGTGCCGTTCAACGTCAGTTTCCCTCTGAAGTCGCGAGATGTCGACGTGAAGATAACGAAGAACAAGTTGACTGTGGGAGTGCGAGGCCAGCCTCCGATCATCGACGGAGCCCTCAAGACTGCGGTACGTGTATTCTCTTTTTCAAGGTCATGTTTCATTCTTTTCAAATCTAATTTTTTTCCGTTCAAAAGCCAATTTCTTTGTTCTAGATCAAGGTGGAGAGCTCTAACTGGGTGCTGGAGGACAAAAAGGCGGTGGTGCTGACCCTGGAGAAATCGGACACCATGCAGTGGTGGAACTACCTGATCGAAGGCGATCCGGAGATCAACACGCAGAAGGTGCAGCCGGAGAATTCGCAACTCTCCGATCTGGATGGAGAGACCAGGGCCATGGTGAGGGGATTCTGAAGCCTCTTTATTTAAAAAATCCAAATTCAGGTGGAGAAGATGATGTACGACCAGAGACAGAAGGAACTGGGACTGCCAACCAGCGAGGAGAAGAAGAAACAGGACATCATGAAGAAGTTCATGGCCCAGCACCCCGAAATGGACTTTTCCCAGGCGAAATTCAACTGAGCCCCGCGTTGCCACGAGTCATGGGTATTTAGCATCTCCCTTCTCTGTTTTCGGTGTTTCATGTTGATCTACGTTGTTTTTCTTTAATAATAAATTGGGGTTTAACGCTCTTAATGGCGTAATTTTCTGCCCTATTGACACAAACCCGGCTGGCATGGTCGACTGCCCACATATTGGAATCGCGCGGGGGGTCCTCTCTGTCTCTCTCTCTCTCTCTCTCTCTCTCTCTCTCTCTCTCTCTCTCTCTCTCTCTCTCAGGTTCTGTGTTCATCCCCCTCTTCCTATCTCTCTCTATGTTATGTATCCCTCCCCTCCCTCTCTCTCTCATCACTTCTCTATCCTCTCTATTTCTATCTCTCCTTATCCCTATGTATGTCTCCCCCTCTTTTCTCTCCCTATCTCATTCTCTTTGTTTCTAACTCTACCTCTATGTAGCTCTTTCTGGATCTCTTCTCTCTTCGTGTTTGCATCTCTCAATCACAGTATTTCACCGCCTCTCTCTCTCTCTCTCTCTCTCTCTCTCTCTCTCTCTCTCTCTCTCTCTCTCTCTCTCTCTGCCTGTCTCCGTTTTTATGTCTCTCTTCTCCCTGACTCTCTCCATTTGCTCTCTCTCTCTCTCTCTGCCTATTTCTGTGTCTTGCTATCTTTTCGTATTTCTCCCTCTGTTTCTGTTTTCCATCTCTCTCTCTCTCTCTCTCTCTCTCTCTCTCTCTCTCTCTCTCTCTCTCTCTCTCTCTCTCTCTCTGCATCTATATCTCTCTCTGTTGCTATATCTCCCGATTTCTCTCCCTATCTCTACGTCGTCCCTCTCCTTTCGTCTCCGTATTTCTCACGTATGTACCTCACTCTTTCTCTCCATCCTTGTTTCTCTCTCTAGTTATATCACCTCTCTCTCACTTTGGTTATGGTTATGTCTTTTTGTTCCCTTGTCTTCCCTATCTCTCTTTCTCTCTCTCTCTCTCTCTCTCTCTCTCTCTCTCTCTCTCTCTCTCTCTCCAACTCTTTAAAACAAAATGTATTCCATTCTCTGATATGCTCTCAACCCGTATCACAATCTCGCAATGTTCGTCGTCGGCAACTGCAGTGTATTCAGCAGATGTCTTGCCTCCTCACACCCCGGTCTCAATTGACTAGCCGCCCTTGCGTCAGCCCTCGCCCTCTCCACATCATGACAGTCGAAACGACATTTCGCTCTCAGAAGCAGTACCTAAAGCCATATTTAACTATTCTTTAGCTATTATTTTACTTCAAATAGGGAGTCTTCCGATTCGGCTGTCTGCACGGCTTCCTGACAGCTGGCTATGGCCTCCTGCAGCCGGCCGTCTCTTCTTTGCACCCTCGCGGCGGCAAGAAGGACTTGGATCTTTAGTTTGAAGAGTTTTGAGTGTTGGGCTAAAGGATTAGGGGACTTTAAAGCCTTAATTTAGGGGAGTTACCGGAAAGAACGGGGTCGGCCAGGAAGCCATTGCACTTTTCGATAGCATACTGGAGGCGGTGCATGGCGTCTTCCATTCTCTTCTTTCTAAATTGACTCACTTGCTCAGCGCCTCTTTGCCTCAGTTACTCACACACTCACTCACTCTCTCACTCACTCACTCAGTCACTCACTCACTCACTCATTCACTCACTCACTCTCTCACTCACTCTCTCACTCATTCACTCAATCACTCACTTACTCACTCACTCACTCACTCACTCTCTCACTCATTCACTCAATCACTCACTCACTTACTCACTTGCTCACTCACTCACTCAATCACTAACCAACTCACTCTCTCACTCACTCACTCACTTACTCACTCACTCACTCACTCACTCACTCACTCACTCACTCACTCACTCACTCACTCACTCACTCTCACTCATTCACTCAATCACTCACTCACTCACTCTCTCTCTCTCTCATTCACTCAATCACTCTCTCACTCTCTCACTCTCTCACTCACTCTCTAACTCTCTAACTCACTCACGCGCATACTCACTCACTAACTCACTCATTCACTCACTCACTCTATCTCTCTCTCTCCATTTTCTCTCACCTAAACAGAATAGCCGCATCATCCAGCAATTTTGACAACAAAACCAACACCACATCGTGGTCCGCATCTCTCGCCGCCAGCCAGGTGGTAGTCCGAAGCCGAGCCCCTCTGAAACCCTACATTTCACAAGCTTCTGAAGCACAAACCTCCTAAGAAGCGCATCCAAAGCCGACCTATTCTTGTTTCGAATAGCAACTTCGATAGCTCTGTCTCCAGAAGGGTCCTTCTCTTCGAAGTTCATTCCAGCTTCAATCAACCGATCGATTACTGCTCGAGGGGAGTTGGCACAAGCCACATGGGCTAGTGTGCTGCCTAAAAACACTTTAAGCTCAGCTTGAAGGCTGACTACCGTTGGATTCTGTTACATTGACATCGGCATCTCTGTCCAGAAGGAGTTGAACACAGGGGAGGTGGCCTTCGTGAACAGCGTGCATCAGAGCCGACCAGCCTTGGTTGTCTCTGGCGTTAACGTCGGCTCCTTTGTTCAGAAGCATGTCTACGAGACCCACGTGGCCGTGCTTGGCCGCGCAAAGGAGACTTGTTCGACCGGCGAAGTCACGTCTGTCGACGGAGGTCTCGGGGAGGGCTAGAACTGCTACGACCAGGTCCCAACTGCCACTTTCAACTGCGCAATGGAGGGCTGGGCGGGAGTCGGGCCACGAGAGGGAGGCTAGGGAGGCACCTCTGAAAGAGTCGGTGTAAACGGGGAGAGCTTCACTTTGAAATACCTCTCTCAACATTTTTCTGGTCTCCCACACGCTGTCTCACCTCATCTCTCCTCACCCACTGTCTCACCACTCATCACATTTTAAAACGGCCTCACTTCACCTCGCATCCTCTAATACTCAACTGATTCACTCAGCTTTGCCTCACTAGTCCGCCTCTCCTCCCACCTCATCGCAAGTCTCCTTATTCCAAATTGCCTCCCATCACCGTGTCTCGCCTGAATTCCCCTCACCACTCTGCCTCACCACTCATCTCAGTTTAAGCGGCCTCACTTCACCTTGCCTCACCTACTCGGATTTCAACTCAATGCTTCTCCTACAATCTTGAATCATCGCCATCCGCCATTCCTCACTTTTTCGCCTCTTCTCTCTACTCATCTTAAGTCTCTGCATCTCAAAAAGTCTCACTACATTTAGCCTCACCTCATCCTGTCTCACTGTCTCATTACGAATCTGCCTCTCTTCTCCGTACCGAGCCCGGTTTCATTATTAAATTTTCCTCACCACACATCTTCTTTTCTCAATTTGGCCTCACCTCCTCTCCTCTAATCGCGTCTCAAATTGTCTCATTTTATCTCGCCTCAGTTTATCCTATCTCCCATTTCCTCACTTTATGTATCTACTTTCTCCTCAGAATATGTCTCATTTTTTACGAAATCCGTGTCCCACCCTCTTCCTTATCTCCATTTTGTTTGCCTCATCTAACCCTATCTCCCTCATTTCAAATCGTCTCTCTTTCTCTTGCCTCACTCATTTGTTTCACTGTATCATATCGAATCCTACTTCGCCTCATCTCACATTCACTTCTATCAAATTGCCTCACTCCCTCATCCCTAACTTCATCAGATCTTACCTCACCTCAGTACACAATATCTCAAAATATCCCAGGTCGCCTCACCTCCTCTTCTCTTACCTCAAACTTCCTCACTTGACTCACCTCATCTCAAAGAGGCACACTTCATCCTGTTTCGTCTCATTTGATTTCTCTACATCACCACTCTTAAAACGTCTCACTTTACTATGCCTCAGCTCATCTAGTCTCTCCTCACCTCACCTCAACACCTCCTCTTTCACGTATCGTGGCATCGCACCTAACCCCATTTAATCTCGTCTCCTCTCAATAAACTTTGCCTCAGTTTATCTCAGATTTCTCCAATCCCTCATAGTCAGTTCAGAGAGAGAGAGAGAGAGAGAGAGAGAGAGAGAGAGAGAGGGAATAAGAGCCCCAAAAACCAACCTTGAGAGGAAAAATTGCACAGTCTCAGCCCGTCCCTCCTCACAAGCCGCCCTCATTGCCTTGTCAATATCCACAGATCCATAACTATCAACGAACAGCTTACAAACAGCCGTTTGGCCTTTGGCAGCAGCAGCGCACAAAGCATTTTCAATCGCTCCTTCCTTATTCTCATTTCCAGGCCAGGTACAGGCCAAAAGCACCGATATGACCTAAAAACCAACATTTTCAAAGTTTTAAGATATATTTTTACCAATAACTAAAAAAAGACATGAGCGTTTATGTAGATTAATACGTTTTTAGGCCACTGAGGTTACGGTAGCGCGGGTTACTGTAGAAAATGCTTTTTTGACTGTATCTCGGTTCAACGTCAACCAAATTTCAATTTGAAAACAGATATGAATAGAAAATTTTGTTTTACATCTGTTTGTTGTATAGCCAAAATGCGTGTTTAGCGATAAAAACGGAAAACGTGGGAAAACCTGCATATTGTGTTTGACAGTGAGGGCGCGGGGTTTGAGTGAAAAAACGGCCAACTTATCCCCATTGAATTTTTTTAACGACATAAAAAGAAATATGTAAAAACATACGCCCAATTCAATAAAATGAAAGTCTGTGAATGTTTCTTCCAAATAATTGAGGTTTTCATGGAAAAGTGAAAATCCCCAGTCTTATTTATGGATTTTTCCTTTTTTCAGGTTCTTATCGCTTATCACGCATATACAGTGCGGGAAAAAAGTATAGTTCCACTTTTCTTGCTATTTTAAAAGTCATTCGAGGGCTTCAGGAGTGACATGGTCTAACTCATTCGATTGATCAAAGTCTTAGAAACAGATTAAAGTGTTGAAAACGAAAATTCATTAGCATACGACACAGACAGGCGCCGTTTGCCAAAATGTGCAAAATCGGGATACCTGTAAGAATTTTTTGGAGCACCGAGATCCACACTATTGGAAAGCCCTTGAAAAGTTGTCTCAGAAAATGTTTTTGTTGCAGTTCAGAAAAAAATGTGTCTTCGAACAGACAAGCATTTAAAACCAAAATTACACTCTGTATTCCAATGGGAAATTTTTAAAAAATGCGAATTTTCTTGCAAAAAAACAACAACTTTTCATGTTTTCACGCTTGTCTGTTCGAAGACAACTTTTTTCTGAACTGCAACAAAAACATTTTCTGAGACTACTTTTCAAGGGCTTTCCAATGGTGTGGGTCTCGGGGCTCCAAAAAATTCTTACCGGTATCCAGATTTTGCTCATTTTGGGAAACGGCTCCTGTCTGTATCGTATTCAACGAATGATTCAAACATAGTTTCCACTCTCAGAATATTCTGGGCGGCTTTGGGGCTCAATGTGACTCCAAACTTTCTCATGTTGTGTCATGAGGAGGCTGAAGCCAAAGGAAACAAGCAGTTTTGCAACCTCCATCATCTTAATAAGGCCAAAAGTCAAAAGTGGGCTACGTTGATGCCTTCGATGCTCCGCAAACTGTCTCTTTCCCTTCCCAGACGTTCCTAAGACTGTCTCCGTCTTGTGTAAGGACCTGTTGACTAATGAGGTTCTTTGAATCTCGAGAAATTATCGGTTTTTTGAGGGTGGAATTATACTTTTTTCCCACCTCAATTTTGCATTTTTCGATAAAGTTAGCGTAAAATTTGAATATGCAAATGTGAAGATCTTGTTCGTTGCAGCAAAGGGTATTCGACCATGACAAAAACGATGGTGCATAGGGTTCACCAATATTCTAAACGAGTTTCATAATAATCAAAGTTTTGAAGTGGAACTATACTTTTTTCCCGCACTGTATGTCACAAGCTTTTTATAAAAACTGCGTCAGAATTCACCTGGTGATGAGAATTGGCAGATGCTTCCACCAAAGCTTCTTCTAGATCAGGTTGGCTATCCAGGGGCAGAAGCTGCCGGACTAGATGTAGATGTCCATGGCGAGCAGCCATGGAGAGCAAGGAAGGACCTTCATCGGGGTGGAGACCGGCTCCAAAGTGAAGTAGGAGTTGGACCAAGGGCCAGTGGCCAGCCGACACGGCCAACTGAGACACGCACAGGGCTCCGGGGCTGGGCGAGTGGGAGGGGTCAGCTCCGGCTAGGAGAAGGAGTCTTGACACCTAAAGAGAAGATTGGCTTAAGGTTTTAAGGCCTTAGGGACCTTAGTGTTAGGGTAGTGGAAGTTACGCTGATCCAGCAGAGCAGCGGCAATGTTTTCTGAGCTCTTCTGTACCCAGAGGATGGGTCCGTCTTTGGAGGAGGTTAGCTGAAAAGGGAGGGGTGAAAGAGGGTACAAGAGAGAGAGAGAGAGAGAGAGAGAGAGAGAGAGAGAAAGAGAGAGAGATACTGAGACTGAGACTGAGACTGAGACTGAGACTGAGACTGAGACTGAGACTGAAACTGAGACTGAGACTGAGACTGAGACTGAGACTGAAACTGAGCCTGAGACTGAGACTGAGACTGAAACTGAAACTGAGACTGAGACTGAAACTGAGACTGAGACTGAAACTGAAACTGAAACTGAGACTGAAACTGAAACTGAAACTGAAACTGAGACTGAAACTGAGACTGAAACTGAAACTGAGGCATAGACTGAGACTGAGACAAAGAGAGATAAAGAGAACTCACCTCCGGCACGTACAATCCTTGCATGTACTTGTAAGGATGAGCTTTCAACAGATGGTGAGCCATCTCCATAAGCTCCGTCGGCTTCAGAGGAGCCTGCTCTGACAACCAGAGAGCCAAAAGGAGATGGCCTCTTCTGGCATCTGCCTTGTACTTTTCCTGCTTCTCATCTAACAACCAATCTCGAAAGGCGGGGTGGTGGAGCGAGAGACGTTGATCGGCAGTGGAGCAGAGAAGAGGGAAGAGGACGGCTAGGCTGAAAAGAATCACTCAGTGAGGGAGACAAAATAAGTGAGACAAAAGTCAGTAAGTTAGACTCGAAATGACACCTTGTAAGGAAGAATAAAACATAAGTATAGTGAAACAAAATCAGAGATACTTCAAGTGAGACGTAGCGCAAACTGAGAGGGTGATACAAAATAAGAGAGACACAGGAGTGAGGCAAAGGAATGAGACATAGGCGGGAGACATTGTATGAGCTTGAGTGAGACTTCGAGTGCGAGAACAAAATAAGTGAGACAAAGGTGTGAGACTTTTGATGAGAATAAGTGAGACAGTGTGAGTCAAACTTGAAAGAGAGGAAAAGTGGTGGTATTTTGAGTGAGACGTAGGAAGACAACACAATGTAAACTAGTGAGATATAGAAGTGAGACTTTTGATGAGATTGAGAGAGAAACTGAGGCAGACTTTAAGTGACACAAAATGAGGGGAAAAGGGGAAAGGGGATAAAATGTTGGAGTCAGCAGCAAAGGGAGGGAGGCAGGCAGAGGAGTGAAGCAAATGAGTGAAAGCTCGAGTGAGGCCAATTGAGGGGAGTAAGGGAGACTTTAAGAAAGAGAGAAGGAGGCAGAATGAGAGTGAGTGAGAGTGAGAGAGAGAGAGAGAGAGAGAGAGAGAGAGAGAGAGAAAGTGAGGCAAACTGAGTGAGATGTTGAACGATACAAGTGGAACAGAGTGAGTGAGATTGTGAGTGAGTGAGTGAGTGAGAGAGGCAAATGAAGAAGGTACATGAGAGTGAGAGTTGAGAGGAGGTCACTGAGACTTTGAGTTGGTGTGAAGCAAAAGAGTGAGACCTGGAGTGAGAGAAAGGAAGTGAGACGTTGGGTGAGATGAAGTGAGGCTTGTGGCAGAGAGAGAGAGAGAGATTTTCAGTGAAACGGAATGAGACAGCATGAGTTACTTTTTGAGTGAGTAGATAAGAGGCAGAGTAAGGAGAGAGAGAGAGAGAGAGAGAGAGAGAGAGAGAGAGAGAGAGAGAGAGAGAGAGAGGAAACGATAGAAACAGAAGGACTTAGTGAGGCAAAATGATTGAGACTTTGAGTTGGTGTGAAGCAAAAGAGTGAGACCTGGAGTGAGAGAAAGGAAGTGAGACGTTGGGTGAGATGAAGTGAGGCTTGTGGCAGAGAGAGAGAGAGATTTTCAGTGAAACGGAATGAGACAGCATGAGTTACTTTTTGAGTGAGTAGATAAGAGGCAGAGTAAGGGAGAGATAGAGAGAGAGAGAGAGAGAGAGAGAGAGAGAGAGAGAGAGAGAGAGAGAGAGAGGAAACGATAGAAACAGAAGGACTTAGTGAGGCAAAATGATTGAGACTTTGATGGAGACTCACTGAGACACTCTAAGTGAGTATAAAATAAGTCTCACCTTTCACTGAGTGTCCTCTCACTTGTAGCCACCATGGGACCTCCAGCGTTGATAACCTCTAAAATCACATCTCGACTCAAAGGCCTACTGGAAGCCACAAGGATGTCCAAAACAATACTCGCTTGTATGAAAATCTCATCACTTCTAAAAATCGGATTTTAAAATGGAATTTTAAATTTTGAATTACGTGAAAACGAGGTCCATGTAGAAAAGGTACAAGTCATGTATGTCCGTGGGAAGTCTACAGTGAACTAGGGAAGGAATCGTCATTCTTCCGGTTTCAACTAACTGAAATTTCAATTTCAATTGTGAAAATTGAAATACTGACTTGTAAGAGAAGTTTTAGGTAGAGGGTGTTGCCACACGCGGCTGCCACCAAGCGTTGAGACAGCTGGGAGAGGGGGTCGAGGAGAGAGAGACGGTTGAAGGTTTGGACTGCGTCCTCTATCTGAAAAGTGTTGCCTGAATTTAAATTCTCTCTCGCCTTTCTCTCTCTCTCTCTCTCTCTCTCTCTCTCTCACTCTCTGTCTTTCTCTATCTTTCTGCCTCACTCTGTATTTCTCTTTGCCTAACTCTGTCTCACTTGAAGTCTCTCTCTCTCTCTTTTTCTCTCTCTCTATCTCTATCTCTATCTATATCTCTATCTCTCTATATCATTATCTCTCTATCTTTCCTTTATATCCATCTCTATGTCTATTATGTCTATCTCTGCCTCTCTCTATCTCTCACTCTTTTTGCCTCACTTTGACTTAGTCGGAGTCTCTCTCTGCCTCACTCTATCTCCTTCAAAATTTCTCTCTCTCTCTCTCTCTTCAGGCTCCCTCGAAGTCTCATTCACTATGTGTGAAACTTCGAGTGAGACAGAGTGAGGCGAAGGGAGAGAAAAACGAAGCCTCACTCTATCTTTTTCTATGTCTAGGCACCGCAACGCTTTTTTCAAACTGATTTTAATTGAAAGAAAGTTACACCACCAAATTGCTTATGTTCTAACTAAGAAATCTTTTTTTTTTTGAAAAATGAAATTCGGTTGACTTTGAGCCGAGTAATTTTGACTTTGAGCCGAGTAAAAGACTATGTCCCACCCCTTCTAACCCCAGTTTTACTCAGTTTGTGGCAGTTTGTCTCGTTCAAGATCCCTCTCTCTTAGTAAAAGTCTCTCTCTCTCTCTCTCAACTCTTTTTTTCTCTCTCTCTCTCGCGCTCTCTCTCTCCCTCTGTTTCTCTCTTTCTCACTCCGTCTACCCAATATCTCACGCACTCTGCCTCGCTCCGTCTTACTCAAAATCTCTTTGTCTCTCTCTATCTCCCTCTTTTCCTTTCCTCCTCTCTTTATCTGTCCTCACCATGCTCCAGTCTATCAGCTTCTTACTCAAAGTCTCTCTTTCTCTCCCTTTCTCTCTCCCTTTCTCTCTCTCTCTCTCTCTCTCTCACTCTCTCTTACCTCTCTAAGAACAGATACCCTGTACTCCACAAACATCCTATTATCCCTCACAACTCGTTCGTCCATCTCTCCATCGTCAATTCGAATTGTCCTCGGAGAAGCTTTTTGCAGAACGTTGGTAGTAACCGTGTCCGCCGTAACCACCACCCTTATCCAAGAAGGCAGAAGGGCAGCCATTCGGACGACAAAGTCAGCAATGGATCTGCCATCTTCACTTCGGTGAAAATCAGCCTCATCCACCCCATCGACCAGAATAACTAAACTACCCTAAAATGTTAAGGCCTTAGTAAAGATAGCTCTAAGAAAACTCACCTGATCGGTGGATTTCAATTGCCCGAGGGGTTCGGCAATCGCTCTAGTGAAAACGTCTAGTGAGTCGTGACGGACACACTCTTCCAATTGGAGGAGGCGTTGGAGCTCCGGGCGTTTTTCAATAATCGTTGCGTAGCTTTTCAGAATGGTTGAGGATGAGAGAAGACCTCCTAGGTTGCACACGAATTCGGGGATGTGACAGGAAGAGGCCTAAAGGCAACAATTGTAGTGTTTAAGAACATTTTCTGTGTCGATTTTTAAAAAACGGCGATTTGCAGCGTGATTTTGGAAGAAATTGCCGTTTGCTGCATAGCTTTCGGAGAAAAATCAGTCTGTCGCAATGTTTTACGAGGTACTACAGTTTGCCGCATGGTTTTCGGACAAACTGCGGACTGTTGGGCCGTTTTCATGAAAAACTGCACCTTTCCGTATGGTTTAAGGAGGAATTGCCGTTTACCGCTTGGTTTTAGAAGAAACAGTAGTTTGACGCATGGTTTTCGAAGCAAAGGCCGTTTGCCGCATGGTTTTCCCAAAGAACTGCCGTTTAAGCACGGTTTTTGAAGAAACTGCTCACCTACTGGTTTTAGGACCGACTGCGGTTTTCTGCATGGGTTTTGAAAAAAAAAGCCGTTTTCTGCACGATTTGGTGAATAACTGCCGTTTACCGCATGGTTTTACGAGGAGCTGCAGTTTCCCGCGTGGTGTTACGAAGAACTGCAGTTTGTCGCACGGTTTTTACACGAAACTGCCGTTTTTTGCACGCTTTCTAAAAAAACTGCCGTTTTCAGCATAGTTTTACAAAAAACTGCCGTTTACGGCGTGCTTTTTACAATTGCCGTTTAAGCATGGTTTTTAGGAGAAATTGCCGTTTGCTGCATGGATTAACGAGGAAATGGCCTTTTGTCGCATGGTTTTAACAGGAAATTACCGTTTGTCGCACGGTGTTCGGAGGGACTGCCGTTTGCCGCACGGTTTTCACGAAATCATGTTTTCTGCTTTAAGGGGGAAGTACTATTTTCTGCATGGCTTTAGAAGCAAACTGCCGTGGGCCGCATGATTTTAGGACTAACTGCGGTTTTTCACCATGGTTTTAAGAGGAACTGCCGCTTGCCGCATGGTTTGCGAAGTTCTCTCTCTCTCTCTCTCTCTCTCTCTCTCTCACTTTCTCTCACTTTCTCTCTCTCTCTTCAAACTCACATTCTGAATGTTGCACGAATGGTAGGCAACAATTCGTCCGGCGACCGCCCGCAGCCATTCGTAATTTCGAGAAGGAAGAGCCTCGATAACACAACCAGAATCCAAAGTATCTGATCCCTTCAAAACCAAAGATTTGACATTTTATATCAGTAAAAGACTTACATGTGAGGTGTAGAAAGGTGAATTCAGCACCAGTTGGTTGAAAATGGTGGTTTTACCCGAACCGCGTTGGCCTTCAATCACTGTGAGGGGAACCTTTTCCACAACGGCGGATTGGTAGATTTCTCTGAAAAATCGAAAAATTTGGCCTATTTGAGAGAAAATCTTACCTAAATACCCATTCTCTGGCTATAAATGTCTCCTCTAGTATAGTCGGAGGAGAATCGGATTTTAGTCCAAAGAGGGGTTTTAACGGAGAGAGAGGTGATTTCGATTTGCGGAGATTTGTTGACAAAATCCTGGGTTCGGTAGATGGAGGCCGGCTGATTCCGTTGAGGGGGTAGGAGGTACGGAGAGAGGTGCGTGGAGACATCACTAAAAGAAGAGTTTTAGAGAGAGAGAGAGAGAGAGAGAGAGAGAGAGAGAGAGAGAGAGAGAGAGAGAGAGAGAGGTGAGAGAGAGACTCTAGTAGCGGCTAGTAAAATGACACTTCTTGACATCGGGGAGTAGCAGGTGGCTAGCGGAAAGATCAGCTGCCGGTCGAAAGAAACCCAAGGAAGCGTAACTTTTTTAGTTGCGGAGGCTACTGCAGAGAAAGCGGGAAAAGTATAGATTGAGACAGAGAGAGAGAGAGAGAGAAAGAGAAAGAGAGAGAGAGAGAGAGAGAGAGAGAGAGAGAGAGAGAGAGAGAGAAAGAGGCCCTTACCTCCACTGTACGCCCTCCTAAACGGCTTTGTCCCCAGCAAAGACAACGTTGAGTTATTGGGAGACGTCTCTTCATAATGACTCTCTGAAAAGTCTCTTTTCGTTTTTTCTCAGTTTCAGAATCCCCCTCGTTCTCTCCCCATCCCCATTTGCGAATTCATTGCCCCCGTGTCCGTAAACGACTTATCCGCACGCGTTTTCCCATAAAATCGGCCGGATGAGCACTGTTTGTGGCCGACTCTTGCCCCTTCTTTTCTCGCCCGGGATTGAAATTCGAGCGCCGCCGGACGGCGGCGCCCGGTGGCCGGTTCCCACAGAAAAGTGGCACTCGCAAGCTGGTGAATGAGGGAAAGGAGGAGAGGGATGGGTGTCAGGCGGGAAAAGGTGTAAAAGTACCCCCAGGCAATTTAGTACACCCAAAGATTTCACCTCCAGAGTTTACCACGCGCTGTTGTCCAAAGCGCTGCAGCAATATACAAGCGTACGTGCGCTGATGGCGCAATTGGGTAGCTCCTAGTTTATTGAGCAGAAGGTCAGGGGTTCGATTGCTACCTGCAGTTTTTTTTTTTGCTTTTTTAAATCCTGTACAACAAATGTAAGTAGCTAAATTATTGAAACGAGAAGCTGTGAAATCATCAAAAACAGCCCCTCTACAAGTATTGTCCACACAATGTACCCATACCTTGGTAGTTTTGAGTGGGGGCTCTACTTACAGAGTGAAAACTTGAAAATCAGGGGATTGTTTTGATAGTGGGCCATCTTAAGCTGGCCCCCTTCAATATACAAGGAATGGGGGTTCATTTAAAATGTAGCCCCTGTCTCTGTCATAAATTATTCAATTGTAGTCCCCCACATTACCTGTCTAAACTAACATTCTTTCGCGCACTATGTAATGCAGCCCCCCAAATGAAGCATTTTGAGTAAATCTCACTCTTCTGTTCTATAAGTTAGAAAACTCTGGGGTCGGCTGTTTTACCGATGCAAGCTAACTGGTATGGGG
>OZ059904.1:29267450-29327450 GCA_964057215.1 Oscheius myriophilus | reverse complement strand
AAACTAAAGGTCCGGGGTTCGATCCCCGGGGCTGGTTTTTCTTTTACGCGGTTTAAAAATGACCCCTTGTGCCCCCTGACACCCCAAGAAGTCGTTTCTTTCGGGTGTGATTAGCATAAAGCGACAGGTGTCGTTGTTTTGTGTACTGCTTTGGGTGGGCGGCTGTCAGGCCACCCGCAAACAGCCTCTGTGGCCAGCCGGTCGTGACTCGGACAAATGCACCGAAGGCCGCCCCACTCTCTGCTGATAACCGCTGAATGGGGGACAATTACGGTCACCGGAGGGCTGCGGCACCCCTCATGCGGAAGGCGATTCCGGAATGTTAACACTAAACGGAGTCACGCTTCTTTGCACTAATGGAAATGTCATGTTGGGCCCTTAAAGGTTTTTGCACGGTTTTTGGAAGATACTGCCAATTGCCGCATGATTTTGAAAGAAAATGCCAGTTGTCGTAAGGTTTTTAAAAGAAAAACTACTTGCCGCATGGTTTTGAAAGAAAATGAGATTTACCGCATGGTTTTTGAGATAAAATATCATTTGACCCATAGTTTTTGGAAGAAACTGCCATTCGCCGCATAGTTTTGAAAAAAAATGCCGTTTGTCGCATGGTTTTTGGAAGAATCTGCCAGTTTACTAAATTTAATACGTCATTTATCATTATTTAAGGTTTTAATAACCGATTAAGATGTACGTATCCGATAAAAAACTATTTTTATGATGCATAATTGAAATATAGTGTCCCAGCGGCTTTCAGCCAACCGGCACAGAGCAGACGCCCGGTGTTTACAAAAAAAGTGTGCGCAAATCGGCAAGCTTGCACTTTGCCGAAAATTTCTTTCCTGTTTTTCGAATTTGCTTTTCCTAAATGTGTATTTTGATAGTTTTTAACATTTACACTGTTTAAAATAATTATGTGCTTGATAAATGTCGGAAAATAATTTAAAATGGATGAAAATGTCGCTGGTAGCACAATTTCATGTAGAAAAAGGGGTTTATCGTTCTGTCTGCGTCTCTCCGCGAGAGGTTTGCTGCAGCTTAGGAGGAAAGTACAGGTTTTGCACGGTTTTTGGAAGATACTGCCGTTTACCGCATGGTTTTTGAAGCAACTGCCTTTTTCCGCATGGTTTTAAAGAAATGTTGTTTGCAGGATGGTTTTGGGGGTAAATGCAGTTTCCCCAAGCTTTTTGAAAATCGGTCGGTCGCCATATGATATTTCAAAGACACCGCCGTGTTCTTCGTAATGACAATGTCCTTCGGCTGCCTTTTGGGTCCCGCGACGCGCGCGAGACAAATGGCGGCCGGTCGGATGGCCACAAATCAAAACACGGGCCGGGGGCACGCTAATCACCGAAAACACTTGTTTCTAATGCGAATCCTCGGGGACGACGGCCTTCGGAGGTCTTAAGATGGCCGTGAGAGCGAAGAGAGACATACGGAGATGGAGAAAGAGGGATAGAGAGACAGAAAAATAGAAAGAGGTAAAATCGAAAAGTTTCAATTTGAATAGACTCGCTTCGGGCAATTAAGCTCCGTTGTGTTTGCTGTTGACCCGCGAGGCAAAGCCAAAGTGAACACCTGATAAGACAAAGAAAACCCGGTTTGCGATTTATTTGAGGTTACTTTTTGACCGAGAAAGAGACAGAAACATAGGGAGAGAGAGAGAAAGAGAAAAAGAAAGAGAAAGAGACAGAGACAGAGACAAAGACAAAGACAGAGACAGAGACAGAGACAGAGACAGAGACAGAGACAGAGACAGAGACAGAGACAGAGACAGAGACAGAGACAGAGACAGAGACAGAGACAGAGACAGAGACAGAGACAGAGACAGAGACAGAGACAGAAACAGAGACAGAGACAGAGACAGAGACAGAGACAGAGACAGAGACAGAGACAGAGACAGAGACAGAGACAGAGACAGAGACAGAGACAGAGACAGAGACAGAGACAGAGACAGAGACAGAGACAGAGACAGAGACAGAGACAGAGACAGAGACAGAGACAGAGACAGAGACTGAGACTGATACCCCTGAGACTTACCTCCGTCTCTGGGAGAGAGTCCGTCTCTGGGAGAGAGATGGAGAGAGAGAGAGAGAAAGAGAGAGAGAGAGACTTTTTCCACCTTGAATCAATTAGACTCAAAGTCAGCGGAGAGTTTCCCAACCGGAACTTTACAACTCCTGCCTCGTGTTTCGAGACGAATAGCGAGGCGAATGGGGTGGAATGATTCCGAAGCGAAGATTCAAACCAAAAACTATTAAAATCTAGGTTTTCGGCAAACTTTCTCTATTTGGAATGGCAACAGATCCATTGTGCCAGTTTGTTTGCGCCGGAGTTGCCGGGTGTATGCAAATGAGATTTCCTACGGAGGCTTATGGTCGAAGAAAGGGGAGTGGGTTTGTCAAAAGTGAGGGTAGATTGAAAACAGAGGGGTTTGGGATAGAGAAAACAGCATTTGAAGGTGGAAAAGTCGAAGTTAATGTGAAATTTTTGGGTAAAAAAATGGATAAATGGGCTCTTCAGGTAGTTTATTACCTTTTCTGGACCTAGCTAGCCTTGGAGTAGCCGGAAGCCTGAATAAGTTGCTCCGGAAGGGGTTGATCCGGCGGAGACTTCGCCGCAGCCGGCCGCCGCCGTCGTCCATCCAGCGCCGTTTCTCTGCGTCTCTGCAACGGCTCGCTCTCTCGTTTGAGAGGGCCCCGCCCACCCAGCGCCACTCCCCACATTTACATACCATTGATAACTGTCCATGGCGGGTGGACAAATGACCCCCGACGACTCTGGTGACAGCCGGACAGGTAACACCCATGGCAACGCCCCCGGCTGGCAGCAGAGAGGGGGTAAAAGAGTGAAATATATGTGTTAGCTTGTGGGAAAACAGAAAATGTTTACACGTTTACGATTTTTCATGCCAATATTTAAGTAGAATATGATTTTTTTTCAAACTCCGCCCCATTTTTACTGAATTTGGATAGCTGCCAACTGTGAGTATGCATAATCAACACACTCACAGAAAACCCACAACTTTTTTTTAAATAATGTTTTTCGGGGAAAATCTAAGCCGCCGGAAAATGAAATTAACAGTTCGGTAATTTCAGTGGTCTCGCCATTTTTGTTTCTGTGAATGTTCAACCTGACCACACTCACAGAAAAACTATAGTAATTGATTTTCACCACATACAGTTGGCAGTTTTTCAATTTCTGGGATGGGCGGAGTTTAGCGAAAACCCAGTTCCTTTTTGATAGCACTGGAGGTACTTGGGTAGATTTTGGTTGTTCAATCCGAAAATTTAAAAAAAAAAATTCGTTTTTATGTCAATATTTAAATTGATAATAGGCTACCTTAAAATTTTTGTTTTTAAACTTTAAAATTTGATTCACAATAAGGCAAAATACACCTTTTTACGACCAAAACGGTGGGCGGGGTGACAGCAACTCGGTCACGGATACTGTTAAACGACGGGCATGAGTTGGCTTTTATTCAAGCATTCAATTAAATTGGTCTAATTATTCAGTTTCGAATGAAATTGTGAATAAACCAGAAACAAATAAAAATACAAATTTTACCCGCCTTTTCAAAATAAAGTCAATTTTATTTGGGCGTGAAAACTAATTTCCTAAAATTTCAAGCACAACTACCATTTTTCTTGGGTTTTTTTAAAAAAAGTAAGCAAATTGTGAAGACAATTCATTTTTCCTCTACATTCAAAATTGCATTTCCACCCGAGCAATTTTTTTTAAAGTACTTTTATTTTTTTTTCCTTTTCCGAGTACATTTTGGTGTATATTCCGCAAAATCCTTCAATTTTCCTTTGAAAACAGTGCTTCAGCCAAAATCTGTCCGGTGTTTAGCAGGGTCCGCCGTTAAGTTGCAGCTTCCTTACCAATTGTGATAGTGCATATTTTGCTCTATTGTGGGTGGAATTTAAAATTTAAAGAAAAATGTTACAAAAATACATAATAAAAATTTTAATTTAAAAATTATGTTCTTCGGCTCCTCGCCTTAGCCAGCTTCCTTCTTTTTGCCTCAAAAATCCAATCATCCCCAACCCTCTTTCCCATCCATCATTTGTCTCTTTCCCCCTCACAAATCCACTTTTTGCCTCCTGGCAGCCGCTGTCTCAGCCCATCAATCGCAAAACACGGCCCTCCTTCGTCTGGCGACAGTTTGAATCGCCAATTTATTGCCTCCGTCTCCCTCCGGCGCCTCTCGACTCAGCTGTTCTCGCCACTCGGTGTCATGTCTTGATTTATGTCTCCGAGCGGCTCTCTTCTCCTTCTCTCTCTCTCGCAACATAACATGACTCAGTTGGCCGGTCGGGTGGGGGAGGGTGTTCGCTAACTGGCACTATGAGTAATAAGATCCGTTGTAATAAACACCGGAAAATGGGAGTAGAGAGAGATGAGACTTTTCGGGAGAACCAGTTCGCTCTTTTTTGGGAGGTAATGAGGGGTTCCGGACGGACTCAACGGGAGACTCGTTTCAATCAACTGGGATGGGATATGAAATCCCGGGTGTGAATGGATTCAGGAGAGGGAGGTTTGAAAAAGTCTCACTTCTCTCTCTCTCCCTCTCTCTCTCTCTCTCTCTCTCTGCCTCCCCCTCTCTCATCTCAATCTCTCTTCAGCTTGTGTGTAAAAGAAATGTGGGCTCTCGGCCACACAAACTCCTAACCTGATTATCAGGGATTCCACCACCGCCTAACTGGATCCATTCGCCGCTGCGCCGACCCCATAATCACCCCATCTACCTGGCCATCGGGGACCGTAAAGTGGACATCTCGCGCATCCAGTCAGCATTGGGGGATTGGAAGTATCACACTATTAGTGAGGGGCTAACAATAAGGGTTTGGGTAATGTCAGAGAAAGTGGCTTCATTGCATATGTTTTATTTTCTTTTAGTGAAAGAGAGAGAGAGAGAGAGAGAGAGAGAGAGAGAGAGAGAGAGAATGCAACAACCGGTAGTTGATTTCAAAAACATGAGAAAAACCGGGATTTTTGTCCGAAAACCGTGGGGTAAACAGCACAGAAATAAACCTATCCTGCAACAAGCACATTAAACAGCAACTATTTTTTTCTCGGAAAACAGCGACAAACCCACCCCCCCCCCCCCGGATTATATTTTTAGATTTGACTTCTAATGTTACCTGAGTATTCTATGCACAGCGGTGAGTGGAAGACATACATTGAAAACCAAGAGAGCCATCTTCTGAAAGAGAGATTGGAAGTAACGCAAACTCTCAGAGGGCTTTATTCGGTTGGGAATGTTTGATTCCCCGGCTAAAGACTAAAGAGATAGCATTTGAAAATGTAAAATTTTGTGTAGCATTTGAAAACATTAGTCTCGTTTTACCATAATTGAAAGTTTATAAGAAGAAAAAAGTGTCAAAAATTGAGGGTCTTGGCCAAAACTGCTTAAAATGGTAGGATGTCTAGTGTTTCTAAAAGTTAAAATTTCACTACCTAAAAACTCATGCAACTTGGCTTTCTGAAATAATTGTTTTTTCTAATAGGACCTTTGATTGAATTCCACCTGTAAAAAAAGCAGGAACTTCAAATTATGAAAACCAATTCCAAAATTTTCGTTATTTACTCGCTGTAGTTCTTTAGGGCGTTCGTGGCGGGACCCACTGTGCTTGTAAAAAGTGAAAACTTTGAAATTTATTTTTTTCTTCAGTGAATACCGTATTTGGGGTCCTTTTCCTACAACTGGTAAAAACAACTAGCAACTTTTTCTGATTTCCGGGGGCAAAACTGGTGATTACTCATTTGATTTGACTTCTAATATTGCTTGAGTATCCTATGCACAGCAAAAATTTTTTAAAAAAAATATATACAGATACAACACGAAAACAATGTGGCACGAAATCAATAACAACAGGTAAATGTAAAGCAATTACAAAAGATAAATGATCATCTCCCTGTGGCACTAGCTAACAGTTTACGCTACATCATATGCGCCCCCACCCCTTCCGTTTTTTGTAATGAATTCCATATTTCGTGGGTGGTCTGCAGTATTTCGTGCAAGCCGGATGTCAATAGAGCCCGAAATGACGTCATTGTTACAGATTGTTTTTGTACACGGTGAGTTGAGCGAGTGGCCCCGCGGAAATCGGAACGGCCCTGCCAGCCGCTTCCCGGAGTCCTAGTGACTACGGTATTTATAATTATAGGGTGTACCAGGGTGTACAGTTTCTAAAGGCCCCGTTTGAAGCGGCGTTAAAACACGCCGGGCCGCGCGTAAAACACGGCAATTTTAGTTTACAAATACCGTAGTTACTAGGTCTCGAGAATACCGGCTGTCAGGTCCATCCTGATTTCCGCGGCTCCCCGCCGTGTGTAATAAAATGTTGAAAAGGTAAGGTATGGCCGACCCCCCTCGCATGTACAATGCAAAGATTTATATGTACAACACTGAAATAGTGGCACGAAATGAACCCCATCAGGGAGTATTTTTGTCATTTAGTACTTATTGCGTTTTTTTTTTTCTAAGGTTACAAAATTTCGGGCCAGCCCGTCTCGTGACAACCCAGGAAGTGGCTACCAGCTATTCATCCCACGTGCGGTGCGTCAGTGTACAAAAGGGTCGAGCACTGGACAAACTGACGGCTCTCGAGCCAAACTACGCGAATATCCTTTCGTCCGCTCCGCGTGTGTGTACAAACATCATATGGTTCACGCTCTTGCGTCGAGATTTATTTGCGGGATACACAGAATGAAGAATACAAAGTGAGTGAAACCAGTTGGGACCCGTAAGGTAAAGGCGGAGGAGAATTACAAGACGATGCAGCGGAATTTGCAGAGATCACAGGCGATGAAGAGGCGTTCTGGGGTCACCAAGGGGTCGGGCAGCTGCTGGCAACCGGTGTCGCTGTGGAAGGAGAAGGCCTTGATGAGCCAAGTGGAGAGTTGTTCCTTGTTCGCAGACACGCCGGCGGGGTATTGGTACCCGAAGCCACACACCTGAAAAAAAACAAAATTAAGTCTCCATAAATGAGTATTTCACTGTCCTAGATTTCAAAATTGTCCAAATATTATGGTCCAATTAAATTTCAAAATGGTCCAATTATTAAATTGCAGATTTTATAGAACTCGAGCTAGAAATATTGTGGGTCAAAGAAGAATAAAGATGACAAAAACATGCGATAAATTACACCTTCATCTTTTGCATATACTATACCCAAAAAGTCGCTGTTCAGACGTTTCTTCCCCTTTTTCGTGTCGAAAGTATGAAATTTTTACTTTGATTTAAATTCTGAACTTTTTTGTAACGTAATTATCTAACCTTTTCTCAACTGACTGTTTTAGTATCATTCACTTGAAGCGAGATAGACAAGCAAATACGACAGCGTTAGCTTGGGTAGCAAAAACACAAACTGGCGAAAAACAGATTAATCTGTTTAGTTTGGTTATATAGTTCGGGTCAAAACTATTTTGAAACAACATTTTAATTTTTTTTACGTGGTTCCTCGAGTAAAGCGAACAACCTAGGATACTCAGGCCGTGTACGCAGCCAAATCTGCCGAAGTAGATTTGGCGAAGAGTATACTTAAGGAAATTTCTCAATATAAGACGAATCCTAAGCAAAATTGTGTCACACACACATCTCGAGTCCCACAATATAAAAGGCTGTTTTCAGGAAGTTGTTAAGTTCTAGCCTTATATACGGTCAACTTATTTTTCGAAATAAATTTTGGTACAAAAGACATATATAAACGTGTACAATACATGAACAAGCTACCTGTGGGGTCCGTTTTGCGCAATCCCCCCCCCCCCACCCCCATACAAAAATCAGGGGTGGCCAAACAGTCCGGCCCGGCCCAGCCCGGGCCGAGAAAATTTCCAGGCCGGGCCCGGCCTGATCCAGCCCGATATTGCTAGGATCGAGCAAATCTGGTGTAGTGAAACGTCTTTGTAGAGGATATATTTAAGTTAAGGTGTTGATGTTTAATCTTTTTGTTATATAATTATTCTAATTTATATTTATAGGCAATTTTAAAGCTTAATGACTAAAAATTTCCCCTTGACCTCAATCGATTTTGAAAACGGGCCCACGGGCCCGTTCGGGCCGGGCCAGGCCGAGAGGTTTTGGAGACCCGGCCCGCGACCAGCCCTGCTGTAGCTTTTGGGCACCTACCGGGTGTAAATATACAATTCTTGTCCACTATCTTGGCTTCTAAGACCCAGTAAATTAATCCACACAACGTTCATAGTAACCACAAGCTAAACGTTTTCTCTGTATATTATATACTTCTTGGGCGCGCTGCCTTATTTCGTGCCAGCTGGGTGTCAGTAGGGTTTAAATTACGTCACTATGACTCCTTGACGAACCCTGCCTTTGTAATAAAACATTGAGAAGGCAAGGTATTATCGAAATTTCTAGAAGAATAAAATTACGAATGCTACGTGAAATTTGCGTGGAAGTCTTATTTTCCGTATTAGCGTACTCCGTTAAAACAACCGTCAGTCGAAACCCCCTCCCCTCCCTCAGTTCCTCCATTCGCCGTCTCCAGTGTGGTCGTCTCCCCCACAATGTCCAGCCGAGGAGACGCCAACTTCTACGAAAACATCAGCAACGAGGAGAAGTTCGAGTGAGACCCTCCGCCAAATCCAACAAAACGCCTCCTATTTTCAGCGAAATCGAAGCCAAGATCGAGAACATCGACGCGCGGATGAGCTCCGTGACCTACCTGATGGTCACAATCACCATCATAGTCATCCTGGCTCTTGTGGTCAGCGGAGGCATGGTTCTCTATAGTTTGATCAAGAAGAAGAGCAATGTGGAGGGACCGACGCAGATTGTGATCGGAGAGAGGAAGAAGAAATCGAAGAGGAGCAGTAAGAGAAAGAGCTCCAAGAGCTCCAGGAGCAGCAAGAAGTCTTGTGGATCATCGCGTAGCTGGTAAGGAGACTTTTCTCACGATTTCAAAGGAGATTTCAGCGAAGTGAAGCCTCAGAAGGAGCTCCCATCGAAGGAGATCAAGGTCAATGTGGAAATTGAGGATGAGGAGGAGAAGAAGGCAAAGAAGGCGGTTGTGCCTCCCCCGACCATTGATGTCTCCATCCCCGCTCCTCCCTCGTACGAAGCCTCCACCAAGGAAACTTCCCAGAAGACGGCTCCTCTCACGACTTCTGAAGCCGCTCCTCAGTCTTCTGAAGCCGCTCCCGTGTCTTCAGAAGCCAAGCCCCACAACGACACCGTCAGTGTGACCCTCGACAAGGTAACTTGAGCTTGAATTAGGGAAAACCGGATTTTTTAGGTTCAGGCCACACAACCGACCAACTCCCCGGCCACGACGCCTGCGCCGACCGTGACTCCGCTGGCCACGGTCCAAACTTCTTCTGTTGCAACTGCCAAAGGAAACTAGACGACTTCGATCTAATTTTCGATAGAATTTCATCGAAAAAAGGTTTCCACGAAAAATGCGTGCGAATGAATTGTTTTTCCGGGGCTTTTTATATTGATGAACTAGCAGAGTGGTTAAACGAGCAGTATGTCTTAATAGTGTAACTCTTTTAAAAGTCATTATTTTAAGCGTATTTTTGTTACAAAACAGTTCTAATGACGCAAAGAGATCCGAACTACCTTATATAAATTTTGTATGTTTTTCATGGCCGGGTGGCTAAGAGGTCGAATGGCAATCCGAGATTACCCCAGTTCGATCCCCAGCCGGCAAAACTTTTTTCTAACAAATAGCCATGACCACTAGTGATTCATCATGGTGCCAGCCATCTCACAAATTTTTCATGACCCGGCCAAAAATCAAAAATTTATGCAAAATCACAAAAAGAATTTTCGTGCAATTGTAGCTTCCGAAAATCTAACTTTTTGAGGACAATTTTCTATCTGGATTTGGGCCAAATTTAGTTTCGTAACTGAGATTTCGAATAATTAAATGTTACAGAACTAATAACTAAACTTGTATAATTTCGCACTTGCTAGGCAACAAAACCCTAGCAGGAGTTTGTAATTATAAACTTTTTATGTCAAGAGGGGGTTGGCGATTTTACACGAAAATCAATCGATACAACAACATTTGTCATAGTTATACCAAAAGGGGGTGCACTAGAGCCAAACTACAAACTTATGGATCACCTCTGAGTTTTAAACCTTACAAACTCTTTCAAAATACTTCTGTTACATATTTGAACAATTTCTAAGTTAGAAAAAATAAAGCCTCCCGACTGGGATCGAACCTTGGTCGGGTGGGTGACAGTCATGGCTGCGGGGAACGTTTGGGGGCTCGATGCGTAAGCCCCCCAAATGGTGACTTGGAGGCAACGTAAGCCCCCCTATAAGGTTTTGTTACTATTTTCGTCCAAACGCCGAAATACGTAGGTACCACACGCCCTTCATGTCCACCCATGGTGACAGTTTGACTAGTGGTCCGAGTAGGCGGGCAGAAGCGGGCCAGGCCATGGAGTCTTTTTTTCGAATCGCCCGATCCGTGAGAACTATGCCTGGGTAGATGGTATCCCAAATTTCGAACATACTGACATCATGAATTCGGTTTACAACCCAGTTTGGTATAAAAATGAATTCTATAAGCTTAAAATCATTACCCTACCTTGCACAGACAGCCGGTGTGGTCGACAGCCATCGGGTTCAACTTGCACTTGGGGCAAAACGCGTCCGGTTCCATGCGACTAGCCAAGTCCTCCTCCTCAATCGCCAACAGGGCCTCGTGTTCTTAAAAAAAACGTTATTAAACCCTTTTGTAGGATAAAAACCTTCGAATTCGAGCTCGATTTCCCTCTGAAGCTCCTCGAACATGGCCATTTGTTCCTCGAATGAAGCGAATTCCATCTCTTCGATCACCTGGAAAAATCGATATTAAAGTAGCCAAAAATCGATGCCACATCCCTTTAAAACCAATACAGCGAAGTCCTTTAAGATGCGACCTCAGTCCTTTAAAAAAGAATTCCACCCACCATCTCTCTGATGGTTTCGCTCAGGTTCCTCCGTGCATCAATCTGAGAGGAGCTTCTCGCCTTCAACCGCTCAAAGCACTTCTAAAAGATTTTTTTTAAATTTAAGCAAAATGCAAATTAACCTTGCGAAGGGAGTCCTTAAAAGCGGCCGGAGATCTGCCCGCATTCTTGTACATGTGCATTCGGTTGGCAGGAGAGCGGGGAGACTTGGGCAAGGGAGATTTCAGCATTTCTGAAAGAGGGAGATTAGGGAGGAGTTTAAAAGAGAGATCAGGCGACGACAGAGTGAGGAAGAGCCTCAAGCGGTCACCTGATAGAGAAGCATTTTGGAAAAATGGCGAGAAAGAGAGAATCGGAGAGGAAATCGAAGCTAAAAGGGATTCAAACATGGGTTAAAAGCTGGTGTTTGTGAAAAACTGGTCCCATAACGAAACCCTCAATTTGGGAACTTCGTTTTAATGGGATTTCGTATATTGTACTAGAATTCGGCATCTTCCAATTTAAAAACAGTCCTTTAACCGGATTCTCATTGATGCAACTCTTTCGAAAAATGGGGTTGGAAAATCAGGATAAATCGGGAGCGGGGCAAAATTCCAGGACCACTTTTGAAGAAAACACACTTGAATAAAACACAGGAAATGAAGGAAATCATTTAGAGAACGAAAAGGGATACCGAAATGTCCGTAACGGAGCTCCGAAGAAGTTTCCGATGTGAAGAGCATGGCTGGACAGGAACCGTTTGGGGGGCACGATGCGTAAACCCCCCAAATGGTGCTTCGCAGGAAGCGTAAGACCCTTTGCTACAATTTTCCACCAAACGCTGAATTACGTAGGTGCCACTAGTGCCTCACGTCCATGTATGGTGAAGAGCACACTCTAACAAAAAAGGGTAAAATTGATCCAGCCACTTTTCACAGTTTTTTATTTGGCTTTTTGAATAAATTAGGATTGAATTTCTGAATTCGAGTAAAAGCGCATTTTGCTTTATGGCAGATGACAGAAAGCATGACTGAATTTCGGGTCCGGTTGGGAAACTAATTGCAGCGCCCACGGTAAATTTGGGTGGTTTTGAAAAATTCTATGTCTGGCACTTCCTCTAGCTACAAAATATAAACACAGACAAAATATGTCCGCCTGCAAATCAAATGTCAGAGATTACTAACTAAAGTATTAAAAGAAGTAAAGATAACACGAGTACTAACAACGGGAAATGCAAGAGAACAAACGCAAAAGTGGCGGCTGTGACAGCGAGTCGCCAGACGCGGGAGCGTCGCTCAATGACGCCACGACAAACTAAAATTACATGAAAAGGGGCTTCGTTTTACACACGTGCAGGGCTGGCAGTGTCGAGCCGACCGCACTGTGAAAATAACAAAAACAGCATAATTTTTATTGATTATTTATCGCAAAACTCACCAGTGCTTGTTTCAATGATTGCGAACGTCGTTCTAGAGACGGCAGACTAAAGACCATTTGAGCGGGAAAAGATAAGTTTAAAAACTTGGCCACACCATCGGAGAGTGAAGAGATAAATTCAAACAAAAAGACCAGGAATCGAACCAGGCTGGTTTTGCACTCAATGTTATTAATTTATACAGGCAAACACCAAAGAAATATAGAAATTAAAAAGGAAAATGCAATTTCTCAAACTGTGGCTTTTGCCTTTTGGCTGGTGTGGCTTTTGCACAAACACAGATTCAAAGCTCCGTGAATTTGGCGCCGAAATGGTAAAATCAGCCATCGCGCCCACCATCTAGGGCCGGTTTGCACTGTGAAATTTCGGGCCCAGCCCGGGCCTCAAATTTACCCCCATCATAACCTAGTGAATAATACAACACATGCTCGGATATCCGTTGTACTTTAACAACAAAAAAGATTAAATATTATTTTATTCATCATAAACTCGACATTCTATGACAGCAAAGTAAACAACAATAATTAATACGAGAAAACCGGCTCAATCAACAGACCCCTTTCCATCATCATCATCCCCCGTCCGTGGTCGAGATCAATACTTATACTGCTGCTGCGGTGGCTGTTGTCCGTACTGAGCGTAGTACTGCTGCTGTTGTTGCTGCTGAGCCGTTTGCTGGGGGTAGGCCTGTGCCGTCCCAGGCGCCGCCGGCTGCATGTACTGCTGCGCCATAGTGTAGCCCTGCTGCATGTACGGGTACTGCTGCGGTTGGGCGTACATCTGGCTGTACTGCTGCTGTTGCTGGTATCCCGCGTACATAGGCTGCTGCATGTAGGCCGTCGCCTGTGGCTGGGCGTATCCAACACCACTGAAGGCGGGCTGCTGCTGCTGGAACTGAGAAGCCGCCGGTTGAGCCGGAGGCTCAACAGAAGTGGCAACAGAGGTGGGAGGGGTGGCCTGCCTAGGCGCTTGCTGAGGCTGTGGCTGGACTCCGGGAGGCAGTTTTCCATTCGGGAGCATGGTGCGCGCGAGAGGCATCTTCTGTCCAGGGGCGATTGGCACAACCTCCGGCTGAGGGGCGGTTACCACCGGAGTGAGAGCGGGGGGTTTGATCGGCTGAGGCACGGGCTGCGCCCACTGCAACGGCACTCCCATCCTGGCCTGGTTCTGTCCCACAGAGGGAGAGCTTCTCTCCTTCGTAGTTGTAGGAGCGGCAGCGGCTACAGGAGCAGAGTCGAGCATCTGAGTCATCTCCGATTCCAGATTGTCCCAGTCGTCGTCATCAGCATCGGAGTCTTCCGCCTGCTTGCGCAGACGTTCAGCCTGCTCCAGGAGCATCTTCTTGCGCATGGCCGCCTTCTCTTTCTTGGGGTCGGGTTGTTCCGGAGCTGGCTGAGCCTCGTCAGAAGCCGCTCCATCCGGGTACACGTAGGACATGCTCGACTCTCCGTAGATGTCTTCAGTCCGGACGATGGAGTACGGGTTGGGTTGGACGATCGGCGCCGGCTCAGGTCTCTTCATTCCGGCCAACGAGTCACCCAAGCTGGAGAGCAGCTTCTGAAGCCGCGCATCGGTGGTCTTCTGTTGCTGCTGGGGAGCTGGCGCCAAAGACGGAGGCGGGTTGTACTGCTGCTGTTGCTGCTGAGGGTAGAAAGGCGGAGGCTGCTGCATTCTCATCGGAGGAGGAACAGAAGTTGAAGCCTGCGATATTCCGTACTCAGACAAGTTCACAGTCTTCTTTTCAGCCGGAACGTTGCCAGCCAACTGGTTGAGAAGTTGAGCCATCAGCTGGTCGCTGTTCAGTCCCTCGGTCTTCTTCAACCCAACTTCTTGGTACAGTCGATCCACGGTGGCCGGGTCGAGGCCTCCACTGCGTTCGGCTTCTTGCTGCATGGTGTACAGCACTCCCAACAATTTTCTCATGTAGGCCTTGTCATCACGCGGCTGCTGCGGTGGATCATCGTCGAGTACGATGCACTCGGGCTGTTGTTGCAGAGGCTTCTGCTGAGGGGGGAAGCCAATGCGCACAGGAGGGAGGGTCGTCACGGGAGGAGGCGCCCGGTAGACCATCTGATGCGGCTGGAGTCTCGGTTGTGGCTGCTGGGGAGGCGGTACCGTCGTCTGAGGGGTGATGGGAGCCAGCGAGGGTATCTGTCTCGAAGAGGCGGCAGAGACCACAGGAGTGACCACACCTGGCTGAGAGATGGGAGGTACTCCAGAAGACTGCTTGTGCTCGCGTATGCTCTGAGCGGCCGAGACGTCTCCGAGCTTCTCCAGGAAAGCGGCGGCAGAATCCACCCAGGAGAGGTCTTCCTTGCTCAGAATCTTCTTCTTCTCGCTGCCGGTGTCCTTGGAACTGCGGGAACTGCGAGTACGACTGCTGCTACGACGGCTGCGGTCTCGACTGCCGCTGCGACGACTACGGTCACGACTACGACTACGCCTACGGGTTCTATCATGATCACGGCTTCGGCTGCGCTTCTTCTTGGGAGGAGAGCGGGAACGACGCCTCGGAGACTTCGAACGACGGCGCGGAGACGAGTGGCGGTGACGATCGCGGGAACTCGAGCGCTTGCGAGATGACCTGAAATAAACGGTTACATGAGAAGTGACAATTTTGACCAAAATACAATTATGACCAGCCGGTGAAGAATTTAGCCAGTTTCCGAGGGAACGGGGGCAAAAAGACACTCTTATAACAGTTGGACTGAGAACGGTTAGGGGCTTCGATGCGTAGATCGCCGGAATTACCCATTTCTAGACAAAACCAATTCCACAGGGTCGGAGCAATTTGAAAATTTCGTCTGTCCCGCCTGTCTCTCCTAGACCACACAGTTGCATGGCTACACATACAACGAGAGTTCGATCTTGGTCAATAAAACTAATTTTTGTACCACTAATATTGAGTTATACGTTAAGTAAAGGGACTGCTAAGCTGTTAAAACCAGTAAAAATTAATCTACTGATTTGTGCATAATTTAAACTTTTGTTTTTCAAGCACGTGCCGGACGCATGAACATACATGAACAAGCTACTATCTGTGATGTTCGTTTTGAGCGACCCCCACAAACAGCTTGTGCGAGAAATTCGGCTCGGCGCGGCCTTCTCAACAAAAAAAAATCACGACGGATGTTTTTATGAGACGGGCCGGCGCGTGAACAGAGAACACTGCGGCCGGGTATGGTCTTCATAGAACACCCAAGTAAGAAAGTCAGCAAATATCCCGAATCCATGACTATAATCAGCTTACCCCCAGGTTATGTGCATACATTGCCAGGTTCCCCAATATATGGCTGTAGGGCCGCGGCGAATTTATGTTTTCGGCAAACTTTTTTTAAAGAAGAAGGCACGTCATTTCAATAACTGAGGGGGTTGTCGCAAAGGGGACCCCGCGGTGGGTTGCCCAGATATGGTTATGGGGGTAGTGGCCCAGAAAATGCATACGTTAAGGTGGTTATGCACTATTTTTTCCCGAAAAAATCAACCCTGAGACATAAAGTAAGGGGCTACCTCATTTTAGCCCCAAAAGTTACGACGGGTGGATATCCGAAATGGCGGACCAACTCCAGGAATGCGGTCGAATCGCCAGTTCATGAAAATTGTCAGATAGAGATCGATTGAAACACATTAAACATGATTTGGTATAAATCATTAACTATCTTCGTATACTCCGTATATTCACGTTTCAATCAACGATAATCCGTTTCGGAATAGTAACAATTGTTCTATAGAGTGTAGGGAATCAATTTTAAAACTTTGGTTGGAAAAAATCTTCACACGACTTTTCAGGAGCGCTTAGCGCCAGTCGCCACCATATTTCGATCTGTCGCCGTGAATATATTTTACTTCAAATGAAACTAAGATAAATACAAAAATTAAACTCATGTTTCTTTTTAACCCAACATCGCCGACTGTAAGTCTGCCCAGAGTAACCAAATGAAGGTTAAAAACAATCGATATTGCCGACATTGCACGATTTCACGGTCGTCAACATTGAATTTCAGTATCGCTTTTTTAACCCCCACAAAACATTTTTGTACCCTATCCCTTGGAAACTGGCTTCACAAGTGTTCTATTAACAAACCGTGGACTAGGACTTCTCTTCCTCTTATCCTTGTCGTTGCTGCTACTGCCGTTAGAAGACTTCTTTGCCGCCGAGCTGCTGCTCGAAGTGTTTGACTTCGACGTGGTAGTGCTGGTGGGAGCCACCGTCTGGGTGGTGACCGGCGGAGGGTAGCCAATCGGCGCCAAAGACGGAGGCAGGCTGGCAAAGCCGGGCGGGGCCGGCACCGGCTTCGGCGGAGGCATGTTGAAGTTCGGCGGCGGCACGGAGAAGGCACCACTGTAGACGTCTTTCGAGACCGGGGGAAGAAGGCCAAGGCCTAAAAAATGAGATTATTTCGACAGAAGGAATTCTTACCATCCATTTTCCAAGAGTGGTCGAGGGTGTGAATGTGCTCCGGCCAAAGGCGAACGATGGTGGCGCGGTTCAACACGGCGCGCAGGCGGTTGCACACCTTCGGAGGAGGCTGCTCTTTCTAAAAACAACAAGATTCCTAATATTCGCACAATATTGCTTATGAAGATATGCTTCAAAAGACCTACATTCCAAATCTGGAGGGCAAAGTTGTCGAGCAGAGTTCGTCTGTGGAGCGAATTCGTGTCACTCATAATGGAAGAGTGGATACTTTTATACGCACGGAACTGAAAACACCCAAAGTTCTCTTGGAAAAGAGGAGGAGGAAAGAGAAAAGTAGAAAAGGACCCACCAAGTAGGCCAATTTGTGCTCGGAAGTGGCGACGTGTTTGATCATTTCACTGGGAGTGCTCCAAACGCCGCATATGGAGCAGTAGAAGGTGTCCAATTCGGGGCTGTCCAGGCACACGACCTAAAAGCAATTAGTTATACAATCGGCCAAAAAAGATCATTTGAAGAGGGTGGAGCCGTGTATTCACCTCGTAGATGTTGTCTATGCCGATGTTTCCTTCGGCCTCGGCCGCCTTCCTACTGAACGTATCGGGAAGCTCATCGGAGGGGATTTTCTCGGCTCCATGTCGCCAGACTAAAAATGTGGTTAAAATAAAATGATGTAATATGTGGATCAAAAGATCAGCAGAGCCCTAGTAGTGTTTTCCATTCATCTATGACGAAAAGAAGGCAATTCATACGTGGATGCGCTTAAGGCACCTATGTTTCATTGAAAATGGTAACAAGTTAAAGGGCGGCTTTCGTTGTCTCAGAAGCACAGTTTGGGGGGACTGACCCATCGGGCCCCCAAACGCTCAGTCAAGCCATGGGTTAATTCACTCACAGTTCCACGTTGAATTTCACGCTAAAGGTAGGCGTAAGACGTGGGTTATTACAGTGAGCTACGTAAACATTAAGGTATATATTTTTCACACCAAACTAATGACATTTTCCGCTTAACGCCATATTGCGTACTGAGATCGAAAAAGCGTTTCACGTTTAGCCCGGGCGGTAAAAGCCCTACGTAGCAAGAAACCAGACTAAATCCTGGATATAACTAGTTAAAATTAGTTTGTTGACAGTTTCACTGCAAAAAGTTAACATCCAAAATCAGTAACTTTCGTGCCGGGAACTAAAATATCCAGGATTTCCTTGGCTTTTCGCGATGCGTGACCATTTTAACGCAACTAGGTGCGTTTTCCAAGCAGACAGGACTTTTTAATGAAAATGGTACGCGCCGAAATATTTTTGGTGGAAACTTAGTTCGTAACATCGCCCCTTTTCAAAATCGAACTTATCGGGGGAATTACCGCCTTAAATAGGCAAAGATGCAGATTTTGATAAAGATTTCACTACTGTAGGGTCTCTGCTGATGAAATAAAACAGGAGAAGAAAAAACTCACGATAATCGACCAGAGCGGCACGGGTGGAAATCACCTTATCATCCACCACATTAGGATCGACTTGCTTTCCTATCATGGACTTGCGTCCACCTTCGACCTTCAGAGTTTTCCGCTTGGCATCTGTAGGAGGAGAAATCGGCACGGGAGAGGTGCTTCTCTTCTTCGCGGGCGACGGCTTCACATCACGAGGCTTTACCTCACTCTTCCTGGTCCTGGAGCGAGAACGCGACCTGCGGGACTTTCTCCTCGAGTGCGAGCGGCTCCTGCTCCTAGAACGCTTCCTGGAGCGAGACCTGCGCCTGCTGCGGGAGTTGGAACGGGATCTGGACGAACTGCTGCGAGACGACCTTGAGTCTACATCCATCTCATCTCCGTCCATGGGGTAGACGGGCATGGCTTCAGCCGTCGGCATGTAGGTGGAGAACGTGGGCTTCGGTCCCATTTCGAAAGATCCGTAGATAGGTGGCGGCATGGAAAAGTCCACGGGCATCGACATAGCCTTGGTGAGCATGGGTGGTGGCATACTCATCATCGACATCTGCGGAACTGGCTGTGAAGACAACTGGGGGGCGATCAGCAACTTGGGCTCGGGAACGGCGGCCTGCTGCTTCAGGTTGGCGGCCTTCTCCAACAAGGTTTTGTGCCTCATCTCCAACTCCTTTTTCTCCTTGACCAGCTTGAGCTGCTTCTCCTGGGTCTTCAACTTGGCCTTCTCCTGCTCCAGATGAGCCTTCAGTTTGCTCCTTCGATTGGCGGCATCTTTCTTCTCCTTTTCTTCCTTCTCCCGGATCATTTTCTGTTCAGCCACCATTCGGAGACGATTGCGTTCATCCTCAGCTAGCCTCTTAATCCTCTCCTTCTCCGCCAACATCAAGGTCATTCGGGCCTTCGCCTCCTGATCCCGACGGTCTCTCTCTGCACGGCGTTTCTTCTCCTTTTCCAACTCGATAGCCAGCAGCTTTCTACGTTCTTCATCTCGAGCCACACGAGCTTCGGCAGCCTTCTTCTTGCTCTCCTCGAGCGCTCTCAGTCGATCGGCCTCCTTAGCCTGAGCCACGGCTAGCTGTCCTTTGCGTTCCTGCTCTCCTATGGGGTCGTACACAGGGATGCAGTACTCCGACGGCGGTTTCACGTCCTTCAATAGCTGAGCCACCATTCGACGCAGAAGCTTGCCACCTTCGTCCGCCTTAAGCGAGTCGATTTGGAAGATCGTCATCGGGTGGTACTTTTGCTGAAAAGAGAAAATAAAGCACTTTTCGAAATAGTTGGAGAAATTCCAGACAACATGATGAATGGGGTCCAAAGGAATCGCCAGGAAACTTCACTTCAGACTTTGCTTTAAAAATTGCCTTGGTAAAGTTCTCGCCATAGCTCCATCAGTTATGAATACTGCCTACTTTTCATCGAGCTCTATGATATTGCGTACTGTGAGCAAAACCGTTGTCTAAATACAGAGTTATCCTGGCAGTGCCATTAGCTGATGTAGCTTGGACGAGAACCCTTAGGTAGGCAAAACGTTATCTTCTCCTTTACACAGAAGTGGGTTGTTCTCCATATGTACATGGAGAAAAGTCTCCTAGCAGTTCCTTTTAATGACCCTGATCCCGCCGGTAATACCGCATGACAAAATGAAAATAGCCTATGACATTATTATGTTATGTCTGTGGGTTTCTACGGGCCGGGCCGTCATTTGAGCCCCGAGCGTCTGGATAACATGTCATATATCGATAAGCTTCCGCTATCGCATATACTGGGATCCGTCACATTTTGTGAAACGTTCACGATTCATGCAAAAATAAACCGCAAAAGCTTTCACATCTGGGTTATTATCTTTCTAGGAACAACGGTTTCACCAGTTGTCCGTCATTCTTGACAATATCCCCGGCGGGACCATGTGTGACCATTTTCACAATTTCCCATAGAAAATCGTAAAAATGTAGGAAAAAAACTACTCACCACGTAGCTCATAACGTGTTTTCCTGATCGGACGTGTTCTTCGAGCAGCACGGCTCGTCGGGGTATGACTTCGGCGCAGAGACGACAGAAGAAGTCGGGGTTGTGCGCTCCCTCGCTGAGGTTGCTCTTCCTCTCCACCAAATCCTCCAATCCAATCACGCACAGCACAAAGTCGTGAACCTTGTGCTTAGCGTTCCACTGCCATGTCACTTTCTGAAAAGAAACAAGTTTATTACATCAGTTGCATAAAAAATATCAACCTTAGAGGGATCAGCCTGCATGAAAGGTTTCACGGTGTAGGTGGAGGAATCTTTCGCGAAGCCACACATGTCTGAATAGGAAACAATATTATACATTGGTGTGAACGGCAAAAACCTAGATTGCAGGTTTCGTAGTTGTGAATGCGCTTGTCGTGTTCGGCAGAATGCATGTGCTCCTCCCAGACGTCGTGAACGAGATGCTCCACGGTGGTCGAGAATACCATCTGACATGTCTGAAATCCAAGTTGAAGAGCAACTGAGCACTTGTCGAAATAACGTGAGAGATGGAAGATCTCAATTAAGCTAATTACCTAAGCTATGGAATCATCGAAGAGGCAAGTTGCAAAATCAACGTTGGGGCATTCATTTCATTGGTATTTGAATGCAAAGCCCTTTCGTAAATTGCTTGAAACGATATTAAATGGCAGAGCGAGAAAAACCCCTACGGGTTCCCCTAATTTCTGTCATTCCTTGAAACACGTTTGTACATTTTCCCAGCTCCGTGCAGCCACGTATCAACGTAATAATAATATTGTAGGCCGTATTGTCACAGGGTTGGCTCAGAACACGGTAGGCCATACACGGTAATTGGCCACGAATAACTGACTAGCCTGACTTTGTGAGCACATATCATGGCTGTAAAGGGGCGTTTGGGGGCTCGGTGCGCAAGTCCCCCAAATGGTGCCGCAGAAGCAACTTGAACCTCCCTTAAATTTTTTGTTAGCATTTTCAGTCAAACACCGAATTACGTAGGTACCGCCAGCACCTCACGTCCGCTCATTTGGACGGGAAAATGTGTGTAAAATAGTTTAAATTTAATGGTCAACGAGACAACAAGTTTACATTAAGTTAAACAAAAAACATGATTATCCTTAAAATATTCGTCAAAAATAGGAGTGCAAAAAAGTTTTAACCGAGTGATATACGCTGATAGAGCTCATCATAAAGTGTAGACGACACTACAACTTATAATCGGTTGTTAGGTCGCCATTATAAGGACCGAAACGCTTAGCCCTCAAAATCAAGCAGGCGGAGTTCCATACTTAAACGATTGGAACGAATCACTTTGTCAAGTTCCACCAAACGTGGCTTACAGATCACATCCAAACACTAATTGGCGTGAATACCGGAAGGAAATCACGACCTTGCGGAATGTTAAAAAAAACGCGATTACGTTACCATCCGACCATGCTTTTTAACCGAATCACGATCTCATCGAAATGAACGTGAATTCTGGAGATACCCCGTTATTCAATTCTCCATTGATGCCTGGGAAGCAACAACAGGAACTTCGGGAACTTTACAAAATGTATCTTTGAGATTCAGATTTCAGCTGCAGCACCGTCGCGTCCAGCTACAGTCGACGAGAAGATGTAGTTGTTGATACGTCGATGGGAACGAATGAAATAAATCAGAAAAGAAAGAAAAAAACGAAAAAAGAAAAATGCGCTCGAAAATGAGCAAAAAGGGTATAGATTAGGGTGATCAAAATACAGGTTTCCAACGAATGACTGAAACAAACCATGCAGCGTAAGAGCCAGCGCCTCGTCTGAAGATTGTCCTGATCGTCCATGTGAACAATGCGAACGGAGGAGACACACAGAGCCTCTCGCAGGTCGACAGACTCCTTTTCAACTGGAGAAGAAACGAGAAATAATAAAAAAAAAAAAAGGTGATAATTTACCTCCGTCTTTAGCTACGGCGTCGATCACTGGAGCCAGGGAGGCGAGGAGAGGACGAAGGGTGGGCTCACAATAGGCCAAAGATACCTAGAAGGGGTATTCACTCAGAAAAAGAGACTATGTTGCTTCGAGGGACGTAACACAGCTAAAGTGATTCAAAAATGGCTAAAATACCCACCAACCGAGTGGGAACGCGTTGTTTCTTCGCAATAGTGGTGGCTTTGTCGGGAGAGTAGACCTAAAATAAACGATAAAGGGGTAAAAAAGTTAGGTCTCACCCTGATTTGGGACCAATTTTCCCTCAGAACCGTTGGCTGCATAAAGGCCGGGTCGTACATGATCGCTTGGGAGACCTTCGAGTTGGTCTGAAGCCACTGCATGATCAAATCCAGCACCGCCTTTTCGCTGTTCTGCATCATCACGATGGCCAGAAGTTCGCGATTCGTCATGTGCTGAAATAAGGGAATGAAAATGAAGGGGCAAAATTCGAATACCAGGTATTGGTTGAGATGCAGGTAGGAACGCACGTGGTTCTTGATCGCGTCCTTGGAGTCCTTTTTGTAAGTGCGGGCACACAGCGTACACACGACCTAGAAAAAAAGGAATTAGTTGACATTAGAATCCTACATAGTGTGTAATTACATATTTTTCTAATGTCAAGAGGGGTGCCAGCTGTCCAAAACATCGATCCATGTTACATAAATATGCGCGGGCCGGTAGGTTCAAAAAATGGGCCAGGCACGGGCTGGCCGTGATTCGTAAACCTGGATTTCGAAGTTTAGCTATCAGACATTTCAGACAGACACAAGTCGTTTACGGTTTCTATCAAACAGTGAACTATCGTGCCTCCGCAATAAGGACAAACGGGTCGCTCGGTGTCATTCAAAATTTCGGATTTCTTCTCAAAAATCGTACCTCTCCATTCTCCTGATCCTCCACAATCCATTCCAACCCAACGTCGCACTGCGTCTGGATACGGTAGGAAGTATTATCGTCCATCTGAAAAGGAGATAGTTAACTACTTCGTCAACGCAACTTGCTCACCTCAATATCCCTCCACTCTCCTCGAAGGCACGGCTTGGGCAGGCTAACCGTGGACACCAACGGTACGAAGAATTCGTCGTCTGAAAAGAAATACAGTACGCAACATTTTTTATAATAAACTTACAGAAGCGGAAGGATGAGCGTCGAGCCATGAAGTCAAAATGGGCTGAGGTGCCGACATGCTCATTCCAGATTCCTACACTACAGGTGGCTTTGTCCTTGTCCTGTGGCACTTTTATGACAAGACAGCAGTCCTGGAATGGAATTATTGATAAAATATTACCTAAAAATTATTTTGTGCCAACCAGGTGTCAATAGGGCCCAAAATGGTGTTAATGTGACCGTTGAGACCCCCGCTCTTTGTAATAAAAGCAATGTTTATCAGCTCATTGCTGATAAAAATTGCCAAATTTCAAGACACATAGAAACTTTGGGCTACCGTACCTCACAGATGAGACACTGCCCATCAAAGCCAAAGTTCCCAACCGGTGGCATGAACTCTCCCGCATCCAGCACTTCCTCATTGGAGAATTCCTATAAATAAAAAGTATTTTACAATAAAAATTACGGAACGTACCAAAAGCAGAGAAGGGAGGAAGTTGGAGGGCAGTTTCCTGTGCAATTCCGTGTCCAGAGGGGTCTCCATGAGCAGTTCGGCCATGCGAGAGCGGCGTTGGACGCCGTTGTGCTGGAACACGGCGAACATGTCGGGCGTCTTCTTAGCCGTCTAGAATAAGTTGTTTAAAAGATGAATGTGAAGGGTAGCCCACAATGAATCGGAAGATGTGGTGCTCGGAGGAGAAGTGCTCCTCGATGGATTTCACTTTGCAGAAGCACAGGGTGCAGTAGTTCTCGGAACCTGAAAAGGATACTGCTGAGGAACTTCAAAAACTAAGTTAACGCTGCCAATTTGACAAAAATGTGCTCCCAGAAGTATTTCTATTCAAAGGACTGAGGTCATGTTTGGATGACATTCGGCGTAAAAAAAAAAAGAAGAACAACGTCATAAAGGTCACAAGGGTTCAGACCCCAAATTTTAAGGGGGAATCACAAAATCTCACAAGTATGGGTGTTAGCAGAGGCCGAGGTTCTCAAATGACGGGCCGATCCGGGCCCGTGATATTTTTTGGGCGGACCGGCCCGTTTATGAAAAACAAAATGTAAAATTTTGTATAAATCGATACAATATTTTTTAACTGCTTTAAATAACTTAATAATGTTTGGTACTAACATTTAAGTCAATATTAGTCGCACATAAAAGAATGCCACCGACAGGGATCGAACCCTGGGCGTGTGGGTGGCAATCTGACTGGGTGGTCCAGCGTAAACGGGCGCACCAAAACTTTCCAAATGGTCCGGTCCGTGAAAACCCCGGCAGCGGCATATGCCTGCCAGAAGCGGCCCAAGGCAGAATGCTATCAAAAGTTCAAAACTGCGTACCGCAAGTGAGAAGATAGGTTATTCCACACACGGGGCCGTGATAGGCGCCATTCTGCTGCCTCCAGTTGTAAGGACCCTCGTCGATTACGGCGTCTGCTTCAATAACCTCCTCGCAAGGTACTGAAAGTAGTCTCATTATAAGAATGATTATGCCAAAAAAAAAGACACATATTTCTCCAAAACCTACACTGATTCAGAATCCCGGTGATAGCGGAGCATCGTCGATGACCGGGCGTGTTCTCATGCACACTCCACACCTTGTTCACATGCTTCTTGAAGCACGGGATCACATCGAAACAAGTCTAAAAGATAGTTTTACACAAGTTTATGCCTGAAAACACACCGTGCACTTGATAATGGCTCTCTTCGTGGTGTCCTCGTCCTTCTGGATAGGGTAGATGACACGGCCGGGTGTGGGAACACTGCCCACTACGAGTTTGGCCATGGCGACCTCTTTCGTGAGAGTGAGTTCCAGGATTTCCGGGGGCAGCAGCATTTCGCCTGAAATGTGAATAATTTGATAGAATGTGAAATAAAAGTTTGAAAACACTGCGCTAAAAGTAATTTGCCACGGCTAACTATCAAACAGCGGCAAAATTTAGCCAGTGAAACACTACATACTCGTCTACTTAAGTTACTTAAGTCAATTTGGCTGCGTACACGGTCTGAGTATCTACGCAAAGCTCTGAGAACGACATCAAAACATTGGGACGTTGTTACAAAGTAGCGTTGGCAACTTCTACAAGTTGTTTCAGTGATGGCAAAACAGCGTCCCCACGGCAGCTGATGTCCTTTATGGCGGGGATTTAAATGATCCTGCACCAAAAATGGATACAAATTAAAGGATAGGGATACCGTCAACCTTTCATGAGAATCTGAGGGCGCTTCGGGACCCATTTCTTACAATGTGTCTGTCATAGTTCCGTTTTCATCCCGAATCGTTATTGATTGGGGATTTGGCGGTTTTCTTCTTGTAAACGCAGTTTTTTACCCGGGATCAGTTTTATGGCAGCCTATCCCCGCCGTGCATTGGCAAAAAGCAAGAAAAATCAAAGGTACAATGGTCTCGACACGAAGGTTCCACAATTCAGCTGTTGGTATTTTAACAGCAGGAGCATACATGGGCAAGCTCCCCAATATGGGGCGGTAGGGGCGTCGCAATTTTAAGTTTTCGGCAGTTTTTCTTAGAAAAGGAGACCCGTCGCAAATTTTCGACGCTTTCAACAATTGAAGGGAGCCTCGCAAAATTGACCCCCGCGGTAGGTTGCCCAGGTATGAGCAGGAGTTTCACCAGCCGAATTCGGGAAATTTCGCATCGGGACCATTGATTGCATCACGGATGCGCCTGATTCTTGACAAGGCAAGACAACAGGTTGCGGGGAAAAGCCGCCCTTTAAGATAACATCCTTCGGCAAAATTCAGTGGGTGTGGCTAAATTTAAGGCATCTAGCTCGAAAGAAACGGTTTTTTTCTATTTAAAATCTACCTTGCTCTTCGTAAATCTCATTCCTCGCATTGATCAGCTGTTCGTAATGCTCCACGGCGTCTCTGCGGTACTCGTCGACTTTTGCCGCCTTCTCGGGGTTGAATTCGTCCTAAAACACCCAAAATTCCAAGGAAACGCCGAATTTCTTACGAGATAGGTGGAGAGATGGCGAACGGAGCGGACGTGCTGCTCAGCCTGTTCGAAGGTGCAGCCCGAGTCGTAGCAGATGGAGCAGAGCCACCAGCCACTCGCACACCAGGGGAAACGGATCTCGTGCATGCACTCAAGTCCTGGAATAGACCTTTAAATTAAAATACAAGGCAAATAAATCAATAAAATAGAGAAAATAGAACATACCGACGGCCCTCTCCTTTGTGGTGGAGAAACGACGCAGCAACACGGAAGGCAGGTCGCTGGAGGCGATCTTGGCCGCTTCCTTGCTGAGGAAGGTGTAGATGCTCATTTTCTAAACAAAAACACTTATTAAATCGTACCAAACAAATAATTTTGTTGAAATATCTCCACAAAAATAGTAAAAACCCACCTTTATGTGCGTTTGCTTCCCCTCGTGGACCTTCTTCTCCTCCTCTGTCTTACAAACCTCCGTACAAACCTAAATAACGAAACTATTCCATTTGACAAGAAAAAACTAACCACACACGCATTTTTCTTACTCCAAACTTCGCTTTTAGCGCTTGAAGCGCCCTTGGGCGCAGATGACGCAACCATGGCTTACAGCGACAGAATAACTACCGCATAAACCTAAAAATACGCTTTTATTTTTGAAATTCGGCTTTTTCTCTCATAAACCGAAAGCAACACCAAAAAATGAAGCAGAAATTGATTCGAAAGCGATCGCGGCCGGCCGTCAACAGTATTTAAAGGACTGCGATCTACAGTAATTCGCAGTAGAGCATGGTTCGTGTTTAGAAGGACTTTTTTAAGGCAAGAGCTCGCAGTTGGAAATTGTTTTCATTTGCCAATTGGCAATCAATTAAAAAAGCGATTTTTAACATAGAAAAAGGCGCGAAAAGCAACTAAGAAAAGCATTGGTTGGTTTTGGTGCCCGCACTAAAACCGCCACCGACGTCGGTGTTGCAACACACTTCAAAAACAGAAGTGGAATTTGACCAAACCCCGCCCCGTTTCCCGCTTTTGGACAAAGGGTCCCGCCACGATAAGCGTTGAAAAACCGCGAATTCAACTCACTTGAGAGTTTTGGCACAATGTTACTCGTGGTGGGACCAATGCAACCTTCAGCACTTTGTTCTGGGCACGGCGGGGACAGAATCCGCAAAAGAGGAAGCCAGATTAAAGGTTAGTTATGACGTCACTATCCTGAAAATTTTGAAAAACAAAGCAAAAGTTTGTCTGTTGATTCGAGAAAAAGTGGGTCCCGAAGGGAAGATACGCAAGTTAGTGACGTCATTTCATACCTTCAGCCGGGCTCGCATTCTTGGCATTCGAACTTATTTGAATCCCCGCCGTGTGGGCAGTTGACAAAGTGCCCAAGCCGGTTTTTTGGCAGATGGAGTTTGTAACAAGTCTATACTACACGGCCTTTCCATCCTTAACGTTTGAAGGAATTCCAACATGCAAAAAAGCGGCCGTTGGCACTTTGCCAACGGGCCCATTCCAAACCGTGGTCCCGCCACGAATGCATTGGCAAAGTGCCAAGACTATCAAGTGCGCGGTTTTTCGCAACTCAACGGTTGTTTATCAGCTCCTTTCGTGGCGGGACTCATTGTCCAGATGCAGAAAATGGGGCGGGGCTTGTCAACGTTCCTTTTCCGTTTTTGACGTGACCCTTGTTCCCATTTGGAAAGGCCGTGACTAGGAGACCCGTTACTAATCATTCCAGTTGAACAACGCCTCCCTTGTGAAGTACGGGTAAGACGAATAATAAAAACAGAATACGGTTCCAGTTCATTGCGGGGGTAAGTTAAAGGCGGTCGGTGTCGTTGATCCAATTAGAAGGGGAGGATGTTCGGGAGTGCCCTCTCAGCTGTCCCACGGAACACGCCCACGGGGCTGTTCTGTGTGACGCCGGGAGGACCTCTACATCCCCCACCCCTAAGCTGTCGACGACCCCTGTCGACACAATCAAAGGGGGCTCTTTACAAAAAAAAATACAACAACAAAAGAAATTGATCCGGATTGAAGTTATTTTTGGTGACGGTCTAGTTCAGATAGAAGTTCAGTTCAGTTAATGGTCCAGTTACGATAGTGATCCAGTTATTGATACTGATGGTTTTCGTAACAGTTCTTAATTGCCGTTCTTAAAGGGACCATCAGGGACCTTTTTTCTGTAATTAAAACCAACGTCAGAATACAACAGTACGATTTCATCAACTAGCAAAAAATATTTGCACGAGAGAGGAACCGAACCCGAAACCGTTTGGTTACCAGCTACCGGCGTTAACCAGTTGGCTATGAGGTCGATGGAGTTTCAGCGCTGCATGCTCTTAATGCCCAGCGGCTTTCACCTTGGACAGCGGGCAGATGGTGTGAAAAAACGTAAGCTGGAGCTCGTTGGGAAAAAATATTTTTGAGTTTTGATTTGAAATTACGGATTTTGAAAAATTTGAAAAACTTATTAATTAAAATAAACTTTAAAAAAGGACCCTGATGGTCCCTTTAAGACGTGATTTCTCTAGTGTTCGAATACTCGTGCGACACGATATCATGGATTTTGCTCAAACTTTGTCAAAAACTTTATTTGGTGTAAAAAGACTGTTTTGAAGCTTTTAGACATTTATCGATTTTCGGTCCCGGGTTACGGTAGGTTACCCCTGGCTACTGTAGTTTTGCTCAATTTTGTCCAAATGCAGTAATCTATGTACCGTTCAACGTCTAATGGCTTAGTGACCAAATTTTGCTTTCAGAGTTACTCGAAAAAACCATTTTTTGAAAAGTTAGAATTTAGTTTTCGTCAAAAACGTCCATTTTAGTGGTTTTTCGATTTTTTCGAATTTAAGCACTAAAATGTGAGCATTTTCACTATTTTTATCGAATTCTACGTGAAATTTGCAACAAAATAAATTTTCAAAACTCAAAAATTTTGCGACCCGAAGTACTCAAATAATGCGAAGAAGCGCACAAAAAAAGTCCGCGAAAAAGGGCGAAAGTCGGCTAAAAATGGCGCCTTTGAGTTTGAGCCAATATTCGCGTTCTTTTCTTCGCGTTCGTACTTCGGGTCGCAAAATTTTTGACTTTTAAAAACTTGTTTTGTTGCAAATTATACGTAGAATTCGATAAAAATAGTGAAAATGCTCACATTTTAGTGCTTAAATTCGAAAAAATCGAAAAACCACTAAAAATGGACGTTTTTGGCGAAAACTAAATTCTAACTTTTCAAAAAATGGTTTTTTCGAGTAACTCTGAAAGCAAAATTTGGTCATTAAGCCATTAGACGTTGAACGGTACATAGATTACTGCATTTGGACAAAATTGAGCAAAACTACAGTAACCAGGGGTGACCTACCGTAACCCGGAACCGAAAATCGATAAATGTCCAAAAGCTTCAAAATAGTCTTTTTACACCAAATAAACGTTTTTGACAAAGTTTGAGCAAAATCCATGATATCGTGTCGCAGGGTCTTCCAGACAGCTCGACTCTTACAGAAATCTTGTCTTAAGAGTTCAATTAGGCGGTCGACACGAAACGCTTCTCCCCCCCCCCCCACCGGCACAGAGCGCGGTGGTGCCGGATGTCCTGATGTAGAGGCGAGTCCGAGTTTTGCAGCCAAAAGACAGCAGCGGCATTCGGTAATCTTCTGGCACTTGGCGAGGTGTGAATTCATGCAGTAGGTACAGATATCCTGCTCACGTGCGATGGCTAGCCTTCGCTCGGTTTCCACAATTACGAAACAACATTCAGATACATGGGCTCCTTTTTCCTGGCAGAAGGTGCACGTGATAGTAGTTACGACGTCCTCGAATGTCCTTCGTCCTACTTGTCCTCTGGAGTTGCTAACGAGGGAACCTATTTTGGTCCGTGTGGCCAATTGAAACGAGGGGCACATTTTTGGATAGCCCTAGGCACCCCATTCACGAATCTGTTTTCAAAATCTGCTGAGCACGCCTGGGAGCCGAAATATTTCAACTTTTGTTTTTGGAGGATTAGCATTGTAACCTGATTTTGAATATATCACATCGGCAGAAGACAGCTAAAAATGTGACTTGGTGGTATAGTGGTTAGCACACGGGGTTCATAATTTTATAGTGGTGGTTCGATTCCGAAGTTTTCCAACCTTTTGCATTTCACTTTTATTTTTTTTTAAACCGTCTTTGTGACAAAAGTTGTTTTATGTTTGGAATGGAAAATCCAAAAAATGAGATATATGCAAACAGATCAAAATATTTATTCACCAACGTTTCCATTAGTTCTCTAATGAAAGAGCTGAAAGTGACTGAAAAAATGAAATGCAAAAGGTTGGAAAACTTTAGACTCGAACCATCACTTTAAAATTAAGAGCCCCGTGTGCACTATGCCACCAAGACACATTTTTAGCTGTCTTCTGCCGAAGTGATAAATTCAAAATCAGGTTGCAATGCTAATCCTCCAAAAACAAAAGTTGAAATATTTCGGCTCCCAGGCGTGCTCAGCAGATTTTGAAAACAGATTCGTGAATGGGGTGCCTAGGGCTATCCAAAAATGCGCCCCTCGTTTCAATTGGCCACACTGACCAAAATAGGTTCCCTTGTAAGCTTCGAATAGAAGTGTTCGAACTCCAGCAAATGGTCTTTCACGGTAAGATTTGCAGTTTTTTCTGTGCAGATATTGGAGATCCTCAGTTGTTGGAAGTCGCAGAATCTCAGGTGAGAATACTTGAGGGTTCGGTTCGGGGGTGGGCTCCCTCATCTCCTGATCCGGTTCCTGTTGAGTTCGTTGGATGCGTAGTTCTGCCCTCATAGTTTCTTGGAGTAGTTCAACTGCTTTATCAATTGCTTTGTTCTGATTCTCAGTGCTATTCGCAGCAAGTTGATGTAAAGTTCTTGTGAGACTATCAACTTTGTCTAACAAGGGAATGGTCACAACCTGCCCTTGAGGTTTTAACACGTGTTATATCTCGTTTGGTAGCTTATACGACGCCAAACAAGAATCTGCTCTCCAAATCGGCTCTCCAAATCTGCTGAGCGACCTCCAGCGTCGAGAAATGTGCGTCCAAAGTTCGAGAATCCCGCCGGCGGTGCGCCCCGGTGCATGTAAACGGCACCGGCGCCCCATAATACCGTGGTCGGGTGGCGCTTGACTACCGAGCTGGAGGACCCGGGTTCAACACCCCGGTGGTGAGATTCAGAGTTTTAGATGTTTTGGTCTCCATTTCTGTCATTCTGCGTTCCAGAGTTTCCAAAGCTGGTTGATTAGATCTGGGTTGTTTGTTCAGAAGTTTCCCGAAAGTCTCCAGTTCCATTTTGACTTGTTCGTTCTGTTCCAAAGTAACACACGTCAGGTCATCCAATCTCTTCGCCGCGATTTGGAGAGCGTTGAAAGACTCTCCTTTCCATTCGCCAAAGGGACGGTACCTGAGCGCGTTTATCGCTTCATCATTGATTCTTTCGAGTAGGCCGTCGATTTCATTTGAGAACGTCTCTAGAAGCAGATATTCCTTCTTTACAAACTTGAGAAAGGCCTCCGGACTGACTAGGGGATTGGCGTGGTAAAATAAATTCCTGTTTCTTCTTTCATTGTCCATAGCTCCAAAAGCGTCGACAGCAGTTTGGTAAGAAAGAACAAATCTCGGAGAACAAATCTGGGCTCGACGGCTTTTCACCAGACATCTCGTCGGCCAGTCCGTGCGCATTTCTCCTCAGACAGCAATGGCTTACTAGGGCCAGCCATAAATTAACAAGACAGACGATGGGGTGAGGGAAAAGATAGCGCAGCATGGAATATCAGAATGGCGTAGCAAAGGGGAATAGTGAGTTTTCTCCTGGCGAAGGATGAGTGGTCAGGGAAATCCGAGACATCAACGTACAATTACAAGCTTCCCCGCGCTTGAATTGTAACTTCCACCCCAAGATGGTAGAAGGTTCTGGTCCGATGTTTATTGGACACACCGCGGTGTTGATGCGGCGGCACGAATCGCTCGGCTCAGCTGACGGGGACCGCCAGTTGACCATGATAAATGGCAGGCTGGGACAGGGGATGGTACAAGTTTCTTCGGACGTTTTGGAAAGTAAGATCGTGGAATGGCACGGTCATTCCAATTGGTATCTCCTGAAAACAAAATTTGGGCAAATGTCAATCCCCTGTGGCAAATCGTTAGTACATTTCGTGGCGGGACTCTTCCTCACGGTTGCATTTTTGGGTAAAATACCAGATCCATTTTTCTGCATCACATCACGGCTTTTCCCTCCTTAACGTTTGAAGGAACCCGTAGAATTCCTTCAAACATAAAGGTGGGAAAGGCCGGTATGGCTACGAGCTCTCCTAAGTCAATGTTAACCAGCTTTTAGCGACCTAACATAAGGTAGGAAGTGAATTCCTAACGGTTTCGACGTCTCAGAAAGCCTAATGTTCCTGAGCAAGGGGTGCCCTTTCCTTGGGAGGGTTGTTCTCCCCGTATGGTACGGTAGGACAAGCTAAGCTATCGTGAGTTAAAAGGCTAGGTTCTGTGACTTCATGAAAATGTAGGCCAAGATAAAGATCATACACGGCCTTTCCAACCGGTTTTTTCAACCGGTAACCAGAACTGCCATTTTGTCAAACCCCGCCCCTTTACCTGAAATTGTTCAGAGTCCCGCCACGAAAAGCGCTGGTGATTTATCAAACTCAGCGATTGTGCATATTCAGCACAAACGCTTAACGTTTGAATGAACCCCAGCTGCCAGAAAAGCGGCATGGGAACTTTTCCAACAGCCAGAACAAAGTGTTATAGGTTGTTATAGGTTGCATTGGTCCCGCCACGAATAGCATTGGCAATGTGCCAAGTCAAGTGATCCGAGTTGCCAATGACAAAGGCCATGGCATTAGCATAGCATTTTTATTTTTCCCATTTCTGCAAAAAATGTGAACTTTTTCATCTGTCGGGGCCGCAAAGTATATCCGGCGGGACAAAATCCCGTTGAAAGTTTTATTTCAAACTCTTTATGATTCGGTTTATCGGAGTGTTAGCTCAGTGCAGGGCGTGGGAGCCGGTCATCGCCTTCAGCTGCTGCACGATGTTCTCCTGCATCACCTCGTTCGCGGTCTGAAATGGAAATCTCTCTCTCTCTCTCTCTCTCTCTCTCTCTCTCTCTCTCTCTCTCTCTCTCTTTCTCTCTTTCTCTCTACCTGTTCCAGCCTCTGCTTGGCATTCAACCTCCCAAACTTGTCCACATTCTCCTCCCTCTTCGTCGCCTTCTTCGTCGCCTGCATGTCCTTGGTGAAGGCCTCCGTGAACTTGATCATCTGCTGCATCTGATCCACACTCTTCTTCGAACAGTCGGAGAAGTTTCCCACATTCTGAAGCCAAACAAAGAAATCTCTCTTAAAGGCTCTTCTTACGATGGCATCACTCCAGACCTGGCGATTGAGGCAGTTGAGCATCTTCTGTTCATTCGGCGACAGTTTGTAGTTGACATTGAGGGAGTAGTACCGCATGCCGAGGCCGTGCACCGTGGCCACGAGACTCGGCTTCTGAAGATGGCCGAGGTTGCCCGTGATCTGACGAGCCTCTCCGGTGGGAGCCATGCTGCGAGTGATGAGCGAGAGGGGGTTGATGGAGCGGAAGGCGTCCAACATCACCTTCCCCTTCACACTCTGGATCGGGTCGACCACCACGGCCACGGCTCGCGGATGCAAGGCTTCGAAGGACTGCTGCGTGTTCACGTCGACGGAGGACAGCCAACAGCCGAAACCAGGGTGGGAGTGGTACCTAAAGGTACGGTAGGGTACGGTAGCAATGGAGCATACCAGCCAACAACCATTTCATTCCTTCCAGTGCGCTGGAGTTTGTCGAGGTGCTTCGTCTGGTAAACGGGGTCTACAGATTCAACCGTAACACTCTGAAAACAAGGGGTTAAAGAGAGATAAAGAGAGAGAGATAGGGAGAGAGAGAACCCACCGTGCCACTCTGAGGCATGGCGAACACATCGACGACGTTGATGGTGTAGTCATCGACGAAGGTGCCCAGCATCAGACCCATCACCTCCAAGGGGACTCCGGACCTCGCGTGACGCAGCATCTTCAGAAGAGCCAGGGCGGAGATGTTGACGGTCTCACCGGTGTCCGGGTGGTCCAGCTTGTCGGTTGGGTCTCGGCCGCCCATCTGGAGACACGCAAATTGTGAAAAAGAGACAGAGACAGAGACAGAGACAGAGACAGAGACAGAGACAGAGACAGAGACAGAGACAGAGACAGAGACAGAGACAGAGACAGAGACAGAGACAGAGACAGAGACAGAGACAGAGACGGGGACGGGGACGGGGACGGAGACGGAGACAGAGACAGAGACAGAGACAGAGACAGAGACAGAGACAGAGACAGAGACAGAGACAGAGACAGAGACAGAGACAGAGACAGAGACAGAGACAGAGACAGAGACAGAGACAGAGACAGAGACAGAGACAGAGACAGAGACAGAGACAGAGACAGAGACAGAGACAGAGACAGAGACAGAGACAGAGACAGAGACAGAGACAGAGACAGAGACAGAGACAGAGACAGAGACAGAGACAGAGACAGAGACAGAGACAGAGACAGAGACAGAGACAGAGACAGAGACAGAGACAGAGACAGAGACAGAGACAGAGACAGAGACAGAGACAGAGACAGAGACAGAGACAGAGACAGAGACAGAGACAGAGACAGAGACAGAGACAGAGACAGAGACAGAGACAGAGACAGAGACAGAGACAGAGACAGAGACAGAGACAGAGACAGAGACAGAGACAGAGACAGAGACAGAGACAGAGACAGAGACAGAGACAGAGACAGAGACAGAGACAGACTCACTCCCATGGCCAATCCACGCAAAAGCTGCTCCATCCTGACGACCGTCTGCTGGCAAGGAAGACAGTAGAATGAAAAAGCCAGAAGCGGAAACTTCCGTTATGCAAATATGCTAATTTTCCGTTTCAAATTCTACCGCATAAATGATTTCTGCGCTAATTGGTCTGTTTCTCAAAGATAATTCGGCTTTCTGTACAAAAGCTGTTATTTTCAAATAAAGATTATGACCTACGCACTTCGCTGCGAGACCTTTTTCTTTAAACCACCAAATAAGCCACGATTTTTTGTTAAACACCGGTTATATATCCATTAAACACTTTGTTTTTTTTTTAAATATTGCATTTATTTCTGTAAAATAAACAGACCAATCTCGCCAGGGCGCACTCCTGTTTATCACCTGGGCATTGATTTCTCGCTGTGTCAAGTACGGGAATAACAGGCTGATTATCTTTTTTTTTCACTACTGATATGGTCAATTGTGTGTACTACCTAAACTAAATCTCATTTTCCCCTGTTTTTAAACCCCCAACAATTTATTTTGCGAGTTATCAAGTAAAATACCTGTGAGATATGTTGAAATTGCTATTTGTAATCTGTTTAGAGGACTGTTTCGATGATTCACCTTCTTTTTAACAATAAATTTAAATTCAATTTCATAAACGTTAATGTTCCTTTCACAAACGCCCCCATTTCGCAATAGAGCGCGAATGACAGCTGATGTGACGTCATGCGCGGGTGTGAATCATTGATACGGACCAGTTTGCTGTCATCAACCGGGCTTTCATCTCTCGCTGTCTTATTTTTTTCTTAAAAATAGAATTAATGTTGTATTTCCTTTACAAAAAATACGGTTTCTTGTGTAAACATCCCCTTGGCAACGGGCTGCGCGGCCGCTTGACCCAGATTACTCACCCGTGCATTGTCCTCTTTGGAGGCTGCGTCTCCCCTTTTCTAATCCGTTTGAACACACATTTTTCTTTTCATTTTCCAGATGTCGAAGGTAAATTCGGCAAATTTCCTCTCGGCCCCGTTGAAATCGACGAGTGAGGTGGATTTGGTGAAGCCGCTCACGTCCTACATCGACACCGTCTACAACACTTCCGATGATAACAAGCCGGAAATCACTGAAGCTGTCCAGGTACCTAATTTTCTCGATTTTCTTGATAATTCTGGTTTTAAGGAGTTGAACAAGCTGCGCATGAAGGCATGCTGCCAGCCGTTGGACAAGCACCAGTCCGCTCTGGATGTCATCACTAGGTATGTCATAATTTTCCATTTTTACTGATTTTCTTTACATTTATATGAGCTTTCCACGAAAAATTAAGAGAGTTTTATTGATTTCCGTCGCATATCCGTGGAAATACCCAGGTTTTTGGGTCTCGACACGACTTGATTCGATACGTCAACAGTAGCATTCGGAAACATCCCGTCGGGACCCATTACAGCTTGAATTTTGCCTCTATAGCCACGGGGTAGAGTTCTTCGGACAGCTGGTGGATTCACAAAAACAGCGGTGGCTCATTTCCCGTCAAAATTCGCACGTGAATTTTGCCAAGTCCCGCCCCTAAATTTAAAACCATTCAAATTAGTAAATAGTAAATGTGCTAATTCGGCACACTCACAGAAAACCGGTGATGTTTTTTCTGTGAGTGTGCTTCTTTGGTGCATTTACAGATCCGAAACTGCGTATTTTCAACGATTTTTATTTGATTTTGGTCTCGCAGCGGTCTGGAGATTTTTAGTATACTGTTATACTGTATGAATTTTCAATACTGACACAGTCCTTTAATCGAAATGCATTTATGAAAGCCTTCATCCGCCGTGACATTGTCGGGAAACGCCGCACACTTTAACAATGGAACATTTAGATGGCTGGAATGTGTAATAATTGGGCTTCATCACTTTTTGGCGCCAATTTATCTTTTTGAAAATGGGCGAAACGATCAATTAAACTGCATGAAAATCAATTATTTTGGCGTATGTTTGACCATGAAAGTCATCACGCTTTGGGAATCTCGCAAGCTACCCAGCTTGGACTTAATGGGTTCCGACACGAGGACTGTCAACAACCGAATTCTTGGTTGTCGTGCCGGGACCCATTAAATCTTCGATTTTCGCTGATTTTTTGCCGAAAATAACGGGAAAAGTGCTTTTCAAAGGACTGGTTGGATGTAGTCCCACTTGGGGTTCTCACGGGCCGAGCCACTTGGAGGTTTTTGGTCGACCCGTTTTCCTTGGACCACCCAGTCAGATTGCCACCCACACGACCAAGGTTCGATCCTGGCTTGTGACATTCTTTTTTGTACAACTAATATTGACTTTTATGCTTGTAACAAACACTATTAAGTTATTTAAAACAGTTAAAAATTATTGTACCGATTCATACAAAATATAATATTTTGATTTGCATATTCAGCCCGACCGGCCCATTTGAGAACCCCGGTCCCGCCACGGTTGAGATCCATAATTTCCTTAAAGGACTGCGACCATACAAGTTCTTTCCATTGTGTGCAAACGTTGTGTTCAAACACGTGCCTTTTGTGACACGCCGTGCATTCCACACCCTTGTTGCGCCTTTGTCTTTCCCGATAATCCCCGTGATAATGCGCATGATGACTCACTGTTTGACTTCAGGTACTACGACCAGCTCGTCGCCATCGAGAATAAAATCGTCATCTCGGCCACGCAGAACCCCGTTGTTTTCAAATGGAAGGACGCCTTCGACAAGGGAGGACTCTTCTTCAACAAGGTTTGTCGTAGCGGATCCGTCGTGATTTTTTTGGTTGTTTCAGGCCTCGCTCTCCATCGCCGATGGATCCTACGAAAGGGCCTGTGTCCTGTACAACTGTGGAGCCCTCATGTCGCAGATCGCCTCCAACCAGTTGCTCGTCACCGACGAGGAGATGAAGACCGCCGCTCGTCTTTTCCAGCAATCCGCTGGTGAGTGGAGGCAGTTTTTGAGTTTCCTGCTTAGAAGAGTCCTTTAACAGACGGGTTTATTGCATTTTCGTTTCGGAACCACTACACTTTTTCGTGCGGACATGTCACTGTTTTCGTTGTGGGACAACATATGGACTGTCCTTGCATATAATAGTTTACTGTTTTCGCGAGCACAATGATCACTTTGTGTCTGGGGACCGGGGTTCTCACGGGCCGGGCCAGTTGGAAAATTTTGGTCGGCCCGGCCCGGTCGGCCTTTTCGGCCCGTTTTCCTTGAACCACCCAGTCAGATTGCTACCCACACGACCAGGGTTCGATCCCGGTCCGTGACATTCTTTTTTGAGTGACTAATATTGACGTATATGTTAGTAACAAACATTTTTAAGTAATTTAAAACAGTTTAAAAAATTATTGTACCGATTTACACAAAATTTCAAATTTTATTTTTCATAACCGGGGTGACCGGACCGGGCCGTCCCAAAAAATCCCTCGCCCGGCCCGTTATTTGGGAACCCCGCTGGGGACCATGTCTGATTAGACCATAAGTGAAAAAATTCGGTTGTGGAAAAGGGATTTTTGGCCCGAGAAGCGGAAGTTTTTTGGTTCGGTAGTGATAGAACAACTGTTTTCGTGTTTTGGCCCGATGAAACCATTGGAATTTCAAATCGGCTGTGGATCCGCACAGGATCGGCGTGATGTATTGTCCACTTCTGGATAAGACCTTTAAAAAGAGGGCTCAATGTTATCGTGACGGGACCGCCCCTGCCCCACAAACGCCCGTAGATTGCGATATTCAGTTATTTATCGGTGGAACAGGATTCCAACATCGCGCAAAGTGAAGGTCTAGTCCTTTAACCATATCGTTACGCTCAACTTTTAGGGCTTAAAATTGTGTTACCACCCCTAACTTTGGGACGGAAAGATGTAACCGTATTGAACAAACTTAGCCCCTAATCGGGGTTCTCAAATGACGGGCCTGGCCGGGCCGAGAGATTTTTTGGGCTGTCCGGCCGGCCCGGTTATGAAAATATAAATTTCAGTTTTTGTATAAATTGGTACAATAATTTTTTAAACTATAACTAAATAATGTTTAATATTAGTTGTACAAAAAATAATGGCACCGACCGGGATCGAACCCTGGTCGTGTGGGTAATCTGATTGGGTGGTCCAGGGTAAACGGGCCGACCAAAATTTTCCAAATGACTCGGTCCAGCCAGTGAGAACCCCGCCCCTAACCACCCTTAGAAACGGTCTTATAGGGTTTACCGCCTTTACCCTGCGGAATGCTCTATATACACTCCCGAGGTATATACACTCGATTAGTCCTTTAAACTGACCGTTATTTAGACTGGGGTCCAGTTTTTTTAAAAACGATATTCAGTGTTTCTGATGTTTTGACGCGATTTTGAAAGGCCTAATTCCCTTTCTTTCCAGGAGTCTTCGCCCAGCTGCGTGACACCGTGCTCGGCCTGGTTCAGCAGGACCCCACTTCCGACCTCCTGCCGGATACTTTGGCCGCCTTCTCCATGCTGATGACGGCACAGGCCCAAGAGAGCATCTACATTAAGGCCTACAAAGGTAGGGATTCTTTTGAAAAGCTGAGCTAATTCTCCAACTTTTAGACAAAATGAAGAGCGCTGTGCTGTCGAAGATCGCCGCCCAGGCGGCCGACTTCTACCAGGAAGCGGCCAAGTTGATGACCAAGGAGGCGGTTAAAGGACTGTGGGAGAGGGAGTGGACTGGTCTTGTGAATGGAAAGGCCATGGGCTACCAGGCCATGTCTCAGTACCATCAGGCTGAGGTTAGTGGTTTGTTATGCTTTTGGAAAGGTTTTGTGATTTCAGGTCGATGGAGAGTCTCACAAGATCGGCGATCAGCTGTCGCGGTTGACCGAGGCCATCAGGCTGTCGGAGTCTTGCATGAAGTGAGTAAAAAGGCACCATATGGGGGCTTCCGCATCAAGCCCCCCCCCCTACCTAGGGAGAGTATAGTCAGCTTATCCCAGGTTACGGGGGGTAGAGGCCCCAAAAATGCAAAAGTTAAGGGGGGGTTGCGCACTATTTTCGTAAAAATCGGCTCGGAAAACCAAAAGTTAAGAGGGGTTACCCTATTTGTGGCCCCAAAAGTTAAGGGTGGGTCCGTCAACTGTCAGGGTCTTCCGAGGTATGGAGCCCCCCACCCAAACGCTCCCTGTCCACCATGGCAAGGGCCCGGCTCGAACAAGCCCGCTCTCAAATTTTTCACGGCCTGACCCGGGCCTGGCCAAAAATTTATGCCTTATTTCAATTTCAAATAAAAATAACAAAAAAAAATTTCGGACCGGTCCGTTCCCGAAAATTTTTGGCCCCGCCGGACCGGCCCCTAAATTTTGCCATGGTTTCACTGTCCACCCGTGGACGCATCCTGTTACTGTAAATTTCACTTCATTCGATATGTATATACTGCTCGCTTGTTGAATGAAAATATCGGATTGTCGGATTTGAATGAAAACGTTGGCTGAGAATCATATGCAAGAAAATTCACAAAATCCAACAATAGCATCGAAGCGCTGGAACGTTTCGAAGGGGAAAAAAACTAAGCCAAAATATGTCCTTTTATCGTAGATTACCGTTGCGTTCCATTGTTTTGTTGTGTATTGCGTAGTTCATTTTTTTTGCGAAACGGCACGGTGTTTTTACGTTGGATTGCCTTTCTACAGCTTATTTCTATAATCGCAGCATTTATTTTTGTTGTTTAGAAATCTAAAATACAAGCATGTAATTCAATAAGTCATTTAAAATTGACAAGAGAAATAGGTTTTCAACGACTGCGGTGATGTCGATTAAATTTTATGCAAAATTGATCAATTTTTTGGGTATAGATCGGTTTTAGGCCGCCCGTGTGTAAGACAGTAGGAGAGAGACAGAGTATGAGAGGGAGAGAGGGAGAGAGAGAGAGAGAGAGAGAGAGAGAGAGAGAGACCGCCTCATAAACCCCTCTTTTTCAGGTACATCACTCCCTCATTCCTCCAGGAGACCCTCTCCGTCCTCCCCAAGGCCTACGCCGCCGCCAAGAAGGACAACGACTTCATCGTCAGTTGAAACCCTACCGCACCCAATTTTTCCAATTTCAGTACCACGAACGAGTGGTTGACTTCCGCTCCCTCGCCCCTCTTGCCCGTGCCACCGTGGCCAAGCCGCTTCCCGTCGGAAACCCCATGTCTCCTCGCTTCAAAGGTATGGCTCTTTTTGGGTCCCGAAACGATTTTCCTTTTAGACATGTTCTCCAACCTCGTGCCGGTGCAAGTGTTGAACGCTATGCAGTCGTACCAGGGAAGGAAGGCCGAGATTGTGAACATCGAGTCGAGCAGGCTCAGGGAGCACACCCAGCTCATGAACGGGTAAGTGGGTTACGGTAGTTAAAGGGCTAAGATGGCGTAAATTACGGTAATCAAAGGCCTATCAGAAGGGGCGGAGTCATAGGCGCACGTTAGGTGCCAGTGGTACCTACATAACTCGGCATTTGCTTGAAAATAGTAAGAAAAATTGATGGGGTCTTACGTTGCCCCCATCGCATTAGTTAGGGGGCTTACGCATCGAGTCCCCAAACGATCCCGGTCCAGCCACGGGCAGAGTCTTCAGGAAACCCCTGTGGGTTACGGTGATTAAAGGTCTAACAGAAGGGGCGGAGTTTTCATGGAGCCACCTGTAAGTAACGGTAATTAAAGGTCTAATAGAATGGGCGGATTTAAGTGGGCGGAGTCACCAGCAAACGTAATTGTGAGTTTTGGTATTTAAAGGTCTAATGGAAGGGCGGAGTCTCCAGGGAACAACCCTTAGGTTACGGTAATTAAAGGTCTAATAGAGAGGGGTGGAGCCTCAAAAGAATCACCTGTAGGTTACGGTAATTAAAGGGCTACTAAAAGGGGCGGAGCTAAGTGGGCGGAGTCTCCAGAAAACCATCTGTAGGTTACGGTAATTAAAGGTCTAATAGCTGGTTCTCAAATGACGGACCGGAGGGATTTTTGGGACGGCGCGCCCTGGGTTAAATTTTATATAAATCGGTACAATAATTTTTAAACTGTTTTAAATAACTTAATAGTGTTTGTTACTAACATATAAGTCAATATTAGTGCGAAAAAGATTCTCTCCGACGGGGATCGAACCCTGGTCGTGTGGGTGGCAATCTGACTGGGTGGTCCAGGATAAACGGGCCGAACAAGCCGACCCGGGCCGGGCCCACCAATTTTTCAAATGGCCCGTGCCCGGGAGAACCCCGGGTTACGGTAATTAAAGGTCTTGCTGAAAGAGGTGGGGCTGAATATTGTACGTAGTCCCATTTTAACCCCCCTTTTTACAGAATCCTCGCCTCGTTGAATCTTCCAGCGGCTCTGGAAGACGTCACTTCGTCGGAGACGCTGCCCGATTCTATCAAGCAGAAATCGGCCAAGGTGAAGCAGGCCGGCGGACTGGACGAAATCAATCGCCTCATCACCGAACTTCCCTCTCTGTACAAGAGAAATGAGGAAATTCTCAACGAGGTTGGTTAAAAAAAACAACCTTCTTAAACGATCTTAAAAGACTTTTAAATGCGAAAATTTTCAGACTAACCGCATGCTGAGTGAGGAGAAGGAGAGCGATGACAAACTGCGCACGCAGTTCTCTACTCGGTGGTCGAGGATGAGCAGTGAACAGCTCACGGGACCCTTGGTTCAGGTTGGTACGGTAAATGGGAGTACTGTAGTTTTGTAACGGTTACCAACTTACGGTAGCCCAGGGCTGGTCGCGGGCCGGGCCGGGCCCGTCTCCAAAACCTCTCGGCCCGTCCCGTGGCCCCGTTTTCAAAATCGATTGACAGGTCAAGTTGAGATTTTTAGTCATTAAGCTTTAAAATTGCCTATAAATAGAAATTAGATTAATTATATAACACAAATATTAAAAAAAAAACAACACCTTAACTTTAAAATATCCTCTACAAAGACGTTTCACTAGACAACATTTGCTCGATCCTAGCAAGATCGGGCCGGGCCCGGCCTGGGAATTTTCTCGGCCCGGCCCAGCCCGGCCCGGGCTGAGCCCGATGTTTGGCCACCCCTGCGGTAGCCTTGTACTGTATCTCTGAGTACTTTAGCTCTCTAGCGCGTTACTGTGCTAGCTCTTCTAATTAACAGTTACTATACCTATAATTTTTATGGTAATACTGAAAATTAAAAAAAAATTCCAGGAAATTGGCAAGTACCGCGGCATTCTGCACACGGCCTCCACCGCCGATAAGATGGTTCGCGACAAGTTCGACGCCAACCGTGCTGGAATAGAGATGCTGAGCAAGAGCGAGGTTGTAGTTTTAAGAAATCCGGGTAGTTTGTACTTTGTAGTCTGACCTGAAGGGCACCATTCCCGGACAGCAGTCGCATGCTACTGGAGGAGTGACGGAAGCTGTGCAGAGGCTGAAAGGACTCATGGAGAAGGTGCAGCAGATCAAGGTCGAGAGGGAGAAGATTGAGAAGGTTTGTTAGAGAGAGAGAGAGAGAGAGAGAGAGAGAGAGAGAGAGAGAGAGAGAGAGAGGCGCGGGGAGAACACAGCGCACACAACATATGGTGAATGTTCTACATAAGAGCACAGTGCATTCCTGACGTCATAGGAAGCCACAGCGAGTAGGAAAGGCCACAGGTAACAACATCTGTTGGGGCGACCATAGGAAACCACTGAGGTGCCATAGGACATCACAGCGCATACGGAATGTTACAGGAAACCACAGCGTCTTGGGAGACTATATGAAACCACACCGCGTAAAGGAAGGCACAGGGAACTACTGCGCATTGGGGAAGCCATAGGAAATCACATCATGTAGTTGAAGTTGTAGACTTCACAATGCGCTGGAAGGCCACATACAACAACATCGAATTGTGAGGACCACAGTATACCTCGATGCCACAGAAAAACACAACTGATGGGTTATAATCGCCACAGTGCGTTAGGGAGGCCACATCGCATACGGAATGTCTAAAGAACAGGGGTGGCAAACAAGCATGGCAAAATTTGGGGCCGGGCCGAGAAAAATTTTGAAGCGGGCCGGCCCGAAAATTTTTTTTTCCGTTTTCTTTGATTTTTACATTGAAAAAAGGCATAAATTTTCGGTTGAGAACTCGGCCGCCGGCCGGCCGAGTTCTAAAGCGCGCGAACTCAAATAATTTGAATTCACGGTTTTTAAACATTTTTGTTTCTTTTTTTTTCGCTTTTTAACTTTAAATGGACATTCTTAGGGCGATAAATTGTGAGAGTAGGTGCATAATAAAGCATTTCAGAGATTGATCTTGTTGCAATTTTATTTACGAATGCATTTTTCATCTCAAGCAATCATATAAAGTCGAGCATGAATGCATGGAAGGGAAAATTCAGCAAGTTTGGAAAATACAATTTTTTGTCATCTAAGCAGTATAAATTATGTAAGGGCAAAATTAGGCCAAATTTGCAGCCTTTGTGTTTTTGTGTGTAATATGTTTGCGAAGCAGCTTTTGCCGAAATATGTGCTTTATTTGACGGATTTTTGTTGATTTGATGAAAATTACTTTAATTAAACTGTGAGAGAATAAAATAAAAATCAGTTTTTGAATTTCCCGCGCACTGCGATAGGGCCCTCGGCCGGCCGGCCAAGAGCCGCCCTTTTGCCACCCCTGCTAAGGAAACCACTGCCCGTTTGAAAGGCTACAAGAAATCACAGTACGTTGGGAAGCCATCGGAAAGTACAGTGCTCAGGGCGTAGCTGGACGTGAGGTGCTAGTGGTGCCTACGTAATTCGGTGTTTGGTTTAAAAGGCTCACAAAAACTAAAAGGAGGCTTACGTTGCCCACAAGACTCAATTTGGGGGGGGGGGCTTACGCATCCAGCCCCCAAACGCTGCTCGTCCCCCTATGGCTCAGGGTAGGTCACAGGACACCACAGCGAATCGGGGGAAACCACATCGCGTTGGTAAGGTCACAACGCTTATGGAATGTCACAAGTGCCCACAGTGCATAGGGAATACCACAAGAAACTATTGCGTTGGGAGGCTACATGAAACAACCGCGCGTAGAGGAAACCATTATGGTCACGGTAGGCAATAGGACACCACAGCACAGCGATTCGGGGAACAACCTCATTCCGTTTGGAAGGCCACAGCGGAATGTCACTAATGCCCACAGTGCATTGGGAATGGAAAGGGAACCACAGCAAACCACTTCGCGTTGATGAGGTAATGGGGAACCACATCGCATAGCGTGTGCAACAGGAAGCCACAGCTTCTTGGGAGTCCGTAGGAAACCACAGCTCATAAGGGGTAGGCAATATGACACCTCAGCGCATTGACATATGGCGACAAAGAGCTACTACTCGTTTCGAGGCCACAGGAAACCATAAACACCGCGTTTTGAGGCCACAGGAAAGCATAGCAGGACGTGAGGTGTTTGGGGTTCCTACGTAATTCGGCGTTTGGTTGAAAATGGTAACAAAAAACTAAAGGGGGATTACGTTGCCCCCGAGGCACCATTTGGGGGGCTTTTCTCATCCAACCCACAAACACTGCTCGTCCAGCTATGCAGGAAAGCAGTTGGAAGGGAAACACATCACTCAGGGACATGGCTGGTAAATTTGGGCTGAAAATTCGAGCCGGCCCCGAATTTTCCAGTGCCGGCCCTTTGCCAGCCCTGCTCAGGGACTACAAGACATCAATGATATCAATTTTCTTTTATAGGAGCTGAAGGACGCCAACTGCGATCTCTCTAACGACTTCCTGAAGGCGATGGCGGAGAGCCAGATTCTGAACGAAGAGGCCATCTCCAAGGAGAAGATCGCCCAGATCTACGGTCCGATGAGGGAACGGGTGAATGCGTCGATCAAGCAGCAAGAGGACGTCATGGCCGACGTGGAGGTACCGTTGGCCATCATTTTTTCGTATTTTCGCCATAGGTGGACGTAAGGTGCCTGCGGTACCTTCGTAAATTGACGTTTTGTTGAAAATGGTAGCAAAATAATTGAGGAGGGCTTACGTATTTTCCGACGCACCATGATTTTCGCCACAATTTAGACGTGGAACGGCAAGTTCACCAGTGAGAAGAGCGGAACGGGCTCGGGAGCCGAGAGGGAGCGCACGCTGAAACTGCTCGCCGCCGGCTTTGACGTATTCACCGAGTTGAAGAACAACCTGGAAGAGGGAACCAAGGTTGGATTATTGTAATTTTAAAAAAAAAATTACCTTTTTAGTTTTACAACGATCTCACGCCGATTCTGGTACGTCTGCAGCAGAAGGTCAGCGACTTTGTGTTCGCGAGGCAGACGGAGAAGGAGGACCTCATGCGGCAGATGCAGCAGAACATCGTCGCTGGAGGAGCGACGGCCGCAGCTGCTCCCGGTACGCTTGGTTCAGTTCAGAGTGGCCTTGGGAAGCTAGCACAACCGGAAGATAACATTAGACTGTTATTATAAGGTCAAAGCGGCCACTTGGGTCGGCATATCCTGCCATCATGAGATTCGAGCAGCATGAGACTGGTTATATGTGCTTGAAACAGCTAGGCTTACTACGGCCTGACGCTGTCAGTGTCATGTTTGAGCGGCCTCAGTGTGGGGTGAGGTTAGTGCGGGGGATGGGGTTTTTTTCTCGCGTTTGAGGAAGGCATATTTATGTGTAGAGAGTGAGTATATGCAAATTTGAATGTGAAATATGCTTTATTCGTGTTGATATTACCTAGAAACTACCTTAGAATGGAAAAAAGTGTTTCTTGTTTCAAGCGGGGGCCTTTGCGGAGGATCTCCGCGGGGCCAAAGGAGGCCGCGGAGAATCTCCGCAAAGGTCCCGCAATGATGTCTAAACAGGGTTTTTGACCTTTAAAGGCCCCGTTATGAACAAAAAACAGTATGCTTCGTGTTATATAACAGGCTGGTGCTGTTTCGCTCTTGAACATTTGGTAAAAAGGTGGTTTTCCGTAGAATGCATAAGTGTTAGGGGTCAACTGGCTCTTAAGTTTCGACCATCTGGTTTTTCGACATGGTTTTTTGAAAGGAACCCTAAAATTGATTGTAATAGACATAAGTTGACCTTAATTATGTGTTAAACGGCAATTAAACCTTTGTTTTTGGCTTCGGGGGCCTCAACGGACGGACTCCGCCGGCGTCATTGCCGCCGCGGAGAACCTCCGCAAAAGTCCCGCAAAGCCCCCGAAACCCAAATAATTGTTATATGAACTCCCTGTTTGCGATGAATTGATTGTTAAAGGCCTTTTTGAAAAGATCAGTACCAGATATCAGTATGTAGATTGCGTCAAACATGAAAATATTGCTTCATGGTTGCGGGACCTTGATTTTTTGCCCTCCCCCTCTGCGGGACCTTATTTTTTGACCCGACTCCGTACCATGTCCAGGTATAGTCCATTTCCAACAAAGAGTCGACGACTTTTCAACGACCTTGATGTCTACCCTTATTTAACCACTAGCAGCTTGAAACATTGAAATGAATAGAAATTTAACAAGCGAAACAGCACAGTAAAAGAGGAGCGCGCAGACAATTGAGAAATCGCGGCGGGACCAAATGTACCTGTCCTTTAGGAAAATCCCTTTTTCTTTGTCTCTTTTTTGGAAACGCACTATATGATGATGGGATTGTGACGACCTACGGCTGTCATTCAAAGATTCGAGCGACCTAAGGATACCATTGTGAAGTGTCAGCGGTATTGTGCTGCCATTTTGAGCCTGAAACGGCCTTATGCTTTAATTTTGAGCTTACAGTTTTAACGGCCGTCGGTTGTCATTTTAAGGTTCTACCGGCTTGAGGCTGCCATTTTGAGCTTACAGCGGCCGTAGGCTGTTATTCGGGTTCGATTCGAGAAGCCTGAGGATGCCATTTTGAGGTTGAAGCGACCTTAGGGCGTCATTTGGCCTTAGAATAGCTTTCATTATAAGATGTTTAATGTCCAAGTAGTATGAGGCTGCTATTTTGGATTGCAGCGGGTTTACCATGCCATTATGAGGTTCAAGCGGCATGAGGCGGTCATTATGAAATTTTAATGGCCTTACGATCTCTTTTTGAGTTTACATCCAACCATGGCTGCGGGCCGGCCCGCTACCAAAATTTTCACTGCCCGGGCCCGACCAAAAATTTATGCATTTCAATGTAAAAATCAAAAATAACGAAAATAATTTTTTTTTTCTTGAAAGCCCGCGATTTTGGTTGCTTACATCGGGTTTAGGCTGTCATTGTAGGGCCTAATCGAATAATTGTGAAGTTTGAGCTGCCTTTCAATTGACCTTTAGTTGTCGTTCGGCGACAATAGTGGCCCAGACTGACGCCTTATCGTTAGGCTTGATTTTGAGGTTAGGCTACAATTATGATATTCTTAGGCTGACGGTATGATATTGGGGGCCTAAGGCTGGCCATAAGAGGGTCAAGCGGCGTTGGGCTGTCATTTTGAGCTTACAGGGGCTTTGAGATGGCATGGTCGATCAAGCAATCTTTCGATGTCGTTATACCTTGAGCTGACAGGAGGCTGCAACTTTCTATTTACAGCGATCTGATGTTGCTATTTTGCGGTTCCAGTAATAGGAAAGAACCACTTTAGAGCGTTCTGGGGTGACCTGAGTCCGTTTTACACTTGCCCTGTGCCTGATATATCAGAGCTATTCATTCATCCTTTTATACCTCAATTCCAGTGCCTCCCCGCCCTCCCCCGCCTCGTCCTCAGGAGACCGCCGCCACTCCCGTGGCTCCTCCCCGTACACAGGCTTCCCTCCAGGGTGAGTTTACCCCTTCCTAAGTTTTTTTTTCTACGTGCACGTCTTCGTTCCGTGTCGTTTTTTGTGGCTTGACATCGCCTTTAGCCGACGGTTCTGCTCCTCCTCCGCAGCCGCCTCAGCACACGCCTCAGCCGCCGATGGTGCCGCAGCCACCGTACTTCCAACAGGCCGTGCCCTACGGTTCGTAGTTAGAAAATGTAGTCCTTTTTCTCACCAACTGTACCCGTTTCCCCCGCTTAACGCTTCTTTTCCGGCCTTGCCTTTTCCAAATTAACCCGTTTTTTAAAAACAAATGTAACTGAAAAAGTTGCTTCAGGACAGCCGCAGCCGATGTTCTACCAGCCGCAGTACCAGCCCAACTACGGCAACCCCTACATGACCTTTCCCGGAGCATTCCCCAACTATCAGGTTGGTTTTTTATCCGGGCTGGCCCGTTTAACCCATACCCTAAATTGGGGTAAGGATCTGCGGGTGGGTGCGCCGGGGAAAATCGGGACCCTGCGTCAGGAGAGGGGTTTTCGGGGGGGGGGGGGGGGCCGCAGGGGGGCAAAAATTGTGTCCTCGAAAACGCGTAAAAACGGGGGGTTCCGCCGGCCCACCGGACCCGCCAAAAAATCCGGGGGGCTCCGCCCGGACCCAGCCACACCCACCAATTTAAGGTATGGCTTTAACCTTACTAAGCTATGCTAATTATACATTTTCAGCAGCCCTACGGCAACTACCCCATGCCTCCGAACCAAATGACTCCGAACCCGTACGCGCCGGCTCCTGGAACGAACCCCTTCCACCAGCAGCCTCCTTCGGCCCCTCAGTAGACCCACTTTGCCTAGAACACATGTGCCGATTACGTGTAACCCCGGTATTCTCTCGCTCGATACGTCTGCTTAGGTCTTTGTCTACGGCTTTGATCCTCCACACTCTGTATATTATGGTTTTGATAAAGATGTTGTTTCTATGTCGCTTGCCTCTTTCTTGCCCGATTTCTCCCCTCTCTCCCCTCATCTCTCTATCCCTCCCTCGCTCTTTGTCGCTCTACGCCATTCTCTATGAACTCGCGCTCATCCATTCGGACTTCTCTGAGTGCCGCGAAATGCACCCGCGGTTATGTGGATAGAGCTCCTCCTGGTTCTCCAGATAGTGGCTATTCGTCTTTTTTCTACTTTTTGTCGGCTTCCTTCTCAACTGATTTTTGAGCGATTGATTCGTTATCTTTTTGGGGGAGTGCGTGGAGGTTTTGGAACCGAGGTGATGGAGGGAACAAAGTGACAGGAGAGGTCATAACGGAGAGCACACGACAAAGAAAGGGGACGCAAGAGTGAAGTAACAACACACATCGGACGGACATTACGGCACGAAAACCCACGTCCGTTCATTTACCTCGTCTTTCCGTAGAGACGGAAAGGAGACATAGATAGAGACAGAGGCCCCAACTCAAAATTTACTTCCTCTCTCTCTCTCTTCTATTACTTTATTACCGAAGTGTACCTCACTTCATTGTCCCTTCTTCCGTTTTCAGCCTATTTTGCATCTTTTTAGCTTTATGGCTGTCGCAAAAATGAAATCGTATGCTAATTGCAGAAACATGCAAAGCATGCTCTGTCGAATCCTGATTAGACTACAAATTTCAATATCACAGAAGATCACTGGGACATTCTAATTTTATTGGCATGATTCCAATTTGGCGACAGCTATAGGTAATAATCACATTTAATTAAAATTAGTTATTAAGTCACCGTCTCGGAAGAATTAAGCGGCCCACTGTCTTAAGAAATTCTTCCTAGTCTCAGAATTGGTTTTGTTTTGGTCAAAAACCTTCCTTGAGGCATTTTTTCAACTTGTAGAGAACTATCGATTTTCCTACCTGGGTTACGGTAGGGTACATTAATTTTCCAAATGTTTGAAGTGTGGGGCACGGTGAGATCTGGCCCAAGTGAGGAGGGACCTGGCACTCGTCCAAGAAATCCGCACTGACTACGGTAATTCTTTCAAAAAACACTAAAAATTCAAAAGCCGCGCTCAGGAGATGTACACGCTGAGTCATACACCCAGCGTACACCTTGACTTGTCAACGGCGCGATTTTTGAATTTCAATGATTTTTCAAATGAATTACCGTAACCAGTACGGATTCTTTGGACGAGTGCCAAGTCCGCCTTGACTTGGGTGGCTGGTATCGCTGGTCTCGCCTTGGGGGGGGGGGGAGGTTGAATAATACGTGAATAAAGCAAAAATCACCGTTATAAATGCAGTTTTTCGCTTTTTTCTATGAAAACTACAGAATCCAGTTGAATTTTTCATGCTTTACCGCATCTTTTCCAATATTGTCGAAAAAACCTCTGAAAAAATTTAATCTTTCATTTTAGTCGGCATTTTGGCATTCTTCACACAATCGAACATTTTCTTTGTGCTTCTCTGGCATAGCTGGACGTGAGGTGCTAGAGATACCTACGTAATTCGGCGTTTGATTTAAAATGTTAACAAAAAACTAAAGAGGAGCTTACGTTGCCCGAAAGACACCATTTGGGGGACTTACGCATCCAGTCCCGTGTGTGCGTGTGTGTGTTTAATAAAATAAGATTCATTTCATAAAAAAGGATTCATTTCTCCAGTGTGGAGACACAAACAACAGTTAGAAAAGTCTGAGTGTGTGTGTGTGGGTTGTGGGGCATTTGGGAGTGGGTGTGGAAAGTGTATACACGCGAGTCATGGTACAACGTTAAAGCAACCTACTTCAGATAGTTACTACAGAAAAGGGTCAAAAAGGGGGTAAATTTACAGGACGGGATAGAAACTCTAAAATGTTAACATCTCAACAGGGTTGGTTGAAGGAGCAGAGCCAGCTCGCGATTGGTCGGATATGTAGGGGTAACACAGTGTGCTCCACAGGGGGAGGAGACGAGGCTTACGAGGCCATGGGCTCTCCGCCGGAGGCCGCTTCCTCCTGCATGCGCTGGTGGTGCAGCTCCGCCTCTTGCCAGATGAGCTCCTTCAGCCTCTCCTTCGGCAAGTCGTCGAGCTCCATCTCGTAGTTGAAGGGCTCCTCGCACACCAACTGTAATGAAATTGGTTAGAGAGAGAGAGAGAGAGAGAGAGAGAGAGAGAGAGAGAGAGAGAGAGAGAGAGAGAGAGACGAACCTCATCTTCCTCGTCGTAGTACTGCTCCAGATACGGGTGCGCCAGTGCCTCTTCCACGGTGATTCTGAAAAATTCCCCATTATCCTTGACCGGAGGCAATTGTAACGTTTTTTTAACTGAATTACTGTAGACCACCCAGGAGCTATCGATTTTTTTCGTCTTCGAAAAATCAGCGAAAAACATTTTCCATCTCACGTCATATTGCGTACTCCATAGGTGGAGAGGAGATAACACCGACCTTACCCGACTTCACAGCCGATTTAAAATTCTTCGGGGGTTCATCGGGCCAAACCGCGATAACAATTGCGAAATCACTACCGAGTCGATATTTTTCCGGCTCTTAGGGCCAATAAATCGCCAATTTATTTTCCATTTTTTTTAAACCGAATTCCCAAAAACCCTTTCCCTCCGGGGGTAGCCCCGCCAACCTATGCTGGATTTTTCCCAAGGCAATATTAAAATCAAAATCCTCAAGTGCCTCACTTGAAGTGAGCGTTTTTCACACGGCATTTCTAACTTTCAGCTGTTTACACGACTCAGGCAATCTAAAGAAGCTAGGAAATTAAGATCTTAGGTGGTGTGAAAAAAAGTTGTTTTTTTTGGCTCTGAACATTGCTCTTTATTTCATGCTTTTTGAATCTTTTTGCTTAAACTTTTTTTTCTGGTAATATCGATGCAAAATTAGGATGAATGAACTTTTTTTTAATTAGGATGAACTTTTTACAGTGTTTAATGACAAAGGTCGAAAAATGCGAGAGACCCCATTTTATAGGCATATTTTCAGTTTTTCGAGGTTTTTCCATGGCTGGACAGAGAGCGTTTAAAAAATGGCGCATAAGCCACCGCAAGTTCCTTCATTTTGTTGTTACAATTTTCAGCCAAACGCCGAATTACGTAGGCTCCACAAACACCTCTTGTCCTCCTATGTTTTCCACCTATGTTTTAGCTACATTTGTTGGCAGTAGATCAAATCTAACGGTTGAAACGGTAGGTTTGATCTATTGCCAACAAAATCGTTCAAAATAACAGTAATTTCATCAATTTTGTAAATTACATTTCCCTCGGTAACCCTGGTAAAAAAATTGACCCAAAAGTGTCCAATGTCTAGACCAGTTTCGGGCCATTTTAATAAACTCTTCTTAAGAAAAGGGTTCGATTTTCTTGGGCCTTAATGATTATTAAAAAAAGATTACATTGACATAAAAAGGTCACTTTCTCCACAAAAATATGGCCGCAGGGCCGTCACAAATTTTCAATTTTTGGCAAATGTTTTTAAAGGAGGGGTCCGTCATAAATTTTGTCAGCAGGGTACAACGCGCCGCCAAAGCCAAACGGCCGGCGATTTAAAGGACTGTCTGGACGAAACTGCAGAAACTTGGAACTTGGAACAGAAAATTGGGTGGGTCCCGCAACGATTTTAGGAAATCTGCTGCGTATTAGTTGCAAACTTACAGGTTTTTGTGTGATCGTTGCGAGACTCTTATTACACAAAACACGATTAGAGCGAGGTTTTCGTCTGGCAGGCTTCCAAAAATTTGAAAAGTATTCCGTTCGGGATATCCTCAGACAGTCCTTTAAGGAAAAACTGCCTCTCTCGGCGCGTTGTGAGGGAGGTTTCCGCAAAACTATCCCCTGCAGTCGGTTGCCCAAGTACGAAAATATTCCTCTATAGACATTTCTATCACCCTCACCTCTTCTGTGGGTTGAAGGTGAGCATCTTCTCGAGCAAATCAAGCGCCCTCGGGTCAGCTCCGGGATACAGCCTGGACCAGGGCTGCTTCGGCTTCGGCGGCAGGGAAATCACATAAGATCGTGCCTAAATAATTAATTTCCACTTTTTTAAACTTCAAGCCACCTTGTCGTTGATGATGCACTTGAGATCCTCCTGGGTGGGTGTTCCAATGACCGCCAGAATGAGATTCAGCTGATCCAGGTAGTGTTTTCCGGGGAACAAGGGTCGGTTGCTGAGCATTTCTGCGAGGATGCAGCCAACCGACCACATGTCGATCGACTTGGTGTAGCCCTTCGAGTTCAACATTATCTCGGGCGCGCGGTACCATCTGCAACAGAAGAAATTATGGCACGTTCAGTCCATTAAAAATCGTTTAAAAAGAGACACAACTAACCTGGTTGCGACGTATTCGGTGAGGAAGCCGGTGTGATCCGTCTGGGGATCGGTGACACGTGCCAGACCGAAATCGCAGATCTAGAAAAGCGGGTTTTCCCTAGAAATTAGAGAAAAACACACTTTTAGGTCACACGTGGTGTTGAGGAGCAAGTTGGAGGGCTTCAGATCGCGATGGAGCACGTTGGCAGAGTGGATGTACTTCAGTCCACGGAGGATCTGAAAAAAAAAGAAGTAATTATAGAAAATTAAAAAAGTGGGATTCTCAATTCACGGGCCGGGCCGAGGGATTTTCGGGGCCAAAAACCCCAAAAATTTTTGTTTCGCCTCCAAATGCATCAAAAGCATGCCTAAATCCATTTCCAAACATGGAGAATTCGATCAGTGCATTTTCAGAAATTAAAAAAAAATATGTTGAAAAAATGTATTAGTTGGATTTTCTTATTTTTTCAGCCTGTTTTTTTTTTCTCTTTTTTGTGTCTTTATAGGTTTGTTAGTTGCACAGGTGTTTCATTGCTACGTTGATGCAAATGCATCAATACTGCTTATGTTCGACAATTTTATTATTCGAGAGGAAGTAGGGACACCAAGTAGTTTTCCGCAGGCGTTTCTGTATTCTCGCGGTGTCTAACCAACATTGATGCATTTGCATCAACGTAGCAATGAAACATCTGTGCAACTAACAAACCTATAAAGACACAAACTGTGAAAAACGAAAAAAAAACAGACTGAAAAAAATAAGAAAATCCAACTAATACATTTTTTCAACATAATTTTTTTTTTTAATTTCTGAAAATGCACTTATCGAATTCTCCATGTTTGGAAATGGATTTAGGCATGCTTTTGATGCATTTGGAGGCGAAACAAAAATTTTTGGAGTGGGGCCCCACTTGTGGAATAGTACCTCATTTTTTTAAAAACTGATTCAAATAACTTAATAGCGTTTTATATTAGCATAAATGAAACTATTAGCTGTAAAAAAATATTTCACCAACCGGGATCGAACCCTGGTCGTGTGGGTGGCAATCTGACTGGGTGGTCCAGGGTAAACGGGCCGGGCCCGACCAAAATTGTCCAAGTGGTCCGGCCCCTTCGTTAGGTTAAAAAAACCACTGCGGGAAAAATGCTGTTACCTGGTAGAGGAAATAGCAGACGTGGTCGTTGGAGAGTTTCTGTGACTTGAGCAGTTTGTAAAGGTCAGTTTCCATGAGACACTGTACAATATAGCTAAAAGCAAATTTTGAATGATTTTTCCACACAAAAACGTACATGTCCTTCATGGTATCGACTGAGGAGGAGCGGATGATCTCTTGAATGTTAATAATCTGAAAATAAACAAAAAATAGAATAAAATAAATAGAAACAGACATTTTCGTGCTTGAATCGGGTGAGGATCTTGATCTCTCGTAAGGTGCGCTGGCAGAAGGTCTGGTGCTCGAAGGGCGAGATCTTCTTGATCGCCACGCGGTCACGCGTCTGTGTGTCGATCGCCGAGCTGGAAAAACAAATTTAAAAAAAAAAAATTAATAATTAAAAATATTTAACTAATTTATTTTGTACATTTCTTTCAACCATTAATTGCAACAAAAGTTGACTAGAAAGCCCGACCACTTGGACAATTTTGGTTGGACCCGGCCCGTTTACCCTGGACCACCCAGTCAGATTGCCACCAAAACGACCAGGGTTCGATCCCGGTAGGCGAAATTCTTTTTTATACAAACAATTGACTTAAATGCTAATAACAGACACTGTTAAGTTATCTGAAGCAGTTTTAAAAAATTAAAGAATTTTTTAAATTAAGTTTTTTTTTATATTTTACGACGGGCTCTAAATGTAAGAAGCCCGGGTACAGGATTTTTCAAATATCGGGCCAAATGCCGAATATATTTTGCAATTTGGTTTAAAAAAATGTTTTTTAAACCGATTACAAAACATAATTATAATTATAATTACTAGTAGCAAAAATACCCATAAAACGTTTCGCAAAAAGAAATGAATCAACCGGGATCGTACCCTCGTCCAGCAGGGCTGGCAAAGGGCCGGGCCGGCCCGCTCGATGAAAAGTTGGGCCCGGGCCGGTCCGGGTCGGCCCGGGCCGGCCCTTTGTTAAACGATAGGGCCGGGCCGGCCCTCCTTAAAAATCGGGCCCGACCCGGGCCCTGGCCAGCCCGGACCAGCCCTGTCGTCCAGTGCCTAAAACGGAAAATGTCAAACAAAACGGGCCGGCCCGGGCGTATTTACGACTTGGTCCGATAAAATATTTCAGAACCAAGGTTTTGGAGGCAGTTAAAAAAACAGTAAAAGACAGAATTTTAGTCAAATAGCCAAAATTTTGTAAAAATTTAATTACAATTGGTTAAAATTCAATAATCTGGCGGTAAAATAGCCGTTTTATTAACCAATTTTAACTCGTTCGGCATCACCACGAAACGCTGTTTCACCGCCGAAAACAACAAAAAAAAAACGATTTTTTACAAAGTTATGCAACAATACAAGAAGATTTTTTTCGTCCCAGGAGCTTCATAAAGCCAGTCCTTTAAGCATAACGGCTTGTTTTTTGCGTTCAAGATTGGCTTAAAATGACATGGAATTGCATTTTTTTAAAAAATATTATTGATAATATAAAAACAAACTCACACGACCATGCCGTAGGCTCCTTCTCCAATGTAGGAGAGGTTCACATAGCGCGGAGCGACTTCGAAGAGCTGGCCGTGAACCTCCTCCACGTTGTTCCTCGTCGACGATTCATCCGTCGTCATGCTGAAACGGCGGCTTGAATTACACTGAGCTATATTTAAGTGACAAACAAGTGCCGTAAAAGTGATAAACAAGTGACATAAAAGCGTGGTGGGAGGATGAAAAGATGATTAAAATGACATAATAACACGAAAAGTGGGGAAGTAGAGGGGGCGGAAATCGATTTTAATCAGAGCAGGCAACAGTTGCACATGTGGAGTTGTTGAAAAAGAATCTCACGCCCCAGCGATACGCAACAAATGAGGGCGAAGTGCGGTAAAAATAGAGTAAAACCGGGAAAAACAACATATTTCGGTCTTATTTTTGGTTTATTTTAAAAAAAAATAATTAAAGAAAATCGATGTAAAGCTTAAAAAACAAAAATTTAGAGAACTTAACTCGAACTTGTCAAAATGTGAAAAATTTCAATTCCCTCCGAAAGGTTTTGACGGTTCAGGACCTTTTCATTCGGTCCTTTAACATAAAGTTTTGGGGTGGAATTTAAAATTCCCTCCAAAGTTGAGAGACTGTCGTTTCAGGACCATTTTGATCATCCTTTAATTATATTTTTTCATCATAATTTTCCACAAAATTACGAAAAAGTGCGTAAATTCTGAAAATAAGCGTTCGTAAGGCAGGTTAGTCCTTTAAAATTGGAATTTTATCCGTATCGATTGCGCTCGTTTTTCCGGTAAAAATAATGTAAAGCCAAGAAAAACGAACCTATTTTCGTTTTATTTTTAGTTTATTTTAAAAAAAAATACACGAGGAAATCGATTTCCTTCCCTGTAAATGTGTTTAAACAAAAATTTAAAAAGAAAAGTCGATTTTTTCGTCGAAAATTGAAAAATTCCAAGTTCCCTCCGATATGTTGTCACGGCCCGGGACCATTTCACCCAGTCCTTTAATTTAATTTTTGATTTGACTTTTCAAACGGTTATTTCAGGACCATTTGAAACAGCCCTTTCATTTTTTGGGATTAGACGAGCCTATTAGTCCTTTAAAACTAAAATATTGTATCGATTGCCCTAGTTTTTCACGTCTCCTCGAAAAATCTAATTTGCGTTCTTCGATTTGTCGAGGATGCCTCGAAAAACGAGATTTCGGCTAGACGCAATCCCCGTAAATCTGGAAAACACGGCGTTCAGGCAGCTGTTCTTGACGCGCACGCGAGACGGCGGATAATGGAAGGAGGAAAGAGGAGAAGCGGAATTCCGCGAAAGGATCAAGAAAGAGAGCCGTGGGTCAGAAATACGGTGCGACCCTAGGGGTGATACGGCGCCTGAAAGCTATCTAATCAGAAAAATACGAAAATACTGTGACTAGGTGTTTGTTTGTTCTTTTTAGCCATAAACAACGTGATTTGCACCCTTGCAAACCATCGCAAGGTGTTTGATTAGCAATGGAGCGCGAATACTTAAAAACTTGCCAAAATTCGACCACACCTCGCGAAGGTGGCAATTTTCCCATTAAAGGACTGTCCTGCTAATATCCAATGTGATTTTTTTTTGCGCATTACTCATAAATCTTTAAAACTGCGGGTAAAAATAGGAAATTCAATCGTAATCGTGGTGGGACCATTCCAGCTCTCTTTCTTCTGAGATTTTAAGAAAAAAAGTTATTAATACGAGAAAAACTCGCTTAAAAAGTTTTCAAGCCTTTGAAAATATGAAAATTTTCAATTGAACCTATAGTCCTTTAAACTGCTACGTTGCATTAGCAGTGGAGCGCGAATATTTCCAAAATTCGACGCCGAATTCGCCGAATGTGGCAATTTTCCCATTAAAGGACTGTTCGCGGATACCCGTATTGAAAATTTCTGAATCCTTCCTTCTCCATTTATTCTGTCATTTTCTATGAAAAAATGCGAGAAAAATGCTTAAATAAGAAACTTTAAAAGGGGTTAAGACAGTCCTTTAAACTGCTACGTTGCATTAGCATTGGAGCGCGAATACTTCAAGCCTGCCGTAAATTGACTTTTATTGATTTTTTAAGCACAAATTTGGTTTTTAAAACAAACGGGAACCAGAAAATGGGTCTTGAAAGGAAATACACCGCGCATGCTATGTAAACAGTGCGAAATAGGCCAAAATCGCTCACGAATCGCGAAAAAAGGTGTTTTCACTGATTTCTTCAAAAATATATGTTTGATATTTATGTAAATACGCGACGCAGCCGCTCGCAAAGCATATTTTTCAGTCACCGGCGTTACTTTTATGACTCAATCTAATTATTGCCATTGGGATTCATTTATAGCTATAATCCTCGCGTATAATTACAGGCGCGCGCCCGTAAACAACGAACAAAGCGTGTTTTGTACGCTGTTTACGGTCTGAATAATCGAATTCCGGGGGGGGGGGGATAATTTCGGAGAATTCAGCATTCAGGGGAAATTCTATCTGCGAATTCACGAATGTGTGACACACGACGCGTCGCGGATCGACATTTCCCCTCAGCGCAGGGGGGTTTTATTCGGAATTGAAGAAAATATGAGTTTTTGTGTAATAAAAGGAGGGATTACTAGTTTTTTGTGATTTTGAAAGAAACGCTTGAATTCTTCTGATATTTTGCTCTTTGGGCAGACGAGTGACATATCCGGAGATTAGCGAGAGCGGCTCTTCGAAGGTTTCGCTCCGTTGATTCGTAAAAAGAAGCCCGGCGCGCTCGGCTGACGACGAACACTCTATTTCGGGAATATCCATGGAGAGGAATAGGGAGAGGCGGAGGCAGAGAGACACAGAGAAAGAGAGACGGAGACACACGTGAACACGTCGTGATTGTGGGGACCTTGGAGGGAGGGGTGGGGGGTTTATTTGGTAAAAAAAAGGGAGGGGGGCATTGGAAAATAGGGTGCTATGTGGGTTAGGGTGGGGGTAGACCCATTTTCCCAGGTTCTATTTTTTCGTAGAAACGTTGAGAGACTGATCGATTTAGTCGGACTGTTCAGGTCAAAAGAGTTCACCACCAATAATCAAGAAATTCACTGGGAAGAGGCAGTGAACCTTATTTTAACTGTTGAAACAGTGAAACGGAATTCAAAAAAAAAGAATCTAAAAATTTTAAATAAATTTCCAAAATAATGAAATAATTTCTGAAAATTTTAAAATGTGTATTTTTGAATTCTTCTACCTACAAGTTCATGTTTTCATGAAAACCATGAAAGTACGAAAATCCTGTGTTTTAGGATATGTACGCAATACTGCGTCACGATTGCATTTGCGAATCGGCCAAGAAGTAAAATTGGCAAAGACTATAACATATAAGTCGATCTTAATTGCACAAAATAGGAATTTCACCGACCGGGAT
>OZ059904.1:29244950-29262450 GCA_964057215.1 Oscheius myriophilus | reverse complement strand
CTCTCTGTCTCTCTGTCTCTCTGTCTCTCTGTCTCTCTGTCTCTCTGTCTCTCTGTCTCTCTGTCTCTCTGTCTCTCTGTCTCTCTGTCTCTCTGTCTCTCTGTCTCTCTGTCTCTCTGTCTCTCTGTCTCTCTGTCTCTCTGTCTCTCTGTCTCTCTGTCTCTCTGTCTCTCTGTCTCTCTGTCTCTCTGTCTCTCTGTCTCTCTGTCTCTCTGTCTCTCTGTCTCTCTGTCTCTCTGTCTCTCTGTCTCTCTGTCTCTCTGTCTCTCTGTCTCTCTGTCTCTCTGTCTCTCTGTCTCTCTGTCTCTCTGTCTCTCTGTCTCTCTGTCTCTCTGTCTCTCTGTCTCTCTGTCTCTCTGTCTCTCTGTCTCTCTGTCTCTCTGTCTCTCTGTCTCTCTGTCTCTCTGTCTCTCTGTCTCTCTGTCTCTCTGTCTCTCTGTCTCTCTGTCTCTCTGTCTCTCTGTCTCTCTGTCTCTCTGTCTCTCTGTCTCTCTGTCTCTCTGTCTCTCTGTCTCTCTGTCTCTCTGTCTCTCTGTCTCTCTGTCTCTCTGTCTCTCTGTCTCTCTGTCTCTCTGTCTCTCTGTCTCTCTGTCTCTCTGTCTCTCTGTCTCTCTGTCTCTCTGTCTCTCTGTCTCTCTGTCTCTCTGTCTCTCTGTCTCTCTGTCTCTCTGTCTCTCTGTCTCTCTGTCTCTCTGTCTCTCTGTCTCTCTGTCTCTCTGTCTCTCTGTCTCTCTGTCTCTCTGTCTCTCTGTCTCTCTGTCTCTCTGTCTCTCTGTCTCTCTGTCTCTCTGTCTCTCTGTCTCTCTGTCTCTCTGTCTCTCTGTCTCTCTGTCTCTCTGTCTCTCTGTCTCTCTGTCTCTCTGTCTCTCTGTCTCTCTGTCTCTCTGTCTCTCTGTCTCTCTGTCTCTCTGTCTCTCTGTCTCTCTGTCTCTCTGTCTCTCTGTCTCTCTGTCTCTCTGTCTCTCTGTCTCTCTGTCTCTCTGTCTCTCTGTCTCTCTGTCTCTCTGTCTCTCTGTCTCTCTGTCTCTCTGTCTCTCTGTCTCTCTGTCTCTCTGTCTCTCTGTCTCTCTGTCTCTCTGTCTCTCTGTCTCTCTGTCTCTCTGTCTCTCTGTCTCTCTGTCTCTCTGTCTCTCTGTCTCTCTGTCTCTCTGTCTCTCTGTCTCTCTGTCTCTCTGTCTCTCTGTCTCTCTGTCTCTCTGTCTCTCTGTCTCTCTGTCTCTCTGTCTCTCTGTCTCTCTGTCTCTCTGTCTCTCTGTCTCTCTGTCTCTCTGTCTCTCTGTCTCTCTGTCTCTCTGTCTCTCTGTCTCTCTGTCTCTCTGTCTCTCTGTCTCTCTGTCTCTCTGTCTCTCTGTCTCTCTGTCTCTCTGTCTCTCTGTCTCTCTGTCTCTCTGTCTCTCTGTCTCTCTGTCTCTCTGTCTCTCTGTCTCTCTGTCTCTCTGTCTCTCTGTCTCTCTGTCTCTCTGTCTCTCTGTCTCTCTGTCTCTCTGTCTCTCTGTCTCTCTGTCTCTCTGTCTCTCTGTCTCTCTGTCTCTCTGTCTCTCTGTCTCTCTGTCTCTCTGTCTCTCTGTCTCTCTGTCTCTCTGTCTCTCTGTCTCTCTGTCTCTCTGTCTCTCTGTCTCTCTGTCTCTCTGTCTCTCTGTCTCTCTGTCTCTCTGTCTCTCTGTCTCTCTGTCTCTCTGTCTCTCTGTCTCTCTGTCTCTCTGTCTCTCTGTCTCTCTGTCTCTCTGTCTCTCTGTCTCTCTGTCTCTCTGTCTCTCTGTCTCTCTGTCTCTCTGTCTCTCTGTCTCTCTGTCTCTCTGTCTCTCTGTCTCTCTGTCTCTCTGTCTCTCTGTCTCTCTGTCTCTCTGTCTCTCTGTCTCTCTGTCTCTCTGTCTCTCTGTCTCTCTGTCTCTCTGTCTCTCTGTCTCTCTGTCTCTCTGTCTCTCTGTCTCTCTGTCTCTCTGTCTCTCTGTCTCTCTGTCTCTCTGTCTCTCTGTCTCTCTGTCTCTCTGTCTCTCTGTCTCTCTGTCTCTCTGTCTCTCTGTCTCTCTGTCTCTCTGTCTCTCTGTCTCTCTGTCTCTCTGTCTCTCTGTCTCTCTGTCTCTCTGTCTCTCTGTCTCTCTGTCTCTCTGTCTCTCTGTCTCTCTGTCTCTCTGTCTCTCTGTCTCTCTGTCTCTCTGTCTCTCTGTCTCTCTGTCTCTCTGTCTCTCTGTCTCTCTGTCTCTCTGTCTCTCTGTCTCTCTGTCTCTCTGTCTCTCTGTCTCTCTGTCTCTCTGTCTCTCTGTCTCTCTGTCTCTCTGTCTCTCTGTCTCTCTGTCTCTCTGTCTCTCTGTCTCTCTGTCTCTCTGTCTCTCTGTCTCTCTGTCTCTCTGTCTCTCTGTCTCTCTGTCTCTCTGTCTCTCTGTCTCTCTGTCTCTCTGTCTCTCTGTCTCTCTGTCTCTCTGTCTCTCTGTCTCTCTGTCTCTCTGTCTCTCTGTCTCTCTGTCTCTCTGTCTCTCTGTCTCTCTGTCTCTCTGTCTCTCTGTCTCTCTGTCTCTCTGTCTCTCTGTCTCTCTGTCTCTCTGTCTCTCTGTCTCTCTGTCTCTCTGTCTCTCTGTCTCTCTGTCTCTCTGTCTCTCTGTCTCTCTGTCTCTCTGTCTCTCTGTCTCTCTGTCTCTCTGTCTCTCTGTCTCTCTGTCTCTCTGTCTCTCTGTCTCTCTGTCTCTCTGTCTCTCTGTCTCTCTGTCTCTCTGTCTCTCTGTCTCTCTGTCTCTCTGTCTCTCTGTCTCTCTGTCTCTCTGTCTCTCTGTCTCTCTGTCTCTCTGTCTCTCTGTCTCTCTGTCTCTCTGTCTCTCTGTCTCTCTGTCTCTCTGTCTCTCTGTCTCTCTGTCTCTCTGTCTCTCTGTCTCTCTGTCTCTCTGTCTCTCTGTCTCTCTGTCTCTCTGTCTCTCTGTCTCTCTGTCTCTCTGTCTCTCTGTCTCTCTGTCTCTCTGTCTCTCTGTCTCTCTGTCTCTCTGTCTCTCTGTCTCTCTGTCTCTCTGTCTCTCTGTCTCTCTGTCTCTCTGTCTCTCTGTCTCTCTGTCTCTCTGTCTCTCTGTCTCTCTGTCTCTCTGTCTCTCTGTCTCTCTGTCTCTCTGTCTCTCTGTCTCTCTGTCTCTCTGTCTCTCTGTCTCTCTGTCTCTCTGTCTCTCTGTCTCTCTGTCTCTCTGTCTCTCTGTCTCTCTGTCTCTCTGTCTCTCTGTCTCTCTGTCTCTCTGTCTCTCTGTCTCTCTGTCTCTCTGTCTCTCTGTCTCTCTGTCTCTCTGTCTCTCTGTCTCTCTGTCTCTCTGTCTCTCTGTCTCTCTGTCTCTCTGTCTCTCTGTCTCTCTGTCTCTCTGTCTCTCTGTCTCTCTGTCTCTCTGTCTCTCTGTCTCTCTGTCTCTCTGTCTCTCTGTCTCTCTGTCTCTCTGTCTCTCTGTCTCTCTGTCTCTCTGTCTCTCTGTCTCTCTGTCTCTCTGTCTCTCTGTCTCTCTGTCTCTCTGTCTCTCTGTCTCTCTGTCTCTCTGTCTCTCTGTCTCTCTGTCTCTCTGTCTCTCTGTCTCTCTGTCTCTCTGTCTCTCTGTCTCTCTGTCTCTCTGTCTCTCTGTCTCTCTGTCTCTCTGTCTCTCTGTCTCTCTGTCTCTCTGTCTCTCTGTCTCTCTGTCTCTCTGTCTCTCTGTCTCTCTGTCTCTCTGTCTCTCTGTCTCTCTGTCTCTCTGTCTCTCTGTCTCTCTGTCTCTCTGTCTCTCTGTCTCTCTGTCTCTCTGTCTCTCTGTCTCTCTGTCTCTCTGTCTCTCTGTCTCTCTGTCTCTCTGTCTCTCTGTCTCTCTGTCTCTCTGTCTCTCTGTCTCTCTGTCTCTCTGTCTCTCTGTCTCTCTGTCTCTCTGTCTCTCTGTCTCTCTGTCTCTCTGTCTCTCTGTCTCTCTGTCTCTCTGTCTCTCTGTCTCTCTGTCTCTCTGTCTCTCTGTCTCTCTGTCTCTCTGTCTCTCTGTCTCTCTGTCTCTCTGTCTCTCTGTCTCTCTGTCTCTCTGTCTCTCTGTCTCTCTGTCTCTCTGTCTCTCTGTCTCTCTGTCTCTCTGTCTCTCTGTCTCTCTGTCTCTCTGTCTCTCTGTCTCTCTGTCTCTCTGTCTCTCTGTCTCTCTGTCTCTCTGTCTCTCTGTCTCTCTGTCTCTCTGTCTCTCTGTCTCTCTGTCTCTCTGTCTCTCTGTCTCTCTGTCTCTCTGTCTCTCTGTCTCTCTGTCTCTCTGTCTCTCTGTCTCTCTGTCTCTCTGTCTCTCTGTCTCTCTGTCTCTCTGTCTCTCTGTCTCTCTGTCTCTCTGTCTCTCTGTCTCTCTGTCTCTCTGTCTCTCTGTCTCTCTGTCTCTCTGTCTCTCTGTCTCTCTGTCTCTCTGTCTCTCTGTCTCTCTGTCTCTCTGTCTCTCTGTCTCTCTGTCTCTCTGTCTCTCTGTCTCTCTGTCTCTCTGTCTCTCTGTCTCTCTGTCTCTCTGTCTCTCTGTCTCTCTGTCTCTCTGTCTCTCTGTCTCTCTGTCTCTCTGTCTCTCTGTCTCTCTGTCTCTCTGTCTCTCTGTCTCTCTGTCTCTCTGTCTCTCTGTCTCTCTGTCTCTCTGTCTCTCTGTCTCTCTGTCTCTCTGTCTCTCTGTCTCTCTGTCTCTCTGTCTCTCTGTCTCTCTGTCTCTCTGTCTCTCTGTCTCTCTGTCTCTCTGTCTCTCTGTCTCTCTGTCTCTCTGTCTCTCTGTCTCTCTGTCTCTCTGTCTCTCTGTCTCTCTGTCTCTCTGTCTCTCTGTCTCTCTGTCTCTCTGTCTCTCTGTCTCTCTGTCTCTCTGTCTCTCTGTCTCTCTGTCTCTCTGTCTCTCTGTCTCTCTGTCTCTCTGTCTCTCTGTCTCTCTGTCTCTCTGTCTCTCTGTCTCTCTGTCTCTCTGTCTCTCTCTCACCCACTCTGTGTCTCGCCTCTGAAGCGACGAGCATCACCACAGCGCTTCTCTTCAAAACCACAGTGTCTTAGGCCACATCGGTTTTATTTTTGGCCACAGCGCTATTATCTTAGGCCACAGTGTTGTTCCCTTAGGCCACAGTGCTTCTCTCTTAAATTCAGCGTTGTTCTATTAGGCCACAGCTACCTTGTCTCAGGCCACCGCGCTCCTCTCTTCTGCAACAGCACTGCTCTTTTAGGCCACAGCGATGTTTTCTTAGGCCACAGCGCTGTTCTTTTAGACCACAGCGCTGTTCTCTTATGCCACAGCTCTGTTCTCTTATGCCACAGCGCTGTTATTTTAGGCCACAGCGCTGTTCTCTTAGGCCACAGGGACGTTTTCTTAGGCCACAGTGCTGTTCTCTTGAGCCACAGTGCTGACATACAGGCCACATCGCTCTCTCGTGGGCCATTTCACAAAATTTTGAGTCACCGAGGTCAAGGCTCCCTTCATTCTTCCTCTTCCTCTCAAACCCTTCTTTGCCCTTTTCTCGAATCGTGTCTTCCCGGGCGCCGTAAAGCGTGTCAATCTGGTCCAATATGCCCTCAAACGGCTGGCGCAGCCATCCAATTTTTCCCCTCCGGCTGTCAGCAGCAGCACCAGAAGTAGCAGCCGGCTGCCCTTATCTCAGCGCGCTGTTTATATAAGTGCCATCCGGCGTTCGTTTGGTGACAGCCGACTGTACGATTCCATCATTGCGCATGGGTAAGCGACCCTTGGTTTTGTTTCGATAGGGCCACAGGGCCACAGCTAACGCCGCAGTTCTTTAAATTGAGTAGGAGAACCTTAGCCTTAGGTGTTTTGGGATTTAGAACCGATTGGGCCACAGCTAACTCCGTTTTATTCGAGGAGCGCAATCTTGTATTTTTGGCGAATTGTATTTTTGGCGAATTGAGGCCCAGCGCGGGCCACAGTGCTGAACTTAAGGCCACAGCCTGGGCTACAAATGGCACCGTTGTGATCTTGTTGGGCCACAGCATTGGAACCTTCCAATCACCCCCTTTTTGTATTCAAAGACTATGCAAGGCCAACCATATTATGCCACAACCTGGATTTCTAAAGGCCACGACTTGGAATTTCGAGGGCCACAGTGGCCACAGCGGGCAAGTTAGAAACCACAGCTGGAAAAAAATCCTTTAAAAAAGCTCGTAGGATTCACAACTTCTGATACGTCAAAGAAGTGGTCTTTATGACACATCAGGCCACAGCGCTTTGTTTGAATGCCACACCATGCCACAGCGCTGTCTTGGAATGTCGGAGAAGGCCACAGCGCTTTTTTCAAATGCCATAACAGTTCATATTGCTATCCTTGAAGGCCACAACAGACCACATCGCTTTCTTTGATAGCCACAGCAGGCCACAACACTTTATTTTAGTGCCACAACAGACCACAGCGCACATGGAAAATAGGCCACATGACTATCTTTAAATGCCACAACAGGTCACTGCGATGTCTTTAAAGGCCACAACAGGCCACAGTGCTTTCGTTTAAGGCCACAGCAAGCACCATATCTTTCTTTGAATGCCGCAGAAAGCCACAGCGTTTTTTTAATATGCCACAGCTGGCCGCGGCGTTATGTTTGAAGGCAATAACAGGCCACATCGCTGTCTTTGAATACCACAACAAGCCATAGTGCTTGGTTGAAGGCCACATCAGGTTATAACGCTATCTTCAAATGCCACAGCAGGCCACAGCGCTTTCGTAGATTCCCACAGCAAGCGACGGCTATTTTTGAAGCTATTCATAACTATCTTTGAAGGCCACATCACTATTATTGAAAGCCACATCACTATTATTGAAAGCCACAGCGGGTCACAGCTCATTCAACAGGCCACAGCGCTTACATCTATGGCCACAACAAGCCACAAAGTGTTAATTAAATGCCACAGCGGGCCACTGTGCCCACAACAGGTCACATGACTATCCTTGAATGAGACAACATGCCAGATCGCTTCTTCAAATACCACAGCGGGCCATAGCAGGCCACAGTGCTGTCTTTGAATGCCACAGCAGGCCACAGTGCTGTCTTTGAATGCCACAGCAGGCCACAGTGCTGTCTTTGAATGCCACAGCAGGCCACATCGCAATCCTTGAAGGCCACAGCGGGCCACAACACTTCCATGAGCACCGCAGCGCATTCGCAACATGTCATTTCGCATTTTTCTATTGCCACAGCAGACCACTGTGCTCTCTTCTAATGCCCCAGTGAGCCACAGCACTGTCTTTTAAAGCCACAGCAAGCCTCAGCTCCACTCTAGCCATCTATGCTAATCATCCTTCAAATGTCTCACTCTCCCCGCATTGAGTGGGCGACTCTTCGGAAAATGAGTCAGAGAGTCAACGAAAAAGAGAAGAGATAACACGATGATCAGCATGGCTCGGAAGACCATGTTTATCTAACCTTCAGAAGTGCTTCAGAAGTACTCCACAAGTACTACTGTCCCCTGAAACCCCACTTTTTCATCCCTAAGTCGAATTCGTTCGTGTTCGTCCATAAATGCCAGCAGATAAGAAGGAAACGTCCGTTCGTTTGCTTTGCAAGACCATTTCGGACCACTCGTGCCACAGTCTTCTCAGCCTACGGATGAGTTTTGTTTACGATAGCCTGGGGGAAAAGGCTTTAATCCGTCACCCAGCGATATGACAGCTAATCCTCCTTTTAAATTGGCCCGCGGACCAATTGGCTTTCGACGATGGTTAGTTTTTAGCTTTTAGTCGTCGTAATAATTGAGTGTTATGGAGACTAAGCAATTATGCGGGGGAGGTACTTTGAAGAGAGAGAGAGAGAGAGAGAGAGAGAGAGAGAGAGAGAGAGACAAAGTGAGAGAGACAGAAACAGAGTGAGAGAGACGGAAACAGGCTGAGAGGGAGAGAGGCAGAGTGAGACGGAAAGAGGCAGAGTGAGAGAGAGAGACAGAGTGAAAGAGACAGAGACATAGTGAGGGAGACAGAGATATAGTGAGGGAGACAGAGTGATAGAGACAGAGACAGAGTGATAGAGACAGACAGAGAGACAGAGAGACAGAGAAACAGAGAGACAGAGAAACAGAGAGACAAAGAAACAGAGACAGAGAAACAGAGAGACAGAGAAACAGAGAGACAGAGAGACAGAGAAACATAGAGACAGAGAGACAGAGAAACAGAGAGACAGAGAGACACAGAGATAGAGAAACAGAGAGACAGAGAGACAGAGAAACAGAGAAACAGAGAGACAGAGATAGACAGAGAGAGATCAGCAAAGAAAAGAGAAATCCCCCTTGTCTCACTTCCCGTGACGTCACCCTGACTCACCCCTCCGCCCCTTCCCACCCCTATAAAAGAGTCCTCCGAGCCCGCTGTTTACAAACAGATCTCAGCGAGGTGAATTGATTTCCGAGCCTTTCCTCGTAAACAGCCTTATTTCCTGCTCTCAGAGGACTCGGTCTGTCCTATCTTTGATTTACAGCCCTCACTCTCTCTCTGTCTCCATAAGGTTATGTACACTTCCCCTTTTTGACCAAACACCTCTTTTCAAAGCCAAGCCGAGGCTTTTCATTTCCGCTGAGGTGAGGCGAAAATGGCTTTCTGCCGAAATCTCATTTATTCGCCGAATCTTTGGCGCGTTTGCTTTCCTTATCTATTTTTCGGTTTTTTTGTGGAACCAAATCCACGGATTACGGTAGCAGTTCCGCGTTCAAGAATGATGCTAAGAGGGCAAACTAAGGACAAATGGGCACAATCTATATTTCTATTTTATGGCCCAGATCTGTCTGTTCAATTGTACCTTGAACCCCATTTTTAGGGGTTTAAAGGGATCATCAGGGGCATTTTGCAATTTATTTTATTTAGATAATCGTATTCTTTAAACTTCATACTTCAGTAGTCCTTTTGATGCGCAAATCCGACAAAAAGTATTTTTTTATGATAAATAAGTGAAATATTTCATCCCAACGGTTTTCAGCCAACGGGCGCAGAGCCGACGCGCGGTGTTTGCAGAAAAGTGTGCGTAACAAGTTGGCACTTTCCGATAATTCCTCTTGCGGAAATTCAAGATGGCTTTAATTTTAGTCCTTAAAAGTGGATTTTAATAGTTTTTAACTTTTTAAATTTTTTTAAAATAATCGTTTAAAATAATAATCGCTTTTTAAAATAATAATCGCAATAAGATTAATGAAAAATGATGAAACAATCGCTTGCTGAGAGCTTTCGGTAGAAAAATGGTTCTAGCCGCGTTTCTCTTTCTGTCTGCGTTTCTCAGCGAGATGTTGGCTCCTCGCTTCCAAATCATTTCAGCCAGAAAAAAAGACCCTGACTGCCCGTTTAACGCCATTTTTGTGTTTTAAGGCTGTTTTTGCGAAAAATGGAGGTTCTATTCGTTAAAAGACAGGAAATTGTTTGTTTGAATAGTATGTGCTGTTCTGGCGCCGCTAATCCTCTTTGTTGGCACTATGTGTCATTTCACACTACGACGTATTCGTCCACCCGACAGCTGACAATGGGAAAATTTGGGGTTTGCTAACTTTTTTCTTTTTTTTCTGATTTTCCTTTTAAAATGTTAAAAATTCACTTTTGTACGTGTATCTTCACGTTCACTACAAGTTCACACGTCTACGCACGCACACGCACACGCACACGCACACGCACACGCACACGCACACGCACACGCACACGCACACGCACACGCACACGCACACGCACACGCACACGCACACGCACACGCACACGCACACGCACACGCACACGCACACGCACACGCACACGCACACGCACACGCACACGCACACGCACACGCACACGCACACGCACACTCACACGCACACGCACACGCACACGCACACGTACACGCACACGCACACGCACACGCACACGCACACGCACACGCACACGCACACGCACACGCACACGCACACGCACACGCACACGCACACGCACACGCACACGCACACGCACACGCACACGCACACGCACACGCACACGCACACGCACACGCACACGCACACGCACACGCACACGCACACGCACACGCACACGCACACGCACACGCACACGCACACGCACACGCACACGCACACGCACACGCACACGCACACGCACACGCACACGCACACGCACACGCACACGCACACGCACACGCACACGCACACGCACACACGCATACACACATACACGCACTCCCAAAAAGTCATTCAATTCCACTCCAATCCGCTCTTTTTAGCTTGACCTTTTTCTGTCCTCTTCGTTTGTCGTCTCCTCCCCTTTTCCTAAAAAAAAACCCAATCTTTCAGAGAACCGCCTTGTCTTGGTCGCTCCGCCTATGTCTTCTTCGCTTTCTTCCGAAGAACACCTTCTGGAGTTCCACACGGTCAGTTGTTTGTTTTCCACTCGGCCATATCTGCCCCATTCCCTCCGGAAACGACCAATAAACAAAGCCGGCGCCTATTTGGTTATCACACCTAGCTGTTTCAGGCCATGCGGGACTTTTCAATCATGTTTCCGGGAGTGCCGGCGGAAAGGATAGAAATGGTACTGAGACGAAATGATGGAGATGTGGCATCGACTATTGATCAATTGCTCAGAGAGACACAGGTGGGAGACAGAGAAAATGATACTTAAGGTACTTAAGGTAGTTGTTAAGGTAGTTAAGGTAGTTATGGTAGGTATGCTACTTAAGGTAGTTAAGGTAGGAAAGGTAGGTAAGGTAGGTGAGTTAAGGTTAAGGTTAAGGTTAGGTTAAGGTTAAAGGATTTTTTCAAGGTTAAGGTTAACGTTAAGGTTGAGGTTGAGGTTAACGTTAAGGTTAAGATTAAGGTTAAGGTTAAGGCTAACGGTAAGGTTGAGGTTGAGGTTAAGGTTAAGGTTAAGGTTAAGGTTAAGGTTAAGGTTAAGGTTAAGGTTAAGGTTAAGGTTAAGGTTAAGGTTAAGGTTAAGGTTAAGGTTAAGGTTAAGGTTAAGGTTAAGGTTAAGGTTTAGGTTAAGGATAAGGTTAAGGTTAAGGTTGAGAAAATCTTAAGATTAAATATCAAACCATAGTGTTTTAGCCCCTTCCGGCCCCTCCCACCTACGAAGAAGCCGTAACTCCGCCCCGTCGCAGCCCTGTCCAATTAAGCTCCGCCCCTTTGACCCGCCGACCCATGGCTCCGCCCACTTCCGCCCCTCCTCTCTACAGTCAAACTTTCTTCTCAACTGAGCCCAATACTTCCACTTCCTCCTCTTGCTCATCTCCAATCCGTTATGAACCTTCGGCCGCCTCAGTTCGCAGACGAGAGTACAGAGGGAGTGCCGATTCCGGAGTAGCCTCTGAAAAACGGAGACTTCAGCTGTTGAAGAGGGAGAATGAACGCAGATTGGACATGGTGACCGATGAAAAAGAAGCCAGGTAGATTTTTTTTTAGAAATATTGATTTTTAAAATCCAATTTCAGGATTCTGGAAGATGAACAGATGGCTCTCCTCTTGCAGAGCAGAGAGCTCTCCCGCGCCAACCGCGAGCCCCGCAGTGCCTCAGTCGCAGCCCCTCCTGTGAGGAGAAGTTCTTCGAAGAGAAGTGGTGGGTTACTGTAGTGATGCAAAAAACATTGATTTCGTTTCAGGACCCAGAGTGCCTGAGGGACCAGTGGTTGATGACGTCATTATGAATTCAGATGATTTGAGGGATAAGCTGAGGAAACTGAGCAAGGCGTCCAGGACACGGCTGGTTCATCTGGCATCGAGGCTGAAGATTGGGTCTAGTGAAAATGTTTGTTAGGGAGATATTGGATTAATAAAACATAAAAAATAATTTGATTAGTTAGGAGAGAGATAGAGAGGGAGTCAAAAGAGACAGATACAGCGCCAAAAAAGACAGAGTCAAAAGCGGCAGAGACAGAGTCAAAAGAGGCAAAGACAGAACTCAAAGAGGCAAAGCCAAAAGAGGCAGAGACAGAGCCAACAGAGACAGAGTCAAAAGAGGCAGAGACATAGCTAAAAGAGACAAAGGGTAAATTAAAAGAGACAATGAAGAAGAAAGAGAGAAGAGAGCCAAAAGAGGCAGAGCTAAAACAGGCAAAGACAGAGCTAACAGAGACAGAGACAGAGCTAAAAGAGACGAAGACAGAGCCAAAAGAAACTGATACAGGGCTAAAAGAGACAGAGACAGAACTACGAGATAAGGATACACAGATAAAAGAGGCAGAGACAGCGCCAACAGAGACAGATCCAAAGCCAAAAGAGACAGGGCCAAAAGAGACAGAGACAGAACCAAAATTGACAGAGACAGAACCAAAAGAGGCAGAGGTAGAGCTAAAAGAGACAGAGACGGAGCCAAGAGAGACAGAGACAGAGCCGGAAGAAACTTGAACAGACCTGAAAGTGGCAGAAAATGAGACAGAGACATTGCAAAAAGAGGCATATAGCCGAAAGAGGCAGAGCTAACAGAGTCAAAATAGGCGGAGACAGAGCCAAATGAGGTAAATACAGAGACAAACACATAGCCAAAAGAGGCAGAGGCATGAAAAGATCCAAAAGAGACAAACAGGGCAAATGAGACACAGAGACAACAAAAGTGCAGAGACAGTGGAGAGACATCTAAAAGAGACATTTTCAGAGACCGCGCCCAAAGAGGCAGAGCGAGAATCAAAAGAGACAGGGCCTAAGAAAGAGGGCTTTAAAAAAACTGTTTAAAACTAAATTTTTCATTGTTAAAAGCACCATTTGATCACTCTCTATGTACAATAGCACACTTTTCTACACGTTGTAATAAGGAGATGCGGCCGATGTTTGAAGTTCAACCTAAAATTTCCTATCTCAATCAGTTTTCTTTTTCCTACCTGGGAAATCTTGTATCTGACCCTCTTAAGCCAATCAACTAAGGCGGGGGCTTGAAGTGAAGGCTGAGACTCGCCAGCATCCAACTTCATTCTCAGTTGATTGGGGATCTGCGAGTGGTAGGCGGTGAGAATTGGGGCCCACAAGGGGTACAATTGGCAAAGGAGGGCGGAGTTGACCTGTTGCAGGGCTTGAATTGTGTTTAGGAAGTGAAGGTTAACCATATCTGCCAACTGAAAATGATTGGTTGGAATTCGATTTTTTAAGAGAGGACTTACAACTTTGGAATGGCTGAGTAACTGCAGAATGGCTGGAGTTACACGAGCCCAGAAGTCTAACAAGTGGGCGAAGGCGGTAGTGGAACTGGAAAAGTCTCTGTCTCTTTTGGCTCTGTCTCTGTCTCTTTTGACTCTGTCTCTTTCAGCTCTGTGTCTGTCGCTTTTGGCTCTGTCTCTTTTAGCCCTGTCTCTGTCTTTTTTGGTTCTGTCTCTATCTCTTTTGGCTCTATCTGAACATGTTTCGGTCCTGTTTCTGTCTCTTTTGGTTCACTCACTGTCTCTTTGGTTCTGTCTCTGTTTCTTTTATCTCTGTCTGTTTTGGGTCTGTCTCTTTTGGCTCTGTCTCTGTCTCTTTAAATCTGTGGCTGTCTCCTTTTGGCTCCGTTTTTCTCTCTTTTGACTCTGGCTCTGTCTCTTTTAGATCTGTCTCATGTGGATCTGTCTCTGTCTCTTTTGGCTCTTCTCTTTTGGCTCTGTCTCTGTCTATTTTGGCTCTGTCTCTGTCTCTTTTGGCTTTGTCACTGTCTCTTTTGGGTCTTTTTCTGTTTCTTTTAACTCGGTCTCTGCCTCTTTAAACTTTGTCTCTGTCTCTTTTGTCTCTACCACTATCTCTTTCTCTCTCTCTCTCTCTCTCTCTCTCTCTCTCTCTCTCTCTCTCTCTCCCTCTCTTTTGACTCTGTCTCTTTTGGCTCTCCCTTTTTTGGATTCGTCTCTTTTGACGCTGTGTCCGTCTTTTTTGGTTCTGTTTCTGCCTTTTTTTGGTTCTGTCTCTGTCTCTATTGGTTCTGTCTCTTTTGGCTCTCTTTCTGTCTGTTTTCGCTCTGTCTCTGTCTCTTCTTGCTCTCTTTCTGTTTCTTTTAGTTCTCTCTCTCTGTATCTGTCTCTTTTGGCTCTGTATTTGTCTCTTTTGGATCTGTCTCTATCTCTTTCGGCTCAGTCTGTGTTTCTTTTGGCTCTATCTCTGTCTCTTTTGACTCTGTAGCTGTCTTTTTTCACTTTGTCTCTGTATCTTTTGGCTCTGTCTCTTTTGGCTCTGTCTCTTCCTCTGTCTCCTTTGTCTTTCCCTCCTCTCTCTCTATCCCTGTTTCTTTTGGCTCTATCTCTGTCTTTTTTGACTCTGTAGCTGTCTTTTTTCACTTTGTCTCTGTATCTTTTGGCTCTGTCTCTTTTGGCTCTGTCTCTTTTGACTCTGTCTCTTCCTTTGTCTCCTTTGTCTTTCCCTCCTCTCTCTCTATCCCTCTTTCTTATCTCTCTTATTCTCCCTCTCTTTTCTCTCTCTCTCTCTCTCTCTCTCTCTCTCTCTCTCTCTCTCTCTTTCTCCCTCTCTCTCTTTCTCCCTCTCTCCCGCTCTCGTTAAAACCAACCAGAAAACCGCCGCCCTCTCACAGTAAACCGTCCACAGTTGACACAAATGGAACGCATGGAACAATGCAGACATGTGAACCACAGACTGCTATAATTATTCCAAAGTTAGAGTAATCCTTTCCACCCACCTTTGACTGATCTGCAAATCCTGCGAGTACAAAATGAATATAATCCGCCATGTGTTGTGAACACTCGATTGGGACGGGTAAACATGAGTGGTTGGCATGGAGGGCTCCAAGTAGCAGCCACGATAGGACCCTAACGTTAGTTACTGAGTCTGCGAAAGCACTGGGTGCGGCCTAAATGAGGGTTGGGTCTTCTGAAGCTTATGGAGCTACCTGGGTGACACTTGGTGGACTCATCAGCCAGGGGATGAAACGGATTACAGTGCGGCAGTCCCTTCCGTTTGAGCGAGACATTTCTGATGCCATAACTTCGGCTAGTTTTACCTGAAAGGAGCAGTAACCGTTGGTGTGTTTTGCACTGGTTGTTCAATCATTTGTAGGAAGGCACCACAATGCCAAAAAAAAAATGATTTTATTCATATGAAACACTGTTAAATGCATCAGACTGTAACTAAAAAATACTTTTTTTTTGGAAAATGAAATTTCGTTGAGTTTGAACCGAGTATTTCAAGTTTGAATGGCGCACCCCGAGGCGGCTTGGCTGTCGCTGCTGATCAGAAGCCACGCCCACTTTCAGCGACTGTCACGAGCAGCCGCCGCTGCGTTTTCTGTTGTTATCGCTTTGTTATTACAGAAATTGGGACAAAATAGCAAAGAATCAATTACTTAACAGTAAAAGGTCACGAATTTAACTTTTTTTCTGAATACACGGTGAAATACGCTCTTTTAAACTCTCAAAGTGCCCTCAGAATGTACAAAAGAACTTTATTTTTCCAATTCGCGCTGTTTGGCATAGAAAATCGTGTTATTTTAATTATTTTACAGTTTAAGAAGATATCTTGTAGAAAAACTACCGAAAATGAGGTTTTTCAGTCAAAAACTATATAAATTCGGGGGATTTGGCAAGGTGCCAGTTGTGATTGGGGCGACGAAAAATTGGTGGAGGGAGGAATTCACATTTTAAGATCAATTGTGAAAAATACACAATTTCATGTATTTAAAAAGACCGAAAATAATACAAAAGAAGTCCAATAGCTGAAATTTCTGAGATAATCGGCATTTTATGCAACAATGTGCCCACTTTGAAATTTTACTACAAAAAATGGACAAATTGAAATTGAGTGCGGTAGGTTTTAAAATTATCCAAATTACATGAACTCTTAATTTAAACACGGAAACGCCGCGTTTGCCAGTAATAAATACGGTTTTTCAGCGTAAAACTGATTTTTTCGACTTTGAGGGATAATATCGCATGTTTCCACTTTTCATCTGGCGATAAACTGTATAACATTGAAAATATCGTTACTTTGTCTTTTAGAATCCTTTTTAAAACTTTAAAAAGTCAGCAATTGCACATTTGGCTGGATTAGGCCCAGGATTTGCCTCCCTTTCGGCGCCGAAAAGTGGGCGGGGCCACGTTGCCTACCTTCAAATCTCCTCCAACCGAATCCGACGATGTTTCCTTCTTAATTTTTGCCAAAACATGAAGATCTGCGATAAAGTCCAACATCTCGAACAAGAAAGGTCGTACAGCTTCAGCCGCCGCAGTGTTGTACTGATCTCCATTGATAAGCACAGCCTCCACCTCTGAAATCTTAATTTTTCCCATTTCAAGCACAAATTTTCACCTTCTCCCGCATCTTGTAGTATCATATTAGCGATCATCATGTAGTTCGTTTCATGTAGTGTACACTTGAATTTGATGGCTTGGATCAATTCGGCCACCACAGCACGGGTTATCGATTGTTTGTCGCGTTCTCGGATTAGAGCGCGGTTACAGGCGGTGCAGACGGAAAGGAGAGATTCCAGCTGAACTGGGGCGTGGTGGAGGGCTTCGGCCAGCCAACGAGCAAAGGCGTCGACAAGGGAGACGGAGCTCTGTAAAACGGAAATTTTTGTGGAAATCGGGCTAGCCCGTAAAAAACCGAAGATCCTACCTTAAAAGTACTGTAGTTTTGTACTTTCAGCACATGATTCATGACTACAATTGCAGATTCGAGTTCGATACTTGTTGGCTTGTTGGCGTTGGTCTCGGTGGTTATCTGAAAAAGGGGTTTAGAGAGAGAGAGAGAGAGAGAGAGAGAGAGAGAGAGAGAGAGAGAGAGCGAGCGAGCGAGAGAGAAAGAGAATTCGTGCGCCTTAAACTTAACCTCAACACTAACTTAAATGTAAATCATAATCTTAAGAATTGTCTTAACTTTAATCTTAAAATCAACCTTATCCGATAACGTTAGCGGCCTTAGCCTGTATCTGAACTTGACGTTAACTTAGCTAACATTACAGGCCTAAACCTTAACCCTAACCTTAACATCAAATTTCAGCCTTACACTTAGCATTACCTTATTCTTAGCCTTAAATTTAACATCTACATAAGCGATAACCTCAATTAAATCCTTAACCTGAAAATTACACTTAACCTAGTGTATAATTAACCGTAATCTTAGCATTGGCCATAACCTTAGCCTTAACCTTAACCTTAAAACTTAAATCCTTAACATTAACCTTTACATTTACTAACTTTAACCGTAAGGATATTCTTAACCTTAACCTTAACCTTTATCAAAATCTAAAGCCTCCTTGACCGAAACCATGATCTGTACTCTCCTTAACCTAACCCTTTACTTTAACCTTAACGTTTACTTTAATTACGACCTAAACCTTAACCTTAACCTTAACATTAATCTTAATTCTTACGTTAACCTTAACCTCGACGTTAACCTCAACAACCTCATACCCTTTACACTAAATCTTAACTTTGACCTTAATTTTAAGTAGGGGTTTCTCTACTATTATTAACTTAAACCTTAATCTAGAGGGTTAAGCTCAAGCCTTACCTTATCCTCTACCCTAACTTTAACAAAGGAAGATAGAACTATTATCTTAGCCCTCTTCAACATTAAGTTTAAATCAAACCTTAACTTCAACCTTAATCTCAAATTTTAACTTAACCTCAACTTTTAAATTAAAAATAACCTTAACGTTACAATTAGGTGCAACCTTACGT
>OZ059904.1:29232450-29239950 GCA_964057215.1 Oscheius myriophilus | reverse complement strand
CCAACGACTCGGCCATCTGGCGCCAGCGGTTGACCACACGAACCATCGTCACCACACGGAGGATCTTGACGCGACAGGAGAGAGCCGCAGCTGACAGACGGCCACCGCTCCGACAGCCGAAGCGACGACGCAACACCACTGACGACGACGTTAGAGACACGCACACACACGCACACATCAAGGCCAGAGAGACAATCGCTCAGCCATTTTTTTTAAAATTTTAAATGTTCTTTTTTAAAATTTTGTTTTAATAATTATTAGTTAAAATATTTCAATACCTACTAGATAAAATAAGAAATCGAGAACGTTAAAGCTCCGCCAGGGGATAAAATGTAGTCCCACCACGAAAACTGTATAAAGCGCGCCCCGCTTGCAGCCGCCGAAGAGCAAGCGGCAAATGGGGGTTTTGTCGAGCGTTTCTATTTATTTTGCTTTTTTGTATTCTTTTTTTAGTACTTTTGCATCACAATTAAATGATTTTCATATTAAATGATTTTCATACTATATTAACTTAAATGAAATGAAAAACTCGGGTGAACCTAGAATTAATCTGTAATTTGGTCGTTTTCGCAGGATTTCGGTTTTTGCGCCTTGTTTTAAACGAAATTGAAGTCCCTACCGTTAACTTTAGCTTAATGCTATGTTCAAAACGAATGTACTATTTACAAAAAAACAACATTTTTTTATAGTTTTAATTTACAAATTTTAAAAATTTATGGTAGTATTTGCACAGGCACAGGGATACCTTAAATTGAATTTTACTTAAACTAAAGTACTTTTTGCCATTATTATTATTCCGCGATTTGTGCGATTAGTATTATTCTATGCCTTTTTGTATTTTATTTTGGTGTTGCAATTTTCGCTTTAAAAAAATGGGTTCGAATACCGTTGTTTCCTCAAAAACAGTTTTTTTTGTTTTCAAAAGCTGCCACGCATTGGAGCTCGTTTTTTTGTTAATATATCAATGTTTTAATTTTTAAATAACAGTTTTGGCGTTAAATTATGTTAAGATCGTAATTTTAATTCAATTTTTTTTAGAGTAACTGTACTATTTTAGGGCTTGAATGCGACTACTGCGGATAGGCTCGCGACGCGGCTACCTGCTGCGACGCGGTTAACAGAGTAATTGCCTATTTATGATTTTAAAAAATTGTAATTTACTAATTTTATCGCAAAGAATACCTTAAAGGTGTTGTGACCGGGGAAATTGCCCGCGGTTTGAGGAGTTTTGCATTAGAGCACGTTTGCGCACGAGATTAGCATTGGAGCGCGTTTCTTGCCCAGCCTCTTGAAATACTAGCATTAGAGCGCGTTCTCCCGAGTATTAGTACGCATGTATTATTTGTTACCATTTTTGCTGCAATTACTTTCCTGAGCGGCCGCACAGCGGTTCAATCTTCGGCCGCCGTTCGCACAACTCACCGAAGGCGGACGGAAACATACATAGAGTGAGGAGGAGAGAGTGACGAAGAGACATAGAGCGTGGGAAAGTGAGAGACGCAGAAAAACGAGACTACTACACTACGTGGATGCTTTGGTTTTGGTTAAGGAAGACACACGGTGTGAGAGAGGGGAGCACACGACGGGTGGTGACTGAAGGGCTTGAGATTCACGAAATACGTACCTGTGGGCTCAACAAGATGGGAGAACAGTTGATGACGAAGGGAACCGAATTCGCGCAGGATGCGGACGATGGAACGAGCGGTTGTCACACCCTCGATGGCACGGCGCGCCCGGGCGAGCTTTCTTTGGTATGCGTCGGACATTGGGTCAGAATGCATCAGATCTAAAAGAAAGTAAATGTCAACGTTAACCATTGCTTAATCTTAAAGGGACAGTCAGGCGGTTTTTACAACATTGGCTCAATTAGGAGAGAAAAATTCGCTGTTCATAAAAATATATATGACTTAGGGTCGAAAATTTACCGTGTTCGAGAAAATACGCTTCAAAGTCGTAAAAAACGGGTCTCCGTCTACAGATTTGTAGACGGGCAGTACGCTCTGCGTGTCCTGTATTTACAAAGCATGCTAATGAGCCGATTTTCATTCTAATTGGATATGATAGCGCTGGAAAATAGGAGGGTGCGAGAAAAATTAGCATAGTTAATTCGCATAATTTCCGTCCGTTGACAATCGAAAATAAAATAAAAAGCCCCCTTACTGCCCCTTTAACTTTCACCTTAACTTTAACCTTAACCTTGACCTTAACCTCAACCTTAATCTTTACCTTGACCTTAGCCTTAACCTTAGCACTAGCCTTATCCTTATCCTTAACCTTAATTTTAACGTTAGCCTTAACCTTAACCTTGACCTTAACCTTAACTTTAACCTTAACCTCAGCTTCAGCTTTAACCTTAACTTAACCTTTTTTTCAACAACCTTATTATCATTATCCTTAGAAAAAACCCTAGTCTCAACCTTAACTTTAGCATTTACCTTAATCTTAACACAACCTTAATCTTAACCCTAGCGTTAACTTTAACTCTGACCTTAACCCGAATCTTAACCTTAATCGTAACTTCAACCTACACGTCACTTTAACCTTAAGCATAATTTGAAACTTAATTTTATTTTTTTAAACCTTACACTGAAATTTAAAAATTCTAAAACATACCCTTTACCTTAACTTTGACTTTAATCTGGACCTTGAAACTTAGCTCGAATCTTAATCTTAACCGTAACGTTAACATAAATTTCAACTTTAACGTTAACCTTAATTTGAAGCTTAAAATAATTCTTAACCTAACAAAAGAGTTCAACCTGGCATTCAAATTTAAAATCTGAACCTCAGTCCACTTTGGCCTTAAACCATAAAAATTGAACTTTGCCTTAAGCAAAACCATAGCTATAACCTTAACCTAAGTCCTAAACTTAGCCTGGACTTCAATCCTGGCCTTTGCCTTAACCTTCACTTTAAGCCTTAACGTTAACATTCAAATTAACCATAACCTTAGCCTTATCCTTAACCGTAAAAAAATAACCTTAACATCAACCTAAACCTAAGCCTTATCCTTAACCTTATCCTTAACCCTATCTTTAACCTTATTTCATCTTAACGTTAGTCTTAACCTTAACCATAACCTTAAACGTAACCTTAACCTTGCCCTTAATCTTGTCCTTAACATAAACCTTACACTATTTTTAAATTTACCTGGCGTACCCCTAACTTTAACTGTAACTTTGAACTCAAACCTTAAAACTTTAAAGTTCAACCTACTCTAACTATAAACTATGATACTAAAACTAACCTTGTACAAAGACGGATTCCTCACTCTGGCTGCTCAATTGAGCTTCCAGAACCAAAGTCTCAAATCGTTGAATGAAGAAGTCGAAGGATAACGTCTGAACTTCTGGCAGCTGAGTGAGGAGGATCCGAATAGCGTTGACAATTAGAGGTCTATCGGCTATGCACTCATCGAACTGTCCTTCAAAGCAGAAACAGATCAGCTTCATAGTTGACGACGGAAGGGCTTTCAAAGCGACGATGGCTCTTTGGGCCACTGATGCATCTTGGTCGTAGATGGAGACGACAAAGTGGTAGAAGAGGCCGGCTAGGGCGGTTTGGAGTACCCTATGGCCCCTCACAACAGGGATTCTTGAGAGATGGGCCATGACGTAGCCATGACCGACGGAGTTGAACCGGATCTTCCAATCTTTGCTGGTGAAGTCTCGATGGACTGTGCGCCAGAAGACTTCCTCTCCGGAGGGGAAGGAGATACAGTGGAGGAGGAGGAGAGAGGAGAGCTCGCCGACCTGAAATGGTTTATCTCTGTCTCTGTCTCTTTCACTGTCTCTGTCTCTATCTCTGTCTCTGTCGCTATCTATGTATCTGTCTTTGTAGCTTCCTCTTTCTCTGTCTCTGTCTCTTCCTCTGTCTCTATCTATGTCTCTATCTCCGTCTATGTATCTGTCTCTGTCTTTGTCTCTGTCTATGTCTCTGTAGCTGTATATGTCTCTGTCTCTATCTCTGTCCCTTCCTCTGTCTCTATCTATGTACTGTCTCTGTCTTTGTCTCTGTCTCTGTCTCTGTCTCTGTCCCTTCCTCTGTCTCTATCTATGTACTGTCTCTGTCTTTGTCTCTGTCTCTGTCTCTGTCTCTGTCTCTTCCTCTGTCTCTATCTCTATCTCTGTCTTTCTCTCTGTCTCTGTATCTGTCTCTGTCTCTGTCTCCGTTTCTCTGCCTTTATGTCTCTCTGCATTTCTGTGTTTCTGTATTTCCGTATCTCTGTCTCTCTTACCTCTCTCTACCAACCTGTACAAAATCCGATCTCAGCCGTGTCCACAACTTGGCCACCATTTGGTTCTCCATGATCCAAATGAGAAATCCTCTGTATTCTCTGCGAGTGTTGCTCAGTGCTTCACAATGCAAACATAGCAGCTTTAGACTTGTCAGGACAAAAAATTCTACATCCGGATCTTCAGCGGTGTCCAGGCTCTGAAAGTTCATAATAACGCCGTCTCTGGAAGAAACGTGTAGGTGTATGTGTGTGTATGTGTATGTATGTGTATGTATGTGTGTATGTGTGTGTGCGTGTGTGCGTGTGTATGTGTGTGCGAATGTGTGTGTATGTGTGTATACGTGTGTGTATCTGTATATGTATGCGTGTGCATGTGTGTATGTGTGTGTGTGTGCGTGCATGTGTGTGTGTGTGTGTGTGTGTGAATATGTGTGTATGCACGCGTGCGCGTGTGTGTACGTGTGTGTTTGTGTGGGCGTGTATCTGCCATGACTCACCAAAAGCAGCGCCTTAATGAGCTTTAGTTGAGCTGGCAGTTGCTCCATGGAAAATCGAAATCTCCCTACAGAAGTGTCCCAAAACTCCGCTTGCAGAGGCCTTTCCCCAGTTGGAGTGAGGCCTTTCAGCCCCTCCACATGGCTGGTAGTCACAACTTGACAAGTCTCTCTCCCGACATCAGTTGCCGTGAGGGTGACCGCTTGGACCGTCTCCTCCGCCACCTCTTCGGTGGGTAGCAAGCCGACAAACTCCACCGGCTGCTGATATTCGGCTGCTCTTTGAAGGTGAAGACCAGCCAAACTGTCCAACATTGAGACTCCAGGAACTGCTGGAGACATGGCCTTGCTACTGCCTGGGGCGGTGAGAGGGGAAAGAAGGGTGCTGGGGTGGGAGGAGGAGGCGTCTTCTGTAGGTTCGTAGGGTTCATCTTCGGTTGTGGTGATAGGAACCTCCTAAATGTTTGCACATTAGGTAAGGAAAGGGTTAAGGTTAGGGTTAAAGTTAAGGTTAAGGCTAAGGTTAAGGCTAAATTTAAGGTTTATAGTAAACAATAAGCGAAAGTCAATGAGGTGGCTAATTTAAAGTTGGTATTATGGTTAAGGACATTGTTAATGTTAAGGTTGGAACTAAGGTTAGGGTTAAGATTGTTATTAAGCTTGACGCTAATGCTAAACCTAACTTAAAGTAAGAGTTAGAGTAAAATTAAGGTTAGGGCGAAATAAGTAAATTTACCTGTTTTGGGCTAACAGATTCAATAATTTGCATTAGCATCTGTTGCAAGAAGACCGTTTGCTGACAGGCTGAACAATCGGCAAATCCGTCCAATTCCGGATTCTTGCATTCGTGGGGAGTTGTCCTTAGTGGAACTGATAGAAGACAGGCCAGACAGTCGAAAAGTTTCTCCGTGAGGACTGTCTTTTCGGAATTTGTTGCTTCGTTGAGTTTCAACTGAAAGAATACATTTTTTTTCTCTATTTCTCGGTATCTCTCTGTCTTCATGTATTTCATTAACCTTAACCTTAATCCTAAAATCACCTTAACCTTCCCCTTAAACCCTTAACAAAATACCCTAAGCGTAAACCCTAAACCCTAAACCCTAAACCCTAAACCCTAAACCCGAAACCCTAAACCCTAAACCCTAAACCCAAAACCCTAAACCCTAAACCCTAAACCCTAAACCCTAAACCCTAAACCCTGAACCCTAAACCCTAAACCCTAAACCCTAAACCCTAAATCCTAAACCCTTAACCCTAAATCCTAAACCCTAAACCCTAAACCCTAAACCCTAAACCGTAATTGTAACATTTGTCTTAAGCTTAACCCTAACGTTAACGTTATCTTTAACTTTAACATTAACCTTAACCTTTACAATAACATTAACCTTAACCATAACATTAAGCTGATCACTAACTTTAACCTTAACATTATAACAAACCTTGACCTTAACCTTAAATTAATCTCAACTTAACCCAAACCTCAACCTGAAACCTACCTAACCTTAACCTAAAGATTAAATCAACCTTAACCTGAACCTTAACCTTAACCTTGAGCTTTTCCTTAACCTTAACCTTGACCTTAACCTTAGCCTCAGCCTTAACCTTAACCTTAACACTTTAACCATAACCTTAACCCTTTAACAATAACCTTAACTTTAACCTTAGCCATAGCCTAAACCTTAACCTTAACCTTAGCCTCACCTGCAGAATTATAATGTCGATGATCACAACATGAATGCTGACGTCATCATCTTCCAAGTCATTTTCTCCCAAAGGTGGAATGTATAAAGAGGGTAATGCCCTGAGGCAACCGCAAAACTGCTCCAGAAGCATGCTCAGGGGAATGGTGATTTCCAAACGAGAAAGAAGCTGGAACAACCTTCATAAAGTCAAAAAGTCAATCCACTCACATGAAGCAACTGAAGAGCACTGAAAAGTTCGTCATAGTCAGTGCCAGCCAGCCTGAGATTCACAAAAGCGAAGAGTTTTTGGGGATCGAAGGGCAGGGGACACAGATCTGGCTCGAATATTTTGCAAAGAAGGATCTAAAAAAGGGTGATTTCTAATTCCAGTGGTGGTTTACTTTGAGTTCTGGTTGATCTTCTTCGGTACAGTTGTCGTGAATGAGTTGGAGCCAGTTTGGCATTACGCGGGTCCAGGTGTCCAAGTTGATTACGTCGTAAGGCATTAGGGAGAGAAGCCTAAATAAAATAGTTAAAACAGGTAAGATAGTTAAGGTGATTAAGGTAGTTAAGGTAGGTTAGTTAGGCAAGGTAGGTAAGGTTGACTGAGAGAGGGAATCAGAGTTGAAGTCAAGTTTAACGTTAGGGTTAAGGTTAAGCCTAAGGTTATGGTTTAGGATAATGGTAATGTTAAGATTAAAGTTAGGGTTAAGGTGAAGGTTAAGGTCAAGGCGAGGTAGGGTTTAAGTTAAGGTTTGGGTTAAGGTTCGTTACGGTTAAGGTTAAGGTTTAGGTTTAGCATGCACAAGAGAAGAAGGTAAAGGGCAATGTTAGGGTCGAATAAAACGCTAAGGTTAAGCGTAATCTTAAGGAAAATGTTTTGATTACGGTTTAGGCTGATGTTAAAGTTACGATTAAAGATGTCATTAAGGTCAAGGGTTTTTTAGGTCCACGTTTAGCATTTAGGGTTCAGGGTTCAGGGTTCAGGGTTTAGGGTTTAGGGTTAAGGGTTAAGGGTTTAGGGTTTGGCTTTAGGCTTTAGGGTATATTATTTAGGGTTTAGGTTTTAGCGTTCAGGGTTTAGGGT
>OZ059904.1:29169950-29229950 GCA_964057215.1 Oscheius myriophilus | reverse complement strand
CCTAATTACCCAATGAACAAGTTTCGGAATGATAGGTCATTCCGAGGTAAGGTAAGTAAGGTAGTTAACCCAATTAGGGTAAGAAACTAGTTAAGTCAGTTAAGGAAAGTTTCCAACATAGGTAACGTTAGTGAGGCGGAAGTTAATTTAGTTAATGTTAGCAGTTAATGCAGTGAATGTGAGCAAGTAAAGCTATTTAAGGTACGAAGCTGGTTTAGATAAGTAATGCACCTAAGGTTAATAAAGTAGTTGAGGCGGTTAGGCAAGTTCAGGCAAAGAGGGCAGTTAAGGCAGCTAATGTTACCAAGCTAATTAAGGTAGCTAAGGTAAGGTAGTTAAAGCGATCATCAGGGACCTTTTCAAAGCGGAAATGAGCTGTATTCTAATTGCACCATTCCAATTGAAATGTCATTTCCCAACATCGCTCCAGGAAACGGTTGTTCACAGAATGCTTGCCAAGTCCTCATTAGCATATGATTTGCATGAGCGTCGAAAACCCGGCTGATGGTCCCTTTAAGGGAGTTGCAGTAGTGGAGAGTGATTAATATTGGTTAGGTCGTTAAGGCAGTCACGCTAGTTTAGGTAAATGAGGCAGCAGGATAGGTGAGGTAGGTATGGTAGTTAAGCTAACTAAGGTCAGTCAGTCTGTTAAGGTAATCAAAGTTGATAGAGCAGTTAAAGTAGTTAAGGTGCAGAAGACAGTTAAGGTATGCAAGGTAAGTGAGGTAGGTAAGCTATTTAAGGTAGGTCAGTCCGTTAAGGTGAGCAGGGAACTTAAAGCAGCTAAGGTTGGTAAGGTGCAGTTCAGTTATTCAAAGTTGTTAAAGAAGTTAAGGTGCAGAAGGCAGTTAAGGTAAGCAAGATAGTTAAATCCGATAAGGTGGTTAAGATTCGAATGCAGTTAAGGTAGTCAAGGCAGTTAAGGCGCAGTTAAGATAAGCAAATAGTTAAAGTAGTTAAGACAGTTCAGGTGCATTTAAGGTGATCAAAGTAGTTAAGCAGTTAAGATGCGTACTGCTGCCCTAACTTAACGTTAAGCTAACTGCCCTAACTTCTTTACTTAACTGTTAGGTAGTTGATCCAGTTAAGATAAGTAAGACTTTTAAGGTGTTAAGATTCATCAGGTTGTTAAGGTTGTTTAGGTCATTAAGGTAAGCGTTAAGGTAAGTAGCGCAAGGTCATCCCAAAAAATCTACACCATTCCTTAGAGTCGTCCCAATATAAAACTTTTCGCTTTTTCCCTCAAACTCGCACTTTTGGAGCTAATTTCATGTACTCGAGACAAAAAGTGCCCCAAAGCGCGAAATCGCGTGTCTATTCGAATCGAGTGTAATCAGAGCCATTGTTCCCCGTGCCCTCTTGTTCTCTTTGGTTGAATGTTTCAACTGACCTGTCTCCCACAAGTCGCACTACTCGCTGGAAGTGGCTGAGGCTGAGGCACAAGAGGAGCCTTTCTTTCTCCAACAACTGCATCGGCACACTTTTTACAGAGGAAAACGGGAGGCGAAGTGTCTGCCACATCGGAGCAGATCACTGGGTCAAAACAACGACGGACACTGGGTCCCTTGTCTGAGCAGCTACTAGATTGGCAGGGAACCGCTGACCAAGCTGAAAATTAACTTTAAATTAAAAAAAGCAAAAAATTAAAATTTGCGGGCGATTGAACCCTCGATTAGTTGGTTGTAAGGAGAGGCACTTGGCGCTGCACCAAGCTGCGACACCAGCGTAGTGGGGCGCAGTGCCTAATGAGCCCCGGCAGACTTACCGTGTACTTTATACTGAATAGTCTTTCTGTGAAGAATCTGAGGATTGGAAAATGGCCAGTAGTGAAACAGGAGATTAGCGGCGGCCACGCGGGACTCGCAGGTGCCTTTGGCCACAACTTGCACCAAATCACGGTACACATCTGGGCTGCATTGCATAGAGCCTTCGACAATCCAAGTGTGGAGACCTTAATTAGGGTACTTTAGGCCTTAATTCAGGGCTTACCTGGATCACTAGAGTGTTGAAGTACAAGCATTAAACAGGCTGGGATTGACATTCGGACGAGGGAGTCATCGGCGACTGAGAAGGGGAGGACACAGTCGGCCAGGAGGTGGACGATCTGGAATGTCTCTCTGTCTCCCTATGTCTCACTGTCTTTCTGTCTCCCTATGTCTCTTTGTCTCCCTATGTCTCACTGTCTCTCTATATCTTCATCTCTATGTCTCTCTGTCTCTTTGTCTCTCTGTCTCACTGCCTTTCTGTCTCCTGTCTCCCTATGTCTCTCTGTCTCCTTATGTCTCATTGTATATCTGTCTTGCTATGTCTCTCTGTCTCCCTATGTCTCACTATCTCCCTATATCGCTGTCTCTCTGTCGCTCTGCCTCAATGTCTCTCTGTCTTTCTGTCTCCCTATATCTCTGTCTCTCTGTCTCTCTGTCTCTCTGTCTCTCTGTCTCTCTGTCTCTCTGTCTCTCTGTATCTTTGTCTCTCTACCTATCTGTCTTTGTCTCTCTATCCCTTTGTTTCTCTGTCTCTCTGTCCCTTTGTCTCTCTGTCTCCCTGCCTCTATGTCTCACTGCCTTTTTGTCTCTCTGTCTCCCTGTGTCTCACTGTCTCCCTATGTCTCTCTGTCTCTCTATGTCTCTCTGTCTCCCTATGTCTCCCTATGTCTCACTGTCTCCCTATGTCTCTCTGTCTCCCGATGTCTCTCTATCTTCCTATGTCTCTCTATCTCCCTATGTCTCTCTATCTCCCTATGTCTCTCTGTCTCCCGATGTCTCACTGTCTCTCTGTGCCTCTGTATCTCTGTATCTCTGTATCTTTATCTCTCCGTATCTCTATCTCTCTATCTCTTTCTCTCTCTCATACCTGACGATCCAATTCCGTTGGCAAAACTCCCAGCTGAGCCGCCAGAAGAATCGGCAGCTGCTCCAGAGCATCTCTGTCCAAAAACATCATCAACGCCTTCAGTGTATCCAAAATGGCCTCCCCAATGCCTAAACCATATTTATTGGAATGACTTCATATAAAAATTCACTTGTATGATTTGTGGAGATCAGTGGAAACACCTCCAGAAGATTCGAAACGGCGTAGAAGAGACCGGAGTAGTTGAGATTTGGGTAGAGGTTCCATCTCGCAGGATCCGTGGAAAAACGCTCACAGAATTGAATTTGATCTCGAGGAAAGTCCTTCAGAAAGCTGAAATCAATCGATGACCCGGCAGATATGCAACTGATCTGTTAAAAGCGACCTTATCTGGTGCCCTTAAGTCGCTTTGATTCGAAACATCGTAAGGACCATCCCATACCACAATCCTTTTCATTTTGTTTATCATGCCACATTTCACTGATTAAAACTTCTTTGCATTAAATCTATTGATTTTTTTTTAAATTTTCAGGGATTTAGCACGACATCGCTAGGAGACCCATTTGCTATTGATTGATTGATGTATTAATTGCACACCGTTGACTCCAGGTATTTTTTAAGGCTTTCGAAGGTATTCACCTTCGGATGTTTAACCCGAAATGCTCGAAGTGATCGTCAATTTTCGCGCTCTATTGCCAAACTTTCGCGCTCTATTGCGATTACCGCGTTGAGAACAGTTTTGAAAAATGCCATTCACATAATCTTGATGTTAATCGATTAACTTGAACTTAGGCTAACTAAAGGTATGGTTAACTTAAGTTCCTTAGGCCTAAGTTCAAGATAAAGCAACAGTCCTTAAGTAACTGCGAATTAAGCTTTGTTTACCTTGCCTAAGGAACTTAAGGTTGCATGACCTTAAGTTAACCCTAGTTGTTAAGGCAATTTGCCTTAACTAACTGCAAATTAAGCTTTGTTAACCATACCTAAGAAACATAAGTTAACATTACCTTAAGTTAACCTTAGTTCAAGTTAAGGCAACTTACCGTAAGCCACTAAGAAATAAGGTTTTTAATAAGTAACTTTACCTAAGGTACTCAACACTAATGGCGTCTAAATGTGAGGCTGAGCATCTTTAAGACATTTAGCCCATATTTAGATTTTCTTACCTTAAGGCATCATACCTTAAGTCGAAAAAAGGTTTGTTTGCCTGGCCTAAGGTACTTATGTCGGCCTTATCTTAAGTTAACCTTAGTTTAAGTTAAGGCATCAAGCCTTAAGCAACGAAGTATTAAGATTATTTAGCAACTAAAGTTACTAACATTAATGACGTCTAATTGTGCGGCTGAGCATCTTTAAGGTATTTAGCCCCTATTTAGATTTTCGCTCTCCGATTCTCCATTTCCCACATTTGCCTCTATTTTCCCGCACTCATCCCCTCGTACTGCGCCATGTCCTCTAAATGTCCGATGAGTCTCCCGTTCCGGTCTGTTTTCGGTTCGCGTGTCGTCGTTTGTCTCCGACTGGCGGCACTTCTTCCGTCCGAAGAAAAATGCGGTCCGATTAGCCACATCGGCGCCTCCGCAACTCCTCCAACAAGCTGCATTCGCAATTCAATGGCAGCACAAATTACAGAATTTGAATAATCGAATCGGGGGACACACGGCGGCGGAAGGGGCCGCAGGGGCCGATTGGCAAAGGATCAGGGCGACGGAGGAAAAAGAAGGAACTAAACCGAAAGGGCTTAGGGCAAAGAGTGAAAGGACTTAAGGTAACACGCCTTAAGGGACTTAGCACTAAGGCTTTATTCCTTATCGAAAGTTACTTAAGGTCAAATTTAGTTGACCCAAGGACACTTCAGTTAACCTTAGATTAAGTTAAGGATTTAAGGCAATTCGCCTTAAGAGACTCAGCATTAGCCCTTATCTCGTGTTACTTAGGGGCAAGGCCCTATGTAACCCAAGAATATTTAACTTAACCTCCTTTTAACTTAAGACCTTAAGGATCTAAGAATTTAGGTTTGTCCCTTATCCTTAGTTAAGAAAGGTTAAGTTTTTGCCTTCAAGGTACCATACCATAACCTTACTACATCTTAAGGTGCATAGTTTAAGTAACTAAGAATTTGACACCTTTTTTAGAGCCCTTGTTGGAAAATATCTTAAGGTGAAAATGATTTTATCTAACTTCAAAGGACATCTAAGTTAACGTTACCTTAACGTAAGGTAAAACTCCTTATAATTAGTTACTTAAAGTACTTAACACTAAACCTTAAGGTAAATTAAAACTTAAGGTAGGCTTGATTCAATTAGACAACAGAGTGACGGAGATATAGAAGAACTATACGGAAGAACTTAGGGCAAAGGATGAAAATGACTTAAGGTTACACACCTTAATTAATTAAGCATTAAGGCCTTAATCCTTGTCGCTGGTTACATAAGGTCAAATAAAGAGATAACACAAAGACAGTTAGCCTTACGCTAAGTTAACCTTTCTTTAACTTAAGGTACCATACCCTAAGTACCTAAGAATTAAGTCTTTATCCCGTATAGTTAGAGAAGCAAGGACAAAGAAACTTAATTCTAGCTTATAAAGAGCTCAGGAAAATCTTACCTTATGTCAAAATAAGGTAGAGTTCCTATCCTAAGGAACCTTAAGTTGACCTAACGCCAAGTCCAAGCTACATTCCTTAAGTAGCTAAGAATTTAAAGTCCTTAGATACTTAAGGCCTTAAGGAATTCAGTAAGCCCTAATAACTAAGTAAGTTTAAGTTATCCTTAGCTCAATTTCAGGCAACACGCCTTTTCCCAGTTAGTTTAAGTACTTAACCTTAAACCTTAAGAAAACTTAACGCAACCACACTCTGCTTAAAACATCCCTTATCCTTATAGTTAGTTATTTAAGGTCAAAGTCAGTAAACCATAAAATCCAAGAGCCTTGTTCATCTTTTGAAACGTTCGTTTACCTTAATGACTTTAGCGACTTTAAGGCATATCCAACCTTAACTTCTAATGGTAATTAGAAGTTAACTTAAAAAGTTAAGTGACACTTTGCAACTTAAACTTAAAACAACTTAAAAAGTTAAGTGAGTGATTTTGGTGGATAATTATATTTTTGTTAGTTTTTATATTTTCTATAAACGTAAAACAGTTCTCTGAATCAGGTTTCTTAGCAGAATGCACAGTTTGACGATGTTTCGCCGAAATATAGCATTCTAAAGTAGATAAACGTTGCTTTAAAAAATGTGCAATTGCAGATTTTTTATTTTTTGTTTTCATATGTTTGAAAATGCTATTCTTCACTAGAATAAACAATAAAATCGTGCGGATCGCCTCTGGTGATAATTTTATGGGCAAAAACGGGCAAAAAAGTGAATTTTTACTGTAAAAATCAAGATATTTTGCAAAACCAACATCACCAACGTTTTTTCCGTCTCAGTTTACGTGATAGTTTGCGGTTTAATATAGAAGATAGAGTTATTTGGGCGCGCGCGGTTTAAAAAGCAAAATTTCTTAACAAATCGGGCTGCCATCGCTGCGCCGCCTTTGCGGCCCCTAGTTAAGTGTGTCCCTTAAAGTTACTTTAATTTAACTTTCATAAGCTTTTTAGTGCTCTTATTTAGCCGTCTTTCCATTAAACTGCATTTAAAAGGACACCAATAGGGCACTTAAGCCAACGATGTATTTGGCAATCCACTCGGATTTCAGCTGGACTGGCAAACACGACAAACATTCGTTTGCTCAATGGAGTGTTGTGCTCGAATTTTCGATTTGCCAGATTATTGCACAAAATTGGTTCTTTGGAAGGCTAGTTAATTGAAAACAGAGCAATTATGGAAATTACGAATGAACGCACTACGGCACAGTTGGAATGTTCAAAATTGGGTAAATATCCAGGCTAACTCATCCAACTAAGGTTACCTTAAACTTTAATCATTTTAAGGTACTTAAGAAGATCTTAAACTATAATCGTCTTAAGGTACTTAAAGTTATCTTCAACTTAGTCATCTTAAGGTATTTAAGGTTACATTAAACTAGCGTCATCTTATGGTACTTAAGGTTACCTTAAACTAGAGTTATATTATGGTACTTAAGGTTACCTTAACTAGAGTCATCATTAAGTACTTAAGTTTACCTTCAAGCATTCTGTAAACAACCGTTTCCTGGGGGCGTGTTGGAAAAAATAAGGTTACTTTAAACTAGAGCCACCTTAAGGTACTTGAGGTCAGTTTGAACTATAGTCTACCTAGGGTTGTCTTAAACTGTAGTAATCTTAATGAATTTAGGTTAAGTTTACCTTAGCCTAGAGTCATCTTAAGATACATCATGTTACCTTAAACTATAGTCATCTTAAGGTACTTAAGAATACCTTAAACTAAAGCCAACTAAAGGTACGTATAGTTAACTATAGTCATACGAGAGTTATCATAAGATACTTAAGGTTACCTCAAACTTATGTCATTGTAAGGTACTCAAGGTTACCTTAAACTATAGTCATCTTAAGGTACTTAAGGTCTCCTTAAACTTTAGCCTTTTTAAGATACTAAAGGTTATCTGAAACCATAGTCTGCCTATTTTGCCTTAAACTACAGTCATATTAAGGTACTGAAGGTTACCTTAAACTTTTGTAATCCTAAGGTATTACCTTAAACCACAGCCATTTTAGATACCTTGAACTAGAGTCATCCTAAGGTACTTAAGGTTACTTCAAACTATAGCAATCTTAAGGTATTTGAGGTTACCATAAACCATAGTCATCTTCAGATACTTAAGGTTACCTTGAACCATTGTCACCTTAAGATACCCATTACCATAACTATAGTCATCTTAAGATACTAATGTTTCCTTAAACTATAGTCAACTAAAGGTACTTAAGGTTACATAAAACGATACGGTACTTAAGGTGACCTTAAGAAGACTCACCTTTAACTCCTTTAACTAGAGTCTTCTTAAGGTCACCTTAAATTATGGTCACCCTATAGTACTTTAGGTTACGTTAAATTATAGCCATCTTAAGGTATTTATTAAGGTTGCCTTAAACTAGTGCCATCGCATGGTACTTAAAGTTACCCTTAACTGTAGTCATCTTAAGGTACTTAGGGTTACCCTAAACGGCAGTCTTCTTAAGGTACTTAAGGTCACCTTAAACTATAGTCATCTTAAGGTACTTAAGGTTACGCTTCAGTATTCCTAAAAGCATCTTTGGCCCCAACAATCCACATGTGTGTGAAATGTGATATCCAAATAGCGTTATGCATTAGAATGCAGAGCAATCGTTGGTCTCAAAACCCCTCACAATCAACAGTAAATAGCAGGGGTTACCCCAATGCCTCCTTCGGAGGTTTCAAAAGCACCCTCCCTCCAAAGACCTCTCTTAATTCCAAAGCGCTTCCTGCATCGCCCTCTCTCTTTGCGAAGCGCCCCCATTCATTTTCATCAGAAGAGTCGGAAATTGCGGAGCGGCCCTGCAAGTCGCCAATCGGCTAATGAGCGTTCGAAATTAGGTAGAAGAGCCACCTCTCTTCTGAATTTCACATTCCAATGAGACCACCCCTTCTTTTACGATTTAGCGAACGCACCCAATTAGCGTCTGTTGGAAGTAGCGGAGGGTGGTAATGATTTCGGCGGAAGACGGCGGCTGTTGGTTCGTAGACAGACGTAGTTGGAAGTCCGACAGCGTGCGGATCTTCGCAGAAACTGAAATAAAACCTTTATAATAGGATATATTGTCTATATTTTTGGTATATTTACTATAGGTACCCGCAATAATGATGGCTTAATGGTGGAAAACAAGGCAAATTGGGCAATTTACATAATCCTCCAATTTAGATGACAATGGGCTTATTTGAAGAGAGAGAGAGAGAGAGAGAGAGAGAGAGAGAGAGACAAAAAGAGACAGAGTGAGTGAGAGAGAGAGAGAGAGGGAGGGAGTGAGTGAGTGAGTGAGTGAGTGAGTGAGTGAGTGAGTGCCACACTACTAAATTTTCTATTTTGAGTATTTTAGGAGCATCTTCACGAATTCTCTAACCCGATTTCTCCGCGGATGCAAATTAAATGAGATATATTGCCGTGATTCACAAACAAACAACGGAGAGGGCGCTATACGGCCCCTAAAATAAGTCAAGTGGCAAAAATAGAACTCACTCACTCACTCACTCACTCTTTTTTCTATCTTTCCTCTTCGCACTCTTCTCCCTCTTCGAGTACATCCGTGTGTAAATGAGTAAACCTGCCTCAGTCGCTTTACGCATTACATTTCGCCCACTCTTTTTCGCTGCCAGTTTGAAGACACACAGAGAGGCAGTTTTTGTCATAAGCGCTCGTTCCTCCGACTTGAAAGCTTTCCACTAATCTTACTGCTTCTTTCGCAAATCTTTACGATATGGGGGTTGGAAGAGCCTTTGGACATACACTTCATCAGAATGCTCACTTCGCGGCGACGACAAGTGCGTCTCCCAAGTGGACGCTACTTTGCTAATTTTCAAGTGAGGGTGCCGATTTTCAGTAGAAAGTGCTGTTTTGGGGACGGGAGCCTGTGATAGGCAGAAAGAGAGAGAGAGAGAGAGACAGAGAGAGAGAGACAGAGACAGAGACAGAGACAGAGACAGAGACAGAGACAGAGACAGAGACAGAGACAGAGACAGAGACAGAGACAGAGACAGAGACAGAGACAGAGACAGAGACAGAGACAGAGAGGTAACCACCTCCCTACCGTATTCCCTTATAAACCCCAACTCACAGGTGTAATATTTCAGAAGAAAGGCCATGACGCCGGGCGCGGCGCCAACCGGTGAGACTCCGCCCACTCAGGAGGTCCCGCCCTTTCTGTGGCGTCATCTCTTGCCTCTCGTCCACTCTCCCAGTCTCTCTCATTCGGACCACGCCCCCTTGATTGTTGCTCAACCTTTCTCCGGAAGAAGACGACAGCATTTGCACTTGCATGTGACATGGCTATTAGTGAGCTGTGGTTACTTGTATCTATTTTTGTCTCTGTCTCTGTCTCTGTCTCTGTCTCTGTCTCTGTCTCTGTCTCTCTCTCTCTATCCTTCTCTCTCCATTTCAACTGATCTATCACTCTAGTTCTGTTTATCTTGATCTTTCTCCTTTTGAATGTTTCATGAGTAAAATTTGGCAAATTATTTGTACTGTTTTCAATCGCAAAAACACAACTATACGAATTTAATCCAAAGCGCATATGTTTATTTTATGGATGCAATTTGTTTATGTAACGGGATCCAAAATGATCACTGGATTAATCTCATTTTTAAACCGATCGCACGGCAAGAATTTAGATTTGGAAATACCCCCCCCCCCTACTTTCCATTTTTTTTCATCTGTCAAAAAAATCTTATTAAAAAGATCAAAAATTTCATTTACAAATATAGTAGACATATGTTACAGTTGATCTTCTTAAAAACGGTGATGGGGGAGGGATTATGGCAAAAATCGACTAGCAAAGGAGAATAAATTATAAATGCTAAAAAACTGTGATTTTGTTGGTATGGCTCTAAACATAATTTTAACAAATAATTTTAGTGATGACATTTCGACGATTCCATCACTGGATAAAAACGAAAACTTCCGTAATTCAAAAAAAGATTTAGAAAAAAAAAGAAAAATATTCCACGTTAAACCGGAAAAGGGTATGAACAGTTTTGTTATACCCGAAATTATGATTTCCAATTTCTGAAAAACTCAAAATAAAAACTTTTTTTAAGAACCAGGCGCTTCGCAGCCGCGTGTTCACTATATTTTTCAATAAAAGCAAACATTCAAAAAAAAGGAATATGTTTCAACACAAATATATCTCTCCCAATCTTGTAGTCCTACTTTTAAAGGGGCTTTCTACCGTAGATCTATTTTTTTAAATGTTTAGAACAGAAAAATCGAATTACAGAATCAAAAAAATTTACTAATTTTTTACCCGTGAAATTTTTGGAAAAACGCATAAATAGGAAAAAGAATGGAGAGGAAATTTTTCGACTTACAAAAAGAGTCGAAAAATTTCCTCACCATCCTGATCGAATCGATGGAAAAGTGAATTTCGTCAAAGACAATTTTCGTCATTATGGGCTCCGGATAATTTCAACTTGAATATATGTTTTTCATGTCCAACGAAAGAATAATTCAATAGGTTAGTTCACATTTTGCGCTTCTTACAAGAAAAGGGTCGAAAAATGCGGAAAATTGCATTTGGAAACGGAAAATTTCACTATCTCGAGAGTTACTGGGTCCTGCGCGGAAGGACAGTAACATTTCGCTATAAGGGATAGATTTGGTGTATCTACTACTAAACCTATACCACTTCCAATGATTTAGGCCAATTTTACAAAATTAAAGTTCCATACCCAGGTCAAAAAATCGATATTGACTTAAATGATTCCAAATTTGGCTCTAAGAAGGTTTTTTTTTAATGTGTTCTGGGTCCTGCGCGGAAATACACAAACATTTTGCTATTTGTATATAAAATTTGGCGGATCGAGTGGAAAAGCACCAGATTTAATAACTTCGACCAATTTTACCAAAATAATGGCTTTTATTGCCCGTTTTTAGGAGGTTTTTGACAAAAATTTGAGACAATTCTGACATTGTGAACTTTTTTAAGGCAGTTGTCTCACTGAGAGCTTTCGATTTTCCCAGAGACAGCGTATTAAACAAGTTCGGGGTTTGAATGGCGGAATCCGGGAAAAATCTATCGCATGTGCGCGTCGTGACCCAATATAATGCAATATTTGGCTAACTTACAGGTGGCTGCTCTGGTGGTTGCCATTTGTCGCCTGAGGGGACTTCTGCGCTCGGCGCCGGCGCCAAGGGCACGCAACTCGACGGCGTCGGAGGCGCGGAGTCGGCCGTCGTGTGTGCGCGGGACGATCGATCCAAGCGACGGCAGCTATTGCATTAGTATATTCCGCATCCCCCGGGGCAATCCTGCCTTGTTTTCCCCCTTGATTGAGCCAAGAACAGACGATTTCATTTAAGAACCAAACGCAACGTAACAACCAAATTCAACAATTTCTGTCTAGGGGAAAATCACGCCAACACGGCCACCTTTCCGTTCACGGTGACGCCGGCCTTCTCCAGCTTTTCGGCGAATAGTTCCCTAGCCTCCTCGGATTTTCCACCGGCTTCCTCGAAATCGGAAAGAACAGCCGACCGCAACCGCTTCACCTGAAAACAAAAACAATTGTAATGTTTTATTAAAAATATTTTTTTAAATATATAAAACCGTTTTTTTGCAATTTAAAGGTACATGGCTAATGTGCAAACCCAACCAAGGGTGTCCCCGGGCCGGGCCGAGAAAATCTGAGGAACGGGCCGGTCCCACTTTTTTTGAAAATCTATTTTAAAATGTAACTCTTTTCAAAGTAATTATTTTTAAGTTCTGTTTGTTGCAAAACATAGTTCTAATTGTGCAAAACATACTGTGTGAAGGAGGATTCGAACTACCCTATTTAAATTTTGTATGTTTTTCATGGCCGAGTGGCTAAGAGGTCGGACTGGTAATCCGAAGTTGCCCCAATTCGATCCCCCGCCGGCAAAACTTTTTTGCCATAGTTGTTTTATACATTAGGTACAATAGAAACGCAATACCTGCACATAATTCGTGAAAAAGTTTTTTTTTTTTTCAAATTTTGGAATTTTCGACCTCGGGCCGGCCCAAGCCGTAAATTTTTGGAGAGCGGACAGCCCGGGCCGTAGCCACCCTTGAACCCAACCCGTTTTTAAACTCTTTTAAACATTGTTTTTTAAAACCATTTTCCATAGATTTTTTAAACGTTGAAGGTTTGTTTCGTTTGAAGATTTTGAACAAACGTTTCCACGCATTTTTTTTTTAAATCGGTAGTATTGTAACGTTATCGGTGAATTATAGTTAAAATGACATGGGCGAAAATATTATGGCGAAATATCACAAAACGAAAAGAGAATGGGTTGGGTTGTGATGCACCCCGAAAATGTTTAAAGTGATGATATGGTTTCAGGGAAAAAATGTTATAAAAAAGAACAGGGAGGGAACGGAGGTCGCTTGGGTTGCAATTTTACTGGGTGGCCTAGGTTAGACGGGCCGGCCCGTGAGACCCCGAAAGAGTTCATTCCAACCGTTTACAATGCTCCCGAAAATCTATTCAACAAGTCTCCAAAAATGACCCACTCCAAAAAATGGGGTCCAAATTATTTTTACTCGTTTCGCTCCGGAATCGTTTTTAGATAGGTGTTCGACTGTGAAGAATCCGTGTTTCCCAATTTTCGAAGAAAAATTAAAATTCGAAAATTTGCAAATAGTCAACTTTCCTGAAATTTATTTGCTACCACTTTTTTTTGAATTTCGTTTTTTTTTCAATTTCGCTAGCTTATATCACATTGCATGGGCTGACATACAAATTTGTTTTATATTTTTTTAAAAATCAGTTTTGGAAGGCTATTTTTGAGCCGCGATTAATAGACTATCTAAATTGGCTCAAAAGTTTAAACCTCAAAAATTGTCTTCCAAACCTGACTTAATTTTTTAAAAATATATTCCAGTCTATGAGAATTCCAGTCTATCTGAAGAGAGCTCGAAAGTGAAAATTCACAACAAAAAAAAACAAAAATCGAAAAAAAACGTTAAGATAAAAAAATAATATCAGGAAAGTTGAAAATTATCCAGGGAGAAGATTCGCAAACCCATAAGACGTGAGGTTCTTCCGGTACCTATGTAATCCGGCGTTTGCTTTATTATGCTAACATAATAAAAGGGGGGCTTATGCATCAAGCCCCCCAACGGTCACTGTCCTGCCATGCGTTAAACACAGGACGGACCAAAATCATTAAACGATGCGAAAACGCACCTTCATTTCCCCTCCGGCCTCCTTCAATTTCCTCTTAATCGCCGCCTTCCATTTGAATTGGACTTCCTCCTAAACAAAATTAGCATAAAATTGTGAATTTCTCTCACCGTCTGTGCGCTCTCTTCCTCCTTCTTCTCTCCGTTCTTCTGCTGCTCTTTCTTCTCTTCCTCTACAACCTCCTCCTTCTTCTCACTGGCCTTCGCCTCCTCGGCCGCCTTCTGAATCAAAATAACTCATTTTTCTCCAAAAATGAGTACAAACCTTGGTCTCTTCGGCCTCCTTCTTCAGTTTCTCGGCTTCTTCGGCGATGGCCTTCCACGCCCTCTGGCACAGCTGGTTGTCGCGGATCTTGCAAGAGTTAGAGAGGAAGTTGATGAATTTGGCCTCCTAAAATGGGAATGAAGGGTTAAAAAACTCAACAAAAACGCACCTTCCGGGGAATATTGGCGTAGCCCTGGATGTTGCGGAGGAGGTTCTTCAGCGCCGGTTCTTTGACGAATTCGATGGCGCGTTCGACCTGCTCCACCCACGCGTTCTGCTTCAGTTCTCCCTGCAAATATACCCGTTTGAAGTGATTTTCCACAATAAGGTTAAAATTGGGAGGCTAGAGTCAGAAAAAGGGGTTTACCCTGACTAAGAGTGGTAAACATTACGAAAGTCGAATTGTTAAGGTTATTTTGAAACTATGTTGGTTTAATACGGTTACAACTACCCTAAGAGTAAAAATTTTAAGGGTGCTTATCCAAATTTAATGCCTAGAAGTTAAGGGTGGGTATATCAATTGGAAGACCCGAATCCGTTATAAGCAACACAACTTTAACAAAGATGTTTTCGGTAGCGCGCCGTATTGCGTACTGGGACCAAAAGAGTATTTTCAAGACGGGCTCCTTATTCCCTAAAAATATCACGAGGTTGAGCAGAGAAATGGATAGCGAAATATGTCCAAACCAATCCTGGCAAAATGTGGGACGGGAGAACATTTGAAGAGCGGTCGGCACTTCGGAAACATTTAAAATTATAAATTTGGACAGAAATACCAAGAGATGGTTGAAATATATGGTTAAAGGACTGTCTGAATAATTTTAATTTAAACATTCCTACTCGTTTTCAAAAACAACGAAAACTTTTCAACAACAAAAAATCGCAGTTAAATATGCAAGCATAACAGAAATAATGTGCAATACGCAAAATTTTCATTTGAATTTGAGAATGGCGTATTTCTACATTTCATCTGGCTCCTTATTCCCTAAAAATATCACGAGGTTGAGCTAAAAGAATATCACGAGATTGAGCGAGATTTAACAGTCGGTTCTCATTGCCATAAATTTGTTGGGTCCCGGCACGATTACGATTAAATTACCGCATTTTATCCCCAATTTTAATGAGTGATCCCAGAGAGACCGTTCAAGGAAAAACGCAATCAAAGCATTTTTGCATGTCGAAGAGGTTCACATAATTCCAGAAATTTTCCATTCAGGAGGAAATCTTCAGGCAGTCGAGAAAACGGTCACAGCCGACTTTGTGCAAAGAAGACATGACCGCAACTTGCCGTTTCAAACTTTTGTTTTTTTTTTTTACAAATGGAGGATGCGTCAACAGTTAATGACGTCATTTTGGGTCCTATTGACACCTGCCTGGTACCAATAGGATATTCTCACATACGAAGAAAAATGATAAGTTACAAAAGGCGATGCTCATTGAAAATCTCCCAAAAAATGTAACCTTCTGGTCTTATCATCAGAAGTTCGATTTAAATTAGGGTTAAAACGAAAGTAGAGCATAGCTACATGGCTAGGGTCAAAGAATTCCAGCAATTTTCCCTTCGGGATATCAGCAGACAGTCCTTTAAATTAAAGCGTGTTGTGCCCAATTTGGAAGCAGTTGAAAAGGAGCACTTCCAGACCCCTAAAGCCCGCCTCACCTTGGCCTCCTTCTCCACGTAGCCCTTTCCTCCGTACTTCTGATTCTCCGTGATGCACTTGACGTGTTTGGCGTAGGTATTCGGCCTAAACCCCCTCATCCATCACTTCCAACCCCTTCTGAAACTCACGTGAACCTCATCTGGCAGTCGAGGCAGCTGTAGCTGGCCGATCGGCAGCGGTACCCATGTTTCTCAACCTTAAAATAAAATTGTAAAAAATCAAATTAAAAACTAACTTGGTTCTTCTTCAGCGATTCGCCACAGTTGTCACAGCAGAAGAAAACCATCTAAAAGTCGGGTAACTTACAAAAAATATCAATAAAAAAGATATTTGACTGGTGAGACAGTCCTTTAAAAGGGTAAAAAAATGCACAATGTGTTCATTAAAACCGACTATACAACAATTAGTAATAAATAATTATGCTAACAGAGTATTTTTTAAAACGAAGATCGTGCGTTATATCACAGGCTAATTGCATGAAATGTAACCCCAGATGAAAGAAGAACCCATAATTGAGAGGACTGGATGAACCGGTTTGTGGCCTAGAAAAGGGGTGTGGCTACGTGTTTTTCTGTGCGTGGGTGGGGAGCAGTGTGTAGCCGTAGTTGTCTCCGATGGAGGAGAGGGAGATCCGCTTGCCGTGGAAGTCGTAGTAGGCCATCGAGTGGAAGAAGATGTTCGAGAGCACTATGCTGTACTCGGACAGGGCGAACAGAGTGTACACTCCCGGTTCGCAGTACCTGCAATGGGAAATTGAGAAGTGGAGGGGCTGGGCTTTAATTGTAAAGCAGTGTGGGATAATCCTCAATTACTCTACGACGGGGTTCTCAAATGACGGGCCGACCGGGGCTGTGGGATTTTTTGGGACGGCCAGGGTAGAAAAAATAAAAGTTTGTACAAATCTGTACGATGTTTTTAACTGCTTTAAGTAACTTAATAGTGTTTGTTACTAACATAAGAGTCAATATTAGTTGTACAAAAAGAATGTCACCGACCGGGATCGAACTCTGGTCGTGTGGGTGACAATCTGACTGGGGGGTCCAAGGCGGGGTTCTCACGGGCCGGGCCATTTGGAAAATTTTGGTCGGCCCGGGCCGGCCCTGATCGGCTCGGTTGGCCCCTTTAACCCTGGAGCACCCAATCAGATTGCCACCCACACGACCAGGGTTCGATCCCGGTCGGTGACATTCTTTTTTTTGTTGTAAAACGAATATTGACTTAAATGTTAGTAACAAACATTAATAAGTAATTTGACACAGTTTAAAAAATTATTGTACCGATTTATACAAAATTTAAAAAAAAATGTATACTCCCGAAAAATCCCTCGGCCCGGCCCGTCTTTGGAAAACACTGGTGGACAGCGATTTTTAAAAAAAAAACTTCCGCTAATAAGTTATAACTACACCGTAATTGCGTAAAATAATCTTTTTTTAAAAAAACTCACGCATTGTGCCTCCAGTAGAGGTACATAGCAAAAACGATGGATATGACGGAGACTGCGCAGGCGAGGATCTTGTACTCGAAGGAGCGTTCTCCCTAAACACCCTGTTAAGGCCCTAACTCCCTTAAATTCTAACCAGCTGGGTGGCTCTTCTCCTGCCAGAGTAGTCGAAGAGGTACGTGCTCAGGAACATGTGCGCAGTGGCGACCAGGGCGAACGCGACGAAAAAGATTTTATGAACTTCTGAAAAAAGTATTTTCGATTAAAAAGGGTAATTAAAAAGAACCAACCGTGATTTTCAACTGAAGATACGACTGTGAGGCCGAGGAGGCAGAGATTTTCGAGCATGTTCAGAGCGCAGGCGATTTTACAGGCGAGGAAGAAAAAAGTGGCCGGCCCGTGTGGTCGCAGCGGTGAATGTTTGAGGTAATTGCTGGAAACGGAAAAAAATTGAGTGAAAAAAAATGGAATTTACAATTCTGCTAGGGCGAAAACCAGTCGCGGCCCTCCGTGGATGGCTATGAAAATCCTCCAGATGTACACCTCTGGCTCGAAGGAGGAAACAGCGGCGGATATTGAAGGCAACCTGGAATAAAATTTGTGAGAATTTGAACTGTCAAAGGAGAATTTACGGTAAGAAGGGGCATTTGTTAGGGTTAACCAAAACTTTTGGGAGGACTGGTTGACGCAGTTTCAAATTAATTGGATTTGTTTGTTAAGGGCAACGACGGGGTTCTCACGGGCCGGGCCATTCGGAAAATTTTGGTCGGTGCGGCTCGTTTACCCTGGACCACCCAATCAGATTGCCACCCACACGACCAGGGTTCGATCCCGTTCGGTGACATTCTTTTTTGTACAAATAACATTGAATTATATGTTAACCACAAACATTATTAAGTTATTTAAAGCAGTTTTTAAAAAAATCATTTTGCCGATTTATATCCAGTCAGGGACCGATCGGGCGGCCACCGAAATACCTTGGCCTGCCTGCTATTTGAGAAAGGGAAAAGCATAGCTGAGGCCATAGCTCTCACGAGAAGGACCGAAACGGATTGCAACTTGTCAAATAAAAACGTTTAAATCGTGATTATTATTTTTTTCTTCAAGTCGGACCCATACCCTAAATTGGTGGGTGCGGCTGGGTCCGGGCGGAGCCCCCCGGATTTTTTGGCGGGTCCGGTGGGCCGGCGGAACCCCCCGTTTTTACGCGTTTTCGAGGACACAATTTTTGCCTCCCTGCGGGCCCCCCTGAAAACCCCTCTCCTGACTCAGGGTCCCGATTTTTACCGGCGCACCCCCCCCCGCAGATCCTTACCCCAATTTAGGGTATGGTCGGACCGGGCCGTGATAACTATGACTGCGGTGACTGCGCGCAAATGGATCACAATAATAGCTGGACAGAGAGTGTTTGGGTTGCTCGCATAGCTGGACGTTACGTGCTTACGGTACCTACATATTTCGGTGTTTGATTAAAAATGGTATCAAAAAAGATAACCTTAGACTTATGTTGAGCCCAAGCCACCATTTGGTGGACTGACGTATCAAGCCCCCCTAACGCTCCTTGTCCAGCCATCGTGGCTCGACTCATAAGCCCACCAAATGGAGCCTCGGGGCAACGTAAGGCCCCTTTATTTTTTGTTACCATTTCCTACTAAATGCCGAATTACATAAGCAGCGCAACCCCGTTGACGTAGTGGATTACTCGTTTGTTTGAATGCTTCCACTTTACAATGCGAACTAACGATAAGATGGTCGTTTGGGTGAGATTTCTCGTTCGATCTGGTGAAACCGCTCAAATGTTCCGGCGGAAATAACCATAGTTGTCCAAAAAAATTTAGTAGCTACCCACCAATTCTCCACATGGCAATGAGTGGCTGTGGCTTGTTCAAAGTGGATGAGAACGGCGAGGGTGACGCAAATGATGAGGGCCGAGAGGGGCAGTCCAGCCACTATGAAGACGAAGAAGCGGAATGGGAGGGAGAGGAAGTCATCCTCGCCTAGGGCCATCTGAATCAAACAATTCTCCCCTAAATGCATATAACAGAAAGGTAAATCCAAGACGGTACTTGATTCAACACTTTGAAAAGCGGGAAACGACGATTTATCTAAACAACCTAATAACAAAAAGGAGAACAACAGTATAATTATGGGGATTAGCGGTATCTGCCCTTCCATTGGATGTCGTAGTCGGACAGCCACCGGGTCGAGTTCTGCATGTTGTACTTGATTACCTGGAAAATCGGTTTCAGTATTAAAAAACGGGTATAGACCGGGCTAGCCCGTATTAAGATCATCTTTAGTTGACAAAAACATGTTTGACACCAGCAACCACGGCAAGGGACCGGCCCGGACCCCTTCACGACCGGGACTCAACATGAATGCCCAACTTCAATGTAAAAATCACAAATAACGAAAAGGCAGGCCCGTTTTCAAAATTTTCTCGGCCCGGCCCCAAGTTTTGCCATGGTTGGAAACCAATGTGCTAGGCGTTTTTTTCAGTGAAGGCGTTGCCTTTTCATATTTATTGCAAACGGGGGGTGTGTCACCGGTCATAACCACGTCGTTTTGTCTTTATTGACACACGGCTGGGAGAAACTCGGTTTCCCCTCAGCGACAAGGAAAATTAGGGGAAAAAACTAACATAAAGTAAAACAGGGCTGGTCGCGGGCCGGGCCAGCCCGATTTCGGCCCGTGGGCCCGTTTTCAAAATCGATTGACAAGGTAAAACTTTTAGTCATTAAGCTATACAATTGATTATAAATTTAAATTAGTTTAATTATATAACAAAAAGATTAAAAAAACAACACTGTAACTTAAAAATATCCTTCACAAAGACGTTTCACTACATCATATTTGCACAATCCTAGCAAGATCGGGCCGGGCCCGGTCTGTCCAACTTTCTCGGCCCGGGCCGGGGCCCGATCTTTGGCCACCCCTGAAGTAGAAATTTGGTTGCAGAACGAAATTCAGCCACGGTAAAATGGCGTCAATTACATGTAGTGTTAGGTTGTCATGGAGACAATATTAACCTCAATGAGCAAGACTCAAGAAAATCTTGCAAACCCAACCGAACTGGCCGAATTTGCGGTTTTGCTTTGAAATACTGGACAATACCTCGGTACAGTAGATCAAGAGAAACGGAAGGACAGGGAAATTACTGTTAACGCTGATTCGACGGATTATGTTCACAGAAAAGTTGGGTCTCGCCGTGAAATTCATGTGGAGCAGTGACATCAACGGCAAATTCAGCGCTCGGAGGATGAAATGAGACCCCGCGAACGATGTACATTTTGGATTGACAGGGCTGTCGTGGCGGGATCCGTCGGTAGAACTTGGATCACTAGTTTGATTTTATAAAATTCAGATTGTATAATGTATTAATAAACAAACCGGCGGCTAACATGTTTCAGTTAGCAATAAAAATTATGCTTTTACATTAAAAAAAAAATCAAAAAATTGACTTTAACCTACCTTATCCCAGTTGAATTGGTTCATGTTGTGTTCGGCGATTTCCTTCTCCTTCTCTCGGCGCTCCGTGAGGATCTGCTGGGAGACGAACTCCACAGGGAAGGAGAAACGCTCGCACATGTAGAGCAGGAAGGCCTTGGCCTAAAAAGTACCCTTAACACACAAAAATGAAATAAATCCACCTCAACTTCGGTGATGTAGCCGCCGACTTCGAGTATGATGCGGTTGGCGCGGACGGGCGTCACGTACTTGCTCACACTTCCCTTTCCACCTCCGAGACGCGTTCCTAAAACCGAATTTTTGGCAAATTTCGATGCGAAATTACGTACCTTGGGCCTTTTTGGTCCTGGGCAGCCACGGAGCGTCGACCCTCCAAACGGCGAATTGATTATCGATCAGATTCTTGTTCACTCGGTCCTTTAAATAAATGTAAAATGGCGCGAAAAAACCAAAAACCTGGATGAATTTGAAATCGTCGGAGGAAATGAAGCCTCCGGAGACGGCGGCCAGACCGAACTGTTCGTGGATGAGCTCCGTGTGAACTTCTTCCACTCCACGGGCTTCGATCATTCGCTTAGTACTCTTGTACCTTAAAATAACGTTAAATTAGCATAAATATAACATAAAAATCCATTTTTACAACAATTTGGAGTAAAATATAAAGTTGTTTTGATTTCATAACAAAAGTCGGTTTTTACACAATATTACTATAATTACTATGTAAACACCCATACTTTTAATGACTCACTTGCGCTCTCCCTTCTCGGGATCGTAGAACGGCTCCGGCGGCATCACGGGCAGTTTGAACTGGCCATTCGGCGGGAAATTCACATCTATTAATATAAAAAATTACAAAATAAATAAATTAAAACTCACTTTCGAAGGTCACGGGGAATTCGTAGCTTTTCATGCCACGCGTGGCCGCGAGGAAGTTACCGGCCGAAAACCTGGCCAAAATGCGGCCCCCGTTCATACTGAAACGAGATTTTATAGAAAAATGAAGATATTTAACTTTAAATTGTTTTAAAGTAACAATTTTACAATACAAACATAATAAAAAGAATGTAAGATATAAAAAAATGGGAAAGCCTCCGGGCGCCGAACTCAAATAGCGTGGAGGCGAAAATGTCAAACGTGGAGTGCTTTGGCTTTTATTTTTGTTATTTTTATATTATTTTGTTTTTTCTTTTCTAAATAATGTTGAAAATTAAAAAAAAATAATGATAGCAGAAACGAGTTTAAAAAAAAGCGATGTTCTGCAGTTTCACAATGAGTTATCGATTTTTCGATACCTTGCTCTACTTCTGTTTTAATACAGCTATTTTCCATTGTTTTTCGCTTTTTATAATGCCAAAATGCAGATTGTGAAATTCCATAACGAATTTAAAATCATTAAAAAAATCCGGTTTTGCTACTTTACAATGTCGCGACGTCGGGCACGCAAAAAATTTTGAAAAGTGAGCGCAGTTTTACTGTAACACCGGTACGTGACCCACCGTCTTCGCTATGGGACCCGATGCTTTCGCTTCAAGACCCAGTGTTTTGAAAACCAAATTGTTTCAAAACCGATTTTTAGTTCTTTCTCTCTCTCTCTCTCTCTCTCTCTCTCTCTCTCTCTCTCTCTCTCTCTCTCTCTTAACTCGCTCACTTTGAAATATTTCAGGTAAAATGTCGTCTTTGTCGAGTATGTTGAAGGAGCACAACCAGAAACAACAGCTGCGACGGGAGACACAGGGTAATTTTTAATAAAAATCATCCTAATTTCCTCTTTTCTTTTAGAAAAACTGAAAAATGAGGCGATCGTGGCCGCTCACAACCTCTCCAACGCCGTCGTCGACCACCTCAACTCCAAGTGAGGGATTTTTGGTGTTTTTTCAACCTCTCTCAGGGTTTCACAGGCATACGGTAACCAGAAGCGACTCGATGTGGAGGCCAAGAGGTTCGAGGGCAACGCCGCCACGTTGGCCAAGCAGACTGAGCAGTGGATGGCCATAACGGAGTCCCTCAATCAGGCGTTGAAGGTTGGAATCGTGATGGGACCAGTTCCTTCAAAGGTCTAACTAGGGCGGGATACTGTTGACTTTTCATGAAAATCAAAGCGCGTTTCGGGACCTATCGAATACAAATGGTGACTACATTTGACAGTTTTTTTAAATGGTAGAAATAGTTTTTTAGCCGGGATCCATTTTATGGCAGTATGTCCCCACCGTGGGGGATCATCAAGGATTTAAAAAAAAGTGCCCCTGCGTCTTGTAAACGGGCAGTCGAAAATGTTATATGAATAAAAACGTAAGCTGAAGCCCGTTGGGGAAAATTGTTCACGTGACTCTCTTCGAGTGTCCGCTGTTTACAAGCCTCATACATTTTAATGCCGCTAAACAAAGTCATATGTCCGTTGTTTACGTGACTCTTTCGAATTGTCCGCTGTTTACGAGACTTATAGGCGCAATGCCGCTAAACTATGACATATGTCCGCTGATTGCGTGACTCTTTCCAACTGCCCGCTGTTTACGACATTCAGATACAGTAATACCGCCAAAGTATGTCATCGGCCCGCTGCTTAAGTGTCTATCTCCAACTGACCGCTGTTTACGAGAATCATAAAGTGTAGTGCCGCTACAATATCTGCCCGTTGTTTACATGGGCTTGAAAAGAGTGACAGGCTTCCCGCCCACGTATGCAGACAGCGTAATATCTCTGAAGTGAAGCATATCATCTATCCGCTGTTTACGTGTCTCTCTCCAAGCGTTCGCTGTTTACGACACTATAACTGGCCGCTGTTTACGAGCCTCACAATCAGACACTGTAATGACGCTAAAGCGTCATCTGTCCGCTGTTTACGTAACTCTCCAACAACTGTCCGGTGTTTACCAAACACAGGTAAGCGCCAATAGCTGGCAATTAAAGGTTTCGGAAAGAACTCTGACGGTCCCTTCAGTCAAATCTAGACCTTTAAAGTCGTAATTTTTCATTTGTAACAGGAAATTTGTTTGTCAAGTAACAGGAATTTTCCAGGAAGTGGGTGACGTGACGAACTGGTCAGCCGCGATCGAGACGGACATGAAGATAATCTCCGAGACGCTGAAGCGAGTCTACCAAGGTCGGTTGTGATTCTTTACTTTTGCATAATACACAGAATGATCAATCTATACACGTGTGTGGCAACCGGGTGATAAAACGTGGTAAATTTCCAGACAACAGCAACAAGTGAGGCGCTACAACTTTTCCATCTGAGCGGTGAGCTTGGAGATTTCGTCCTCGTACTCGCCCTTCCTCTCCATCTTCGCCAGCTGATTAGGCATCGGTTTCAACTCCCCGCTCTCCACCTTTTTCTGTAATTATTGTTGTAAATTTCCCAATCTCTCCCCAATCGGGTACCTGCATCGAGTCGATTTCGTCCAGTTTCCGCTGGAAGATGTCGATTTTCTTCTGCAGATGATCTGCAGGCGTGATCGCAGCGTTCTTCTTCTCAACACCTATGTGCAATAGTTATTTAATTGCGAATAAATCGACTTACTAGCCACGGGGGCGCGGTTAGACGAGGCCGCCTGTTGCATCATGGCACGGGGAGTCATTCCGACGACGTGGCGACCGCGCCTCGTAGCGGTGGCCTGCATCTTGTTCTGGTACTTGGGCTGCTCCTCCTGGGGAATGTACCTGAAATGAAAGACATTTTCAAGCCGCCGTAATGTCAGTGCGGGGGGTCAACATTTGCGTTTTGCGCAGACACTTAACTTTTGCCCTATATCCCATATACACCTCCGTTTTTGTTAAACGCCAAACTACGTGGGTGGAATACAGTATTTAGAGCCACCTAGGGCTGGAGAATTAGCGTTTGGGGCTCGAAGCCCCCCCCCCCCCAATGGTGTATCTCGGATACAGCACAAGTCCCCTATTCGTTATTATTTTTTCATCACCGACAAATTACGTAGGCACCGCAAACACCTCACGTACACCCATGAAGTCAGCTCGGTATCAATAACCAAGTTATGACCCATAGCTGCAGCCTATTGAGAAATTTACAGATAGCATCCAAAAGGTCGAAGGTCCAATCCCGCTAGGAGCAATCACATAAATGACTTATTTTAGTTCTCTAAGTGTAATACCAGAACGGGTTAAGGTTACAGTTCCTCGGGATATCTAAGGAAGCGAAATGGTTCTGGCACATTGTGTTGTGGTTTGTCTGTTGAATAAGACCGCTAGAAAAGACAGAAGACGTTTAGGGGAATAAAAATGTTTTTTTAATGTCGCGTCCCTAGGCCGGTCCGAGAGTAGTTGCTTGCAACACATGCTTTCTGGGCGCTCCTGGGGACACATGTGGCTGCCCCCTTTCAGGTCTTGCTTCCCTTTCCCTTCCTTTCCCCTGCCCCCTTGCGACCTCGGTCAGGTCACCTTCGCCGCTATTAAGCCATATAAAGATACGGACGTAAATGTCGGGTTCAAGATAACTCGGGGTTCTCACGGGCCGGGCCATTTGGAAAATTTTGGTCGGCCCGGCCCGGGCGGCCCTGGTCGGCCCCTTTTACCCTGGACCACCCAGCCAGATTGCCACCCACACGACCAGGGTTCGATCCCGGTCGGTGACATTCTTTGTTATACAGCTAATATTGACTTAAATGTTAGTAACAAACATTATTAAGTAATTTAAAACAGTTTAAAAAATTATTGTACCGATTTATACAAAAATTAAAATTTAATTTCTCATACCCGGGCCGACCGGACCGGGCCGCCCCTAAAAATCCCTCGGCCCGGGCCGGCCCGTCATTTGAGAACCCCGAGATAACTTGGTTTCCTTTATTTAACAAAAGGCGAATTTAAGAGGCCTCTAGCCAAACCTCTTTTTTCTAATTTCACTTCTAATGTTGTGAATATCGAGGAATATTTTTTGTAAAGTTAAATATCGGAAACCAAAAATGGCAAAATTAGGATTCGGGTCTAGAAAATTTGGAGAGCGGACCGTGCCGGCGGTCCAAAAGTCAATGGGTACTCCAAAATCGATCGATTTTACATGAAACTCAATCGTATTGGAAAGATGCCAAGAGGGGAGTGCCATAGAACCAAACTACAAAGTTATGGCACACCACTATGTGAAAACACGGTAGGATCCACTCAGGTTTCGAGGAAATTTTCGTGGATTTTAACAGTAGCCAAGATTTCATTCCGATGATTCAAAAATTGCAAGAAGACACTTAAATTTCAGCGAATCCTGCGGGGAAAACTCAATTGGGTCGATTTCTTTTTTTTTTCAAGTGGTAAAAAACTGACCCTTCCTTGACTTTTCGTGCCTTCCTCCACGTGCCATCGGGACGCTGGGAGGCGACGATAAAGGTACCTAAATACATCAATGACCTTTCGAAAATTAAAGGACTGTACCGTCGTCGGTCCTGATGCGCATGTCTCCTCCGGTCTCTCCCGACATCTTTCTGCGATTTTCTGTGTAAAATGGAAACAAAAGAACAATCAAAAAGGTAGAAATGGTTGTAACCAAGGAGAACATGTCGATTCGAAAAGGCACAAAGCGTTAACTACGCAAAATAGGCTGACATATCCACATGGAAATATTCAAAGTGATGTACATAACCGTTCTGTCAATGGGGTGTGAGAGGTCCCTGAAAAGGTGAAAGAACGTTAGAAATGAGGGAGGTGAGTCGAATCTCGAGGTGAAATGCAATCACAGTGGTGGTTAGTGGTGAGATCTATTCCTTGTCCTTCTTCACATTCTTCGCTGTTTTCGGCATTCGTGCACTGTCCGGGTGGCGGCAGTTCGGACAGAACCATTTGCCCTGAAAATGGAAATGTATAAACGTGGAAATGCGACCGATTTGATCAGAAATGTCATGCTTTTCCAACTAAAAATAAGACAGGATTCTTTCTGGGGCCGACCAGCCATGGCAACATAGTTCTCAAAAGAAGGGCCACGCGGGCCAGGCCGGGCCGAGAAAAATAACAGCCAGGCCCGTTTCGGCGCGGTTTGTAAACTTGTCAAATTGAAAAATCTTAAAATCGTTATTTTAGCTTATGTCAATTTTTTTAAACCCCGCAAACGCTTTCAAAATACTTCTATTAAACATTTAAACTAATTTTAAGTTAGCCAAAATAAAGTGTCCCGACCGGGATCGAACCTTGGTCGTGTGGGTGACAGTTTCACTAGGTGGTCTGAGTAGACGGGCCGAAACGGACCGGGCCGGGCATTTTTTTTTTCAAGTCGGCCCGGCCCATGAGAACTATGCATGGCAAAGGGCTAGCCCGGGTGGGCGAGACCTTCACATTTTCACAGGCGGCCCTGCCCGAAAAAATCTATGCGGACCGGGTTCGGCCCCTAAATTTGGCACGGTCGGGGGCCGAGTCATTCTGCACAGCCATGGGCCATATGTTGAAATTCTAAACATTAATACAAAGCACAATGTGTCAAAATTATACGGCAAACTTATCACCCATGGCTGATGCTGAATACGAAACAAACAACATTTTGCTGGATAGGATTTCCCTTAGACCCATGTGTAACGTTAAATTACTAAGGTTTATGTCAAATCCACTTCGTCGCAACGTCCCCATGTTTTGGTGTTGCTCCTAGAGTAACGCGTGTAATTGTCGTGTAATTGCCAATTGGTCGAGCAAATTTCGTGTAGTGAAATTTCTTTCTGTGATTTATAATTTTGTTTTTAAAATCTCTAATTTATAAAATTACGCAAAATTATGTGACGGTAATTTTATAGCATGATGACTGAAAATATCGCCTCGACTTCAATCGATTTTGAAAACGGGCTCGCGGCCTCAAATCGGGCCGACAACTTTTGAGACGGGCTAGACCAGACCGACAGGGGGGGGGGGGGGCAAACATCGGGCTCAGCCCGGCCCGGCCCGAGAAAATTTCCAGGCCGGGCCCGGCCCGATCCGGCCCGATCTTGCTAGGATCGAGCAAATGTGGTGCTGTGAAACGTCTTTGTAGAGGATATTATTAAGTTAAGGTGTTGTTTTTTTATCTTTTTGTTACATAATTAATATAATTAAAATTTATAGGCAATTTTAAAGCTTAATGACTAAAAATTTCACCTTGACCTGTCAATCGATTTTGAAAACGGGCCCACGGGCCGAAATCGGGCCGGGCCGGGCCGAGAGGTTTTGGAGACGGGCCCGGCCCGGCCCGGCCCGCGGCCACCCCTGCAGACCGAGTTTATCCTGCAGCGAGTTTCCATAGTCCGGACCAACCCTGCTTTCGCCAGCTCTACCAGACGACCAGTACCAGTCGGAGTGAAAACAGAAATTGTATATATTTTCCCGGGGATATTTAATCACTTATGTTTATCAAACATTTTTTTTTATATAAGACATCATTTTTCGGCACCAGTATTTCAGAACATGGCTGGACAAGAAGTGTTTGGGGGGCTTGATACGTAAGTCCCCCAAATGGTGAATGGATACGAACGTAAGCCCCCGCTATAATTTTCTTTTATCATTTTCAATCAAATGCCGAATTACGTAGGCACCGCAACCACCTTACGTCTATGTTTCAGAACAAACCTTTGGCTTCGTAGTCAATCCAATACATTCGAAGTGGTACCATTCGATTTCGCACTTGTCGTTATCGCAGCCGATCATGTCGCCGAAGGATACCTGAAACAAAACAAAACATAAAGAAAACAGGGACATTACGTACCCGACTACAGAAACAGTAAGTGGGTTCCTCTTCTTCCTTGGTGTTGGCGCGTGGAGTCTTACTCAAGCGGGTGGAGGTCCGTTTCTTCGCGGAAGATTCCTGGAAATTGACGGATGTAAAATATGGATGTAAAACTTTATAAACATTAAAAACGTTCACATGCACTACCTTTCGGGGTCTCTTTTCCGTCTTTTCGCTCTTCTCAGCTGCGGAACTGGCCGACACCGCGGCCACAGCAACCGCAGCGGCGGCTCTCCGTTTACCCTTATTGATGGCTACAGGGACTTCGTTGTTTTCATCCACAGAGACGCGTTGAGGTGTCTGAAAATGGGAAAAATGAAAAGAAAATCAACTTAAGGGGGAAACCCGAAGTGAAACAAAGGATTACGCCCCAAAAAAGGTATCCGAAGAGGGTAAAATCGAGATTTTAAGGCTTTTATGTGGTTCAGGTCCTGAAACCGTAAAATAACACTGGCGATCTCTTTTACGGCGCTAAGGACCTAAACCCAAAACCACCATACACTGTTCTGTTTACGTTGGTAAGACCCTAAACCCTGAAAATCGACCCGATAGAGCCTTTTTTTTAAGTTGTTAAGGCTCTAAAGAAATAAATTACCTTAGATAGCTGTTTCACGGCGCTAAGAGACTAAACCACAAAAAGTCGCTAAAACGAAAACAGTTGGCTAAGGCCTTAAAACCGAAATTAGTTTTTTCCCCCATAAAATTTTCATATCGCAAAGGCTCTTCAGCTACACATTACCTTAGAGCAGGGTTTGTAAATTTGAGGGGTCGGCCCGATTTTTTTTTTGGAAGCGGGCCGGCCCGGTCTCGAAAAAACCAATGCAAAAGTAGGGCAAATCTAAGGGCCTGGCTAGCCCGGGGTTATAAGGCCCTAGCCCCCCGCGCTAAGGCCCTGACATCAACAAAAACCTTATAGTTAAAGCTAATTTTATCTGGTTGAGGTCAAACTCCAAACTCCAAATAACCTTAGGGCCTCTTTTAAGGCGTTAAGGGCCAAAAATCCAAAACGGTTGGTTTACGGAACTAAGAAACTAAACTCCAAACTGTCTGAAGTTTTTCGACATAATATACAACAGTCCCTAGGGTATAACAACCCAGGACACCACCTAAGATGTCTTTTTTACTGCACTAAGGCCTCCAAATCCCCAAAAAATTACCTTGGGAGCAGCGGTGACCGAGGGAGTGGTCTTCTCTTTGTGATTTCTCTCGGCAGCTTTGGCCGCCAGCGCCAGTAGCTTCTTCTCCTTTTTACTCTGTTTCTGCTTTTTCACTAAAAAAATATCAGTTTTTTTAATCAGAAAAACAAAACTAACCGATAATCTCGGGCGGTTTGTGCTTCTCAATTGTCTTGAATGTGAAATGAGCCTGAGGGCCGTGAAGACTTTGGAGAGCGAAGGCGCTGGCTTGGAGGGTCTCGAACTGACGGGCCATCTGAAAATGAAGCAATTCATTAAGGCTACGTTGAAGATCTAAGAGTGTACAAATGTGAACTTTTTAATTTTTTTAAATAAAAAGGTGGGCGCAATCAATGCCTCACAAAACCGATCGATTGCACGCTAAAATTAGTCGATGTTACATGATTTTCTTAGGAAATTCAGTAAATACCATCACAAAGCGGCCTAAGGGCGTCGCAATCCTTATGGAGCGGCCTGACGTTTTTTTTGCATTCAGGAGACGCAGCCTGAGGATACCCGGATTCTTGAGAAGCGGTCTGGGGACGCCTGATTCCGTATAAAACGGCCTGAGGTTACCTCGATCCATAACAAGCGGCCTGAGGTTGCCTAGATCCATAAAAAGCGGCCTGAAGTTGCCTAGATTCATAAAAAGCGGCATGAGGATGCCTGTATCCAAAAGAAGCGGCCTGAGGATACCTATATTCATCAAAAGCGGCCAGAGGATGCCTAGATTCATCAGAAGCGCCCTAAGGATGCCTAGATTCATCAGAAGCGGCCTGAGGAAGCCTAGATTCATCAGAAGCGGCCTGAGGATACCTAGATTCATCAGAAGCGGCCTGGGGATGCCTAGACTCATCAGGAGCGGCCTGAGGATGCCTAGACTCATCGGATGCGGCCTGCGGATTCCGAGATTCATCAGATGCGGCCTGCGGATTCATAAAAAAGTGGTATGAGGTTCAGAAGCGGCCTGAGGATGCCTATATTCATCAGAAGCGGCCTGAGGAAGCCTAGATTCATCAGAAGCGGCCTGAGGATACCTAGATTCATCAGAAGCGGCCTGGGGATGCCTAGACTCATCAGGAGCGGCCTGAGGATGCCTAGACTCATCAGATGCGGCCTGCGGATTCCGAGATTCATCAGATGCGGCCTGCGGATTCATAAAAAAGTGGTATGAGGTTCAGAAGCGGCCTGAGGATGCCTAGATTCGTCAGAAGCGGCCTGCGGATTCCGAGATTCATACGAAAAAAGATCGACATCATCAAATTGTCCGCTCAGAAAATCAAGGAAAGCTGGATTTCAATATGCAGGAATCAGAATACAGTTCTTCATTCGAGAACCGTCCTTCCCTCATTAGCAAAATCTTAAGATAATGCAACGTTCTCTGCCCTCTCCTTATTCCCATGCTCTTTCGCTATTCTCTGCATTCCAGGTCGTATTCCAACTCCGTTCCCCCCGGTGACATCGCCACCCAGCCCGGATCCAAGATCGTCTTCAACGCGCCGTACGACGACAAACATACGTACCACATTAGTGAGTTTGCGTCTTCTGAAGCATGGCTAACCCCTTTTCTTCAGAGATCATCAACTCCTCCGCCCGTCGCATCGGTTGGGCCATCAAGACCACCAACATGAAGCGTCTGGGAGTGGACCCCGGCTGCGGAGTGCTGGACCCCAAGGAGGCCATCCTCATGACCGTGTCCTGCGACGCGTTCGCCTTCGGCCAGGAGGACACCAACAACGACCGCATCACGGTCGAGTGGACCAACACTCCCGACGGCGCCGCCAAGCAGTTCCGCCGCGAGTGGTTCCAGGGCGACGGCATGGTTCGCAGGAAGAACCTCCCCATCGAATACAACCCCTAGGGGAAACAACCAACACCCGAATAAAGATTATTTATGAAGTCTTGTTCTTTTTGCGACTAAATTTTGTTGGACAACTGTATTCCTTTTTCTAACAAGTCTTTGGCTAGATATTGCTCTGGTTCTAATGAGAGTTTTATTTGCGCGAAAAGTACTCTGCATGTGGCGCTTATGAGGGCCTTTAATTTCATCGTCCAAAGTGTTGTCCTGGAAAAAGGCGGTTCTTGTTTGGAGGGTCCCCTCTATTTTTTCGCCACATAACCAGCTATGGCCTACAACACCTTGCTCTTTCAAACTTTTATTACAAAAGGAGGGTATGTTAAGGGTCTTAATGACGTCATTTCAGTCTATTGACACCCGGCTGACACGACAAATAGACAATCCACGAACTACCACATTTATTACAAAAAAGGAGGGGTGCGTTCTGAACATCGCGCAAACTTTTGGCCCATGGTTGGACCTAACTTTATAAAGACTACAGCTCACAGCCAGTTATTAATTTACCCTGGATAAATCAAGATAGTGAAAATTGCGTGAGCACGTTACAAACAACTAAGATGCATGCAAAAATAGGCGGATATGAAGTGTAGATGGAACCTACGTAAAGGCGTTTTGTGAAAAATTGGTATGAAAATAAATTAAAGGAGGAATTACGTTGCCGCTGAGGCCCTATTTGAGAGCTTACGCATCGAGCTCCACAAACGCTCCCTGTCCGCATGGCCTTTTCAACTGCTAGCTCGGGTCACTTCAAAAACAGAAATGAAATTTTACCCGGGGTTCTCACTGGGCCGGCCCGGGAAAACAGGTTTTTCGGGTCTAACTTTGTTAAAACTCAACTTTTTTGGTTCTGAAAAAAGTACATGAATGATAAGCCAATTGCGCGTTGTTTGATGTTTTCAAACCTGAAAATACTTAAAAATTGTTGTCAGGAGAGCCCGCGGCCCGGTCGGGTAGGGCCGGCCCGTACTCTCCTGTTTGTTTGAAAACATTTTTTTTTTAATTTCTGAAAGCATCAAACAACGCGCAATTGGTTCATCTTTCATATTCTTTTTTTCAGAACCAAAAAAATTGAGTTTGAACAAAGTTAGACCCGAAAAACCTGTTTTCCCGGGCCGGCCCGGTGAGAACTCCGATTTTACCCAACCAAGCCCCTATTCTGCATTTGGACAAGTCCTGCCACGAAAAGCGCCAAAAGCTAAGTATTCGAGTTTTGACACTTTACCAATGCGTTCGTAGCGCAGGATCTATCACATAAAACTTCGGCGAGCTTTGGAGTGGGACCACAACGAACGCGAAAAACGGGACGTGGGCTTAATTGAATTTTCGCCTTGCAGTAAGGCAACCAGGTGCGGGGTACCACAGTTTTGTACCGCCCGTTGGAGAGCATACCTCATCCAATGCCTCATCGTCGTCAACCAATGGCAGCCCTGTTTCAGGGTCTATCTCCGGTCGAAGCACTTCATCCATGATGTCGTCCAGTTTGTCCAGTGCCACGTTGGCTTCGTGTTCGAACACGTCGTTCAACTCGTCGAGTCTTCTGAACAGAAAAAAAAACACAATAAATTAAAAAAAAAAAAAAAAACTAGAACTTACAATATTTTGGCCTCCATCGCCATGCGCTGGATCGTGTCTGGAGTCATCGCCCTCGGTTTTAAGGCAGTGTTGGCTGAAAAAATGGGGTTTTATGGATTTTTCTACAAGCAAATACAAAATTTATAAATAAATAATAGTGAAACTGACCGGGACGAGACGGGTCCTGGCTGGTGCTGGGGCCGGACGAGGCTGGGCCCGCCATCTCGGGTGCCACTGTTTTCCGCAGCCTGAAAAACGAATATTTATATAAATTCCCACATGACAAAAACAGCAAAATACGATAAGAAAAGGAAATTAAAGAGATTAAAGGAAATTAAAGAGGGGTTGAAAATCTTCGAAGATGATCCCTTTTAAGCGTGGTATTTTCGAAATGGGTCTCGTAACATACAGCCAAATTTGGGAAACTTACACTCGTTTTTTATAGATGACGCCAATATAAAAAATAGTCCTTTAACCAGGATACCACGATCAATTTTATGACAGCCAGTCTCCGCCATTAACAAAGTAATCAAGCCAGCTGGCTGGCTTGTCCAAACGGTCCGGCCCGGTTTGTGACAACTGTGAACCACCCTTTTGTCTCAAAAAACCGAATTTTAATATGAAAATCGTATTATTATTGTTTAAAAAATTCTAAAACGCCTAATTGGCATTAAAATATTGTTTCAAACCAGTCAGTTGACTGGCTCGTCATCCCATTCGATGCAGATCGGCGATTTTTCTGAAGGAATAACAACCCTAATCAAAAGAGAACACAAAAAAAGTTGTAAAAACAACATAAAATAAACCGTGAATTCCGGTGCCGGGGCGCCATCTCGGCCAATGTTCTCCGCAGCCTGAAAAAGAGAACTTATAAACAATCAGAAATAAAAAAAGACAGCAAAATGAGATATAGGGTATATTAAGGAGTGGAGCGCTACGCGTCGCGGCGCGCTAGTAAAATCAGCCAGCTGGTTGGCACAAACAGGAATGAAACAAGACGAATTTTTAAAATTATTTGTATTACAATCGGTTAGAAAACTTTAAAAAGTAACCTGCATGAAATAATATTAAAAAATTACTACGAACCAGTCGGCTGGCTCGTCAAGAAAATGGCCAAAGTTCAATTCCCATCATCGTTTTGTTTCTTTTTTTTTTACTTGTACATTTAATTACTCTAATCGATAATTACTTTGTTACGCGCAATTACAAAATTTATACTTTTAAAGACGGCATCGAAATAAACAGCAAACCATCAGGCCTATTTTCGAAAATGCTCAAGCCTGTTTCGACCCGGGCTAGCCCGGGTCGAAAGGGATCTGTTCAAATTCCAGAAATTTCGCTTTTATAGCCTAATTTTCCGGCAAAACCGAATAAATATATTCGTATTTACGATGAATTGACGGCTGAAACCCGATATCTGTAAATGTTTAGGTTAGAATCAGAGAAACTGACCCATGTGGGGCTAGTTTACTATCTTTGCTACTTACAAACGTTAAATTTTATTAAAAATTAATTAATCTAATAGTAATTACAAGGGAAAACACAATTACGTAATATTTAACAAGATGGGCGGGGTGAATTGAAAAAGGGTCATTCGGAAGTACTCGCGGGGCGAAATTAGAGCTTCGAAACGACGCGGGAATAACCCACTCTGCGTCTCTGACCGCCTAGCGTCTGTCACTAACGCTTTCCCATACGGCTGTAATTAACGCACATTAGGATTAATTCACTTGTAGTTTGATCTCCGTTTAAACTACCGAGAAATCATAGATAAACTCAAAGAAAAAAGCCCACGGTTCGATCCCCCGGCGCATCTGATTTTAATCAGCAAACAAAAGCTGTCCCGCTTTGATATTCGGATAAAACGCGATAATTTGAAACATTGTTCGATTAATAGCATTCTGCAGCAGATATTTGCGCCTTAAACGCTTGAAGAAGGGGTAAAATCAATGTGGGACCATTTGATCTGCAAAATGACACTATAAAGTACAAAATTTACTCCATTAAACTTTTAAAACCGAAAAATAATTTTTTTTTCAAACAGAATTTTAATTTGATTAAAGGACTAACCAAAACGGTTCTAAAACGCAACTGTTTTTGCATTGGAGGGAAATAAAATTTTTCAAAAATTATTGGGTTTTGCAATTGGGGCGCAGTTTTATTTCCTCTTTCGTTGCGAAATCTTTTATGTGCTTTTCAATATTGTTTTTTAAACTTAAACGTTTATTTTTTTGTTTTGACTGTTTCATTGATTAAAAAACAATAAATTTTGTTATTTTAGATTGCCCGTTTAATGGGAACGCCATGGGACGAGGAAACTTGGCGCACACTTTGCTCATCCGCCGTCGAATGGCTGAAAACTGAACCAGCGACGAGGACTCAGACTGAAAAGAAGGTTCGCGACGGAGCTGGAGTTATTCTGACTGTGTATAGAAGAGAGGACTGTAACGAGGATCTCCGTAAACTTTTTCCCAGGTTTGTTGGTTTTTCTCTTCGAACCAGCCATCTGGCGGATAACACGTATTTTCCATGGTTTTAAAATTACCGTATTACCTACCGTAACCTTCCAGCTCTTCTCAAAACCACCTACATGATGGATTTCTACCGTATCCTTGTGAAAACGACGCGGATGTGTCAATCGATTTCGAGTGGAGTGAACATTGGCGCGCCGTGACCCAGCGTCTGAATCTGTCTTTCGCTGTGTTAAATAAGGTTTCTTTGTCTTACGGTAGCATAATCATTCCTTTCAGGACCATTTGACAGTCACTTTCACTCCCCTCCGTCTCCACCCTCACGTGGTACCATATCTCGGCTGGCTTGTAACGCCGACGGCTGTCGTTACCGTAACCGACAGCTGTCTTCACCCGGACTTTCTACCTTTGGAGACGGTTTTGCGCTTCTATGCGAGTAATGTTGACTACGATTCGCAGGTTAGTTTAGTAGCCACGGCCTGTCCAACAGGCAAAAGTGTGTGTGCTATTTCCAGTGCGCACCGCCCATTTGTAATAATTCGTGGTTGGTATACGCTATTTCGTGACAGCCGAGTGTCAATAGAGCCCAAAATAACGTCATTAAGACCTTTAACGCACCCTTCCTCTGTAAGCTTTGAAAAAGTTGAGCTCTATTGACACCCGGCTGATACCCCCGGGCTATTTTCCAAGTGGTAACTCGGATTCCTCCACAAAAACAGGGTTGGAGTTTTGCCAATCTCTGTCCTTTTCCTGAAATTGGACAATTGTAATTCCATCCTGTGAGTGTGCGTATTCAACACACAACCAGATTTTTGCAAATCGCCTGCGCAAACTTTTGTGGCGGGACCTTAAGATGCCGCATTTTCGGCAATTGTCCATTACTTTCTTGGTTGTTCGTGTTCTTTTAACCAGTCAGATAGGAAGGCGTACCAGAGAGGTGTCATTTTGGCTCGAAATAACGTAATTTTTGCCACCCAGCTGTCACAAAATCGACATTTCACAGCGGCTCGATTTTTCGTTAGCTAAAAACAGGGGTGGGCCATAGTTTGTAATTACAAACTTTTTATGTCAAGAGGGGTGTGCCGGAGACCCAAAACATCGATCGATACTCCCAAAAACTATCGATTTTGCACTAAAATCAATCGATATTGCTATACTTGTCAAAATTATACCAAGAGGGGGTGGAGGAGAATCGATCTACAAACATATGGCCCACCCCTGGTTGGAAATCACGGGCAATTTTTAAATGCAGTCGTAATGACGTCATTTTGGGCCCTATTGTCACCCGGCTGGCACGAAGTATGGAAATTTGTAACAAAGGGGGGGGGGGCTTTAGAAAATGCCCCGCTTTAAAAGAAAGATATATATTTTCGGGAGGAGGTGGGTCTCATAACGAACGCGTTGAGTCCCCAACCAATACAGTTCTATGCTGATGGATGTAAAATTTTAGCACACAAATTCCATATTTTGAGTGTTATACCGTATTTCATACCAGCCGGCTGTCAATAGGGTGCAAAATAACGCCATGATGACCTTCCCTTTGTGTTGAACCTTTGAAAAGGCGAGTAATGTGCCTACCTTAAATGATAGAGTAAAGGGTCTTTTATTGATTGAGACGTTCTCATTTTAATTTTCAGGTGTTCAACCTCTTCTCCGCCCAAATAGCCGAACTGGTTGGGCAGCTGCAGCTGCTCTCCTTGTATTCACCACTTTCCCTGGCATCATTCCTCTGTGATGACTCCCTATGGCTGCTTTTCGATCCAGTAGCTGCTCTTTTTTCTACTCCAAAGTGGGTCTCTCTCTCTCTCCCTCCCTCTCTCTCTCTCTCTTTAACACCCATTTTTAGAATCGACCTCGACGAGTGCACCCGTCGTTGGGTGGCGAGAGAGATGACCAACTACGACTACCTGATGGAACTGAACAAAGCGGCTGGCAGGAGGAGAGGCGAAGGTAATTTGACTGAGGGGCGAAGAAGTGACAACCGGTTGTTTCAGTACACAATCACCCTTTTTTCCCATGGGTCTGCGATTTTTCCGACAAGGAAGGCGGATGGAGGCCTTTGAACAGGACCAAGTTTAGACTGAACAAGGGAGATGATCAGTTGAGGTAAGAACGGGGTTTTCAAATGACTGGCCGGGCCGAAAGGTTTTTTGGGCGGTCCGGCCTGCCCGTTTTTGAAAATCAAAATTTTAATTTTTGTATAAATCGGTACAATAATTTTTTAAACTGTTTTTAATAACTTAATAGTGTTTGTTACTAACATATAAGTCAATATTAGTCGCACAAAAAAGAATGTCACCGACCGCACAATTGAGCACGAAGACCAAAAGTTTAGGGGGGCAACCCCAGTTTTAGTCCCAAATGTTACGGATGGGTCCGTCAACTGTCACAGTCTCGCGAGGTATGGCGGAGTTTGACAATGTATGGTGGCCCCAACGGGTTTATTCGTTGGGCATACCTAGGGAAGGTCAGTCATTCGACGTACCCACCCGTAACTTTTAGGGCTTACAATGAGACAGCCTCATTTCACCGAAAATAGTGCCTAGCCCCTCTTAACTTCTGCATTTTCTGGGCATCTCTCCCTTAAAGGGGCAGTAAGGGGCCTTTTCAATTCATTTTCGATCGGATACGGTCGGAAATTATGCGAATGAACTATGCAAAATTGTCTCGCACCCTCCTCATTTTCACAGCTATCTCAGTCAATTAGAATGAATTCGGTTCATTAGCATCCCTTGTAAATACCGGACACGCAGGGCGTACTGTACATCCGCACAATCTGCGGACGGTCGGCTGTTTTTGGACACTTTGAAGGCAGGTCTATCGAATACGGTACATTTCCGACCCATAGTCATATACATTTTCTTGATCAGCGAATTTTTCTTTCTTAGATGAGCCAATGTTGTAAAACCCGCCTGACTGTCCCTTTAACCTGGGGTTGGCTGACTATACCTCCCGAGGTATATGTCGTGCTCTGGTTTTGTTTAGAGTTTTCTTTAAAGTTTGGGGACGAATCAGAATAATTGTTAAACGTTTATTCATCTAGTTAGGGTAATTCCATAAACCTTAGGCCCATTTCGGTCCAGTTTGTGAATTTGTCAAACTAAAAATTATTTAAATCGTTATTCCAACCTTCATAATTTTTTAAAGCTTTCTAACTCTATCATAATTCTTTAATTACATATTTGAGCAAATTTTAAGTTAGCAAAAATCAAGTGTCCCGACCGGGATCGAACCTTTGTGACAGTTTGACTAGGTGAACCGAGTAGACGAGCCGAAGCGGGCCGGGCCAAGATTTTCAGGGCTCAACTGCAGATCACGAGACAGTACGCGTAATTAAGAGGGCGCAGAGTTTACCAGGGAACCCAGCATCTGCATACGGCTTTTCAAATTTGAAATTACTAGAAAACCGAATTATCCCTGGGAAACATGCCAAACATGGTAATTTTCTACCCCTTTTCTTTTTCAGAGAAATGTTCTCCCGCATCCCCTCGCACCACGTGCCGGAGCTTCTGTCCGACATCGGTTATATGGTCTACCGTAGTCGCATCGAGTCAAAGGAGCGGCTGTGTCGCCACGTAAGGGCGAAATGGGTCCCGCGCGAGTACCCGGCCAGCGTGGCGCGGATCTACGAATGGACGCCGGACGAGTGCATCCCCGAATTCTACGACTCGCCCTCTATTTTTGGTATAAAGCTCGCTTTTTTGATACGACATGTGAATTTTAGAATCGATTCATGACGACCTCCCCTCGCTGGAATTGCCTTCTTTCGTGACTTGTGCGGAGGAATTTGTGAAGTGGCATCGAGCCAAGTTGGAAAGCGACTTTGTTTCGGAGAGACTTCATCAGTGGATCGATCTTACTTTTGGATATCTGGTAAGGTTTTTCACGTTTAGCCTTATCAGGGCCTTAAACTTTAGCGAGGTACATACTTCGAAAGGTTCTGACAACTTAACCACTGACTTAACTTTTTGGCCTCAAAATTGGGTTACTACCTTAAATTGAGATTCTTTGGGAAGTTATAACCGGTTGAAACAAAATTAACCCCTAACAACCGCTCTTTTGTAGTATATACCTGGGGGAACCCGGATATGTACTGTCAAGGTATGAGGTTACCCTTATCGAAACCCAAAAGTTTAGGAGTACCCCGTAATTAAAGGAACTATCCTAATCTTTAGAACTTTAGAACTATTATAATTCGGGCTTCTATTTTTGTGAGATCACCCTAAGCAACGTCCCAAAAGCATACTTGGCCAACCACCGCGAACAGCGGCGTGGGGGTGTCGCAATTTGACTTTTACCCAATTTTTGAAAGAGAGGCGGCCTGTCGCAAATTTTTTAAAAGATTTTCTAATACAGGGGGCTATCGCAAAATATAACCCTGCGGTACGTTGACCATGTATGCCCAAAAGTCGAGTCACAGCTTACGGAGGTCCAAAAATTAAAGGTTGCTTCTCCCGTATCAGATCCAAAACGCAATGGGCTGTTGTAATTCAGCTCCCAATTTTTATGCGAACTATCGTTTGGCAGTAGTTTACGCCGGCCCGAATCCATGTTTGGGGGACTCATACCTCGGGAGCCCCTGAGAATTGACGGACCCATTCTTAGATTTTGGGGCCACAAACGCCGAAGCCCCCTTAACTTTCCTAGCTAAATTTTATGAAATATGCCTTCCTAGCTAAATTTTATGAAATATGTACCTACCCCGTTAACTTCTACGTTTTGGGCCTCTATCCCCATTTACCTCCCTAATTCTGATCCCTATTTAGGGGACGAATCTGTTATTGGGCCCAAAAGTTTATGAAGCAAGTGTAATTTGGGACCCAAGATATGAAGATTGGTATCATAATTTAGACCGAAATGATTTGATTGCAGCCTTAATTTCCAGCCAGGCCCTGGGTTTAGGGTCTGATTTAGTTGAGGCCCAAAGCTTTTGGTACCCAAATTAAGGTCTCAAGGTGACTTTTTAATTAGGGTACATTTTGGGGGGTGGTTATCTCATTACAAGCCCAATGGTTACGGTTTTTCCTTATTTATTCAGCCTCATAAGTTTGGACAGAATAAATACTTTAAGTTTAAAAGGCTCTTAATGGAGCCTCCTAAGTTTTGGGGGAATCCGTTAGTTGATCCCCCTAATGCTTATTGAGCCACACTAATGAGGCCCAAAAATTTGGGAGCCTTCCTTATTTTAGGTCTAAATTTATGAGGAACGTGGTCATTCAGCTTTCAAATTTGTTGGGGGACTACTCTGAACCCCAAAATTAATTTTCTACCCTAAAAACCACAGTTTTAGGCGACTAACTTGATGTGACCACACAGTTTTGTCAAATTATGCCCTAAAATTTGGGAAACTTTTTTATTTCCGTGTGATTTTAAGGACCAATCTAAAGACCCCCAACATTTTTGGGTTATCCTATTTTCTTTATTTGAGGGCCCATAGTTTAGAGGGGCATATAATTTTCGACCTTTTTGCTTTCTTTTCAGTTATCTGGCGACGACGCCGTTCGTTCCTTAAACGTCCACCTGGCCTTGGTCCAAAAGTCCACCCATCGCCTTCGCCGTGTGGGAGTTGTCCAACTCTTCGACCGGCCCCACCCCAAAAGGACGTGCCCTTCGGAACACCTGGGGGAACGTCTTCTCAGAACAGCCACTCTGTCTTCATGTGAGCAAGAGACGAAAGAAGAAGAAGAGGATGATGACGATTCCCTGTCTGCTATTTACCGTCGCCTGCGCCGATCTGCGGAATCTCCTGCCTCCCTTCAGCAGAAGAGTGCGATCTACTTCCTGGCGCAGATTGCCCTCGCCCCGGTGACCTTCGGCCGCTTTGAACACGAGAGTTCGATGAGGAACGTACGCCAGCACAGCCACATGCTACCATTGTAAGTTTTTTCCGCTTGGCAGATCCCGCATTGTATGTTTTGTTTTTGTTGAAAGGAATCAATAGGGGCGCGGTATTTCTGGGCGGAGCCTTTTTTAGGGGGTGGAGTCAAGTGGGCGGAGCCTAGAATATGTAGTAGGGCGGAGTTAGACAGACAGGTCATTATAGGCGAAGCCTAAGAGTTAAACGGGGCGAAATAATGGAGTCTATGTTCATTAAGAAGGGGGGGGGGGGGGTTAAATGGGCGGAGTCTCTGTTAGCCAGTAGAGCGTGGTCAAATGGGCGGAGCCTCTGTTAGTTTCAAGGGGCGGGGTCAAATGGGCGGAGCCTCGGTTAGTTAAAAGGGGCGAGGTCAAATGGGCGGAGCCTACGTTAGTTACCAGGGGCGAGGTGAAATGGGCGGAGCCTCTGTTAGTTTCAAGGGGCGGGGTCAAATGGGCGGAGCCTACGTTAGTTACGAGGGGCGGGGTCAAATGGGCGGAGCCTCGGTTAGTTAAAAGGGGCGAGGTGAAATGGGCGGAGCCTCTATTCGTTCGTTTGGGGGGTCAACTACGGACTTTACTTCTTTAGTTGATTTTGTGGGCGGAACCTCATTTGGTTGAAAATAGGCCCCGCCCCCTCGTTGGGGGCGGGCCATAATTAGTTGGTTGGGTGAAATAGGCGGAGCCTCAGTTAGTAATTAGGGGCGGAGTCAAATGGGCGGAGCCTCCATTCGTTAGTATTGGTCGGATCTGATGGGCGGAGCTCTTATTGGTTAGGGATTGAGTCAAATGGGCGGAGCTTTTTTTTTTTTAGTTTTTGTAGTCGGCATCATATTTCAGTTGGTTAAAAATAGGCTCCACCCCTTGACTTTATAGGAAGGGTTCCAGTTGGTAATCATGAGCTGGCTAAAATGGGCGGAGCTTAAATTAAAATCAAATCAGGAACTTCTAGATCTCTTCGCCAACTCCTCTCCTCTCTCCTCGACGGCTCGCTCTCCCTGCCCTCCTCCACCGCCTTTCCCCTCTTCCTCATCTCCCAACTCAACATTCCGTTATCGATCGTCTCCCGACACGACGAATTGGCCACCTTCCAAGCCCTGCACCTACTCCGACGCTCAGTTGTGGTCTCAAACGACGGCAAGGAACAGTCCCTTCTAGCTAGGGAAGCCGACGCCCTCAGGCGATTTGTGGCCTCCAGTCAGGATATGCAGTTTGTGGTGGTCCCACTGGTTCGTCGCCTACTGGAAGACCCCGTAGCTGCTGTAAATACGGTAAAAACCTATTTTTGTTTTAAAAACTTTTTTATTCAGGCTCATCGGCTCATGACTGTTTTGGCGAGGAGTGTGGACGAGCAGGCGCTCTCCAGTCTGGTGCCTGTTTTGGTGGAGCTGGTCTCCAGTGAATCTTCTTCTGTTAAGGTGAGGCAGTTTGCAAGAGAGAGAGAGAGAGAGAGAGAGAGAGAGAGAGAGAGAGAGAGAGAGAGAGACTGTCAGAGCTAGATCGGCCAGCTGGGTGTGAACAAAAGCAGAATGGCATCATATTGACAGTAGTATGCCTGCCAACGGGGTGTCAATATGACCTGAATGACGCCATCTTAGTTGAAACTATTTCTGACAGATGGGTGTCAATAGAGCTTAAATGACGTCATCCTGGTCGTGGTCAGCCAACCGGGTGTCGATTATAAATTAATTGACGTCATCCAGTTTACAGTATGTATATGACTGTCGGGTGTCAATACGGCCTGAAATGACGTCATGTTGCCTTTATTTGTTTCGGTCAGCCGGGTATAAATATAGCTTAATGATGTCATTGCGGGGAAATTTACATCTGCTAGCCGGGTGGCAATATGACCTGCGTGACGTCATCGTTGTTAAAACTATTTCTGACAGCCGGGTGTCAATACGATGTGAATGGCGTCATCTTAGCTTTCCTGTCAACCTGGTGTCAATAGAGCTTAAATGACGTCATCGTGGTTGAAACTATTTCTGACAGCCGGGTGTCAATATGAACTGAATTACATTATCTTTGTTGAATTTATTGCTACCAGCCGGATGTCAATACGGCCTGAATACTATTCTTGACAGCCGGGCGTCACATTGGTTCGTTTTTTTTTCGTGCCAGCCTGGTGGCAATAATGCCTTAGCGACGTTATTGTGGCAGAAATTTGTTCCTGATAATATAGTATTATTAAAAACCGACCATGGCGAAATTTGGGGTCGATTAAATTTTGAGAACGGGCCGGGCCGTGAAAATTTTTGGAGCGGGCCGGCCCGGGCTATAATCGAATGATTAAAATTATTCCTGCCAGCCGGAGGACAGGAACTGAAATGATGTCATAGCTGCCAGGGTAGGAACTGCCAAGCGGGCGCCTATAAGACCTGAGTGACATCATCTTCGTTAAAACTATTCCTACAGCCGGGTGTCATTACGACCTGATTGACGTCATCTTAGTTAAAATTATTTCTACGTGCCGGGTGTCAATACAACATGGATGACGTCACCTTTGTTGTAATTCTTGCTACCAACCGGGTGTCAATATGACTTGAATGACGCCATCTTAGTTGAAACTTCCTGCCACCCGGGTGGCAACAATGCCTCAATGACGTTATTTTTGCAGAAATAGAGATATTTAGAAAGAGAGAGAGAGAGAGATTCCAATTCCCCTTTTTTCAGCTCCTTGACCGTCGCTTCCTCCTCCCTCTCTCAGTAATCTACGGCGCTCCCAAATTCTTCGATGTGTTCCTGCCTCCCCTAGTAGAAGCTGTGGTCTCCAAGAAGTTCGATCGCAGCGTGGTGGCCAAAGAGTCCGCTCTCTGGCTGGGCAAGCGCTACGGCCCCGTGGTCTGTGCCAGGTACATCTCCGCCAACCTTCTGAGGATCATCGCTTCCTGCTACGACGGATTGGTGATGACTGGGAATCAGGATATGCCTACGGTCAGTTTTTATCGAATTTCCTGCCTACAGGTAGTTTTAGGCTGTTTTTGCCCTGTCGTTGGAAGGAGATTGTCAGAGCAACAGGGCGTTGGACGCTTTGACCGAGGTGGCAGCCACCTACTCTGTCACTTTCATCACGGTGCAGTACATCCCGTTCTGTGTGGATCTAGTAGAGCAGTGGCAACGCAGAGCCACTCCTGCGCTGGAGGCGGGACTCATCGCGGTGCTGAGGGTGCTACTCATTTCCTGCAACGCCATGGGAGATCAGCTACTGATGAATTATCTACAGGTAAGGAAAAGGCTCACACGAAAATTTTTGATTTATCAACGAAGTTGTTGTGCCAATCACGCATTTTCAGCTATTCAGCAAAGCTAAGGTCCCGCAGCGAAGGCAATAAAACCGCCAGTCTAAATATGCGGCTTTCGCATTAAGATGCAAGACTCGAAATAGATTTGGTCATAAAAATTCAAAGTCTGCTCATATTTTGCATAGACATTATCTAGGACCAACTCAAACGAAAAATGATATTGAATATCGATTATCGATTTTTGAGTCGGGGTACTGTAATGCGACCCCGGGTTTATGTAAATACCCTCAAACTTAAGAAAATCTCACATATTAGGTGGGATTCGATTGCAAATTTTACGTTGAAAAACATTGTAATTAGTGTAAAAGGTTATTTCATAGGTTTGAGAAACTTTAGAAGCCAAAACGTGTTTGAAAAGTTACAAAATCAAACTTTTCTTCTTTGTGTCTGAAAAGTCTGCTCCAGGTTTTTTATATGTTGTAAAGCATTGTTTTTCGTACAACTCTTGATTTTATCATAATTTGTCTGCAACCCAACGATAGTGAAAAAGCGCAAAGAATCAGGCCATTGCGGCGCCTTTCCGTGGGCCCACAGTTACTCATTTCTGCACCAAACGTAATCTAATGGTTTTAAACGTTACAAAAGGTTGTTTTTAACATAATAATGTGTTTTAAACACGGTGTTCAACGAAAAATGATTTTTAATATAGCTGTCGCCAAAACGAATTTATATGCTAATTGCGGAAACATGCAAAGCATGCTCTGTCGACGACTGATTAGACTACGAATTTCAATATCAACAGAGGATCACTGGAACATTCTAATGTTATTGGCATTATTCCAATTTGGCGACAGCTATATAAACTTTTATCATTAATCAGCCAAATTCACTGAAAAACAGACAAAACATATTTTTGTTTCTTTGAAAAGGAGGGACAGGAAAAGATAGAAAGCGAACGAGAGTGCTAACTATATCGAACTTCATATTTCAGGAGTACGTGGTTGACAAGATCCTCTACCGTCTGATCGTCTCCTGTCTCCTCTCCTCCTCCGTTTTCTCCTCAGACCGTGTCCGTCTCATCATCCTCTGTCGCTCCATCGCCGCCCTCCACGAGATCAGTGTCCGCGTGGGTGCAGAAGTCGCCCGGACCCACGTCAAGGAGCCCTTCTCCTGCCTCTTCAACGCGTTTTCCTCTCTCTTCTACGCCGACGACCAGCTGAAAATCAAAGAACGAGCGCCTCCCTTCAACCACGTAAGTTCTTGTTCTTCTTCTTTAACGGGCCGGTCCGCTTCCGACATTTTCTCGGTTCGGCCCCCAAATATCTCAATGACTTTACCTCTTTTAGGATTACTACCCCGTGCCTCTTTGGCTGGCCACCGCCACCATCGACCGCTTTGTTCTCGACTGGGGCGTGCCTCTGCTCACAGCGCTCTGCCCAGATCCGGCATTCCTCGTCCCCTTCGTCACCAATCTAGGTATGTGAAAGGGTCCTGTCACGCATCTATGTCGGGTTTTGGACACCCTTCAGCACTTAGGCGGGGGGGGGGGGGTTCCTGATAACCCCCATAGTTCTCAATTGACGGGCCGGGCCGAAAAAAGTGTCAGCCCGGTTTGTAAACTTGTCAAATTAAAAATTCTTTAAATCGGTATTTTAGCTTATGTCAATTTTTTAAACCTTAAAAACACTTTCATTATACTTCTATTACACATTTAAACTAATTTTAAGTTAACAAAAAATAGTGTCCCAACCGGGATCGAACCTTGGTCGTGTGGGTGACAGTTTGACTGGGTGCCGAGGATTTTTTTTCCAGTCGGCCCGGCCCGGTCCGGCCCGTGAGAACTATGATAACCCCCCCCCCCCCCTATGAAGATAAATTTCATACACCATCTGAAAACACATTTTGTGATATTTTTCGCGCACAAATTAGTTTTTGGTATGATGTGAGTTTTTCTATATATTCTTTAAAAAAATATACCTCCTTGAGATTCTAAAGTCTTTCAGTTTATTTTTTTGTTGCAGCTATCCTAAACTTCATGAAAAAGTGGGCCTCGAACTTTTTTGACCCCGCCCACTGAAAAATCGATATTTTCGAATTTCTCATATCTCGGCTCTCAAACATAGGAAAATTAGGTAGAGCTCATTCAAAAGCAATTTTGTGACGTTGGATTTTTTTTTGCTTTTAGTGGTCGAATTTCGGCACTAAACATTGAAAATCATTAAACAAAAGTGCGGTTTGGTATCGCGGTTTTCCGAAAGATCAGATGTTGTAAAGAAAAAAAAGAATGACTATGTTTTTCGTTTTTTTAGACGATTCTGCATCGGAACATTTTTTTTAAACAAAATTTTTAACGCGACTTTTAGTGTTCAAACGTTTCCTCGAAAAAATTAGTCCATTTTCGAATTTTCAGGATAAGGGTTTTCAAGTATTTGTGGAAATTTTCACTGTTGACGGGCCGGGCCGTGGGAGTTTTTGGGACGGCCCGGCCCGATCGACCCGGGTATAAAAAATAAAATTTTAATTTTGTTAAAATCCGTACAATAATATTTTAAAGTGCTTTTAATTACTTAATAATGTTTGTTACTAACATATACGTCAATATTAGTTGTTACAAAAAAGAATGTCACCGACCGGGATCGAACCCTGGTCGTGTGGGTGGCAATCTGACTGGGGGGTCCCAGGTAAACGGGCCGACCGGGCCGGCCCACTAAAATTTTCGAAATTGCCCGGCCCAGCCCGTGAGAACCCCGAAGCCTTCACATATTAGAGGTCCCACCAAAACATGGGCATTCTGAACCGCCGCCAGAATTCGAACTCTTTGTATTTGAAAGTTTCAAACACGTTTTTACAAATCCCTGTTTTTTCAGCTCCTGTGGTCGGTTCTCCCCGCGGCTCTCCGTTCTCCTCCTCCCTCCCTTCTCTCCAACCGCAGTTCCACCTCTCCTCCTCCAACCGCATCTTCTCTCCCTCGCCAGGACACTCGCCCACCACCCTGGGCGGCCTAGCCCCAGTTGATGCCGGATCCCTCTCCTCCCTCTGGTGCACCCGTGTGGCTGCAGCCGCCCAACCGGCCCAGGGCCGCCCCTCCTACCGCTTTGACCATCTCTCCCTCTGCTCCTTCAATGGCCACACCGGTGCCGTTCGCTGTGTGGCTGCCCTTTCGAACGAAAATTCCTACATTTCTGGATCTTCCGATAGAACGGTCAAACTGTGGTCGATGAAGTGCGAGTCTGAGTCGGTGGAACCGCAATGGACCTACCCCATGCATTTGAGATCCGTTGTTTCCATCGTAGCAGCTGCGGATGGATCTATAGCTTCAGCGGATGGATCGGTGCACGTTTGGGACCCCTTCAGGGGGAGTGCCCTGTTCCAGTTGGAGTGGAATGAAGGAATGGTGTCGCAGCTGGCAGCAGTGGATAGGTCTACGGTAGCCGCTATTTCCAGTCTACATTCGACCGTTAAGTGAGTATCCTCTCTCTCTCTCTCTCTCTCTCTCTCTCTCTCTCTCTCTCTCTCTCTCTCTCTCTCTTTCTTTCTATTTAAGCACATACAGGTTTTAACACCATATTCCCTTCTTTTTCTTTCTTTTATCTTTCTCTGGCTCTCTCTCTCTCTCTCTCTCTCTCTCTCTCTCTCTCTCTCTCTCTCTCTCTCTCTCTCTCTCTCTAAAACCCTCTTTTTCAGACTCTTCGATCTCCGCTCCGGTCAATGGACAGCCGACCTCCGCGTCTCCAACTCCGCCGGTCTCACCCGAGCTCTCGCTGTGAACCAAGTGGGCCACAAAGTGGCCGTGGCCCTTTCGAACGGAACCGTCCTCGTCATGGACAGCCGCACTGGGAAGATCTGCTCCCTCAGCCACGGAAACAACACCCACCCCACTTCGGTAGGAATTTAATTTTTTAAAAAACAAAAATGTCGGTTTTTTAGATGCACTGGCTTTCTGACAACGAATTCCTCGTTTGTGACTCGGACGACCCGGCGGTTGTGTTTTCGGTGAACCCGCGGATTCTTCAGGAGAGGAGACTGGCTGACCCAGTGGCAGCGGCCTCCTTCGACGGACAGCTTCTGACGACAGTGCAAGGAGGAGGGCTTCTGAGGATGTACTCAGCAGGAGAACAGGTGCTGGAGAGCAAGCTCAAGGGAGACTTGAGCACGGTGTTGCGCCTACCACTGAATGGAGCGTTTCTAGTGGGATTTCAGAACGGGTCTCTTCAACTAATGTGTTAATTGGGTGGTTTTGTGATACTGTAAATTCTGTGATACTGTATATTGAGTGATGTGTAATTACGGTGCCAATGAATGTATATATGCCTTAGGGTTGTTAGGGCTGATTTGGATATCTCTCTCCTCCCTCTAGATTTCTTATTCCATCTCTCTACCTCTCTATCTCTCTCTCTCTCTCTCTACCTCTCTATCTCTCTCTCTCTCTCTCTCTCTCTCTCTCTAGTGCGTGTGTCTAGCCTCTTATTCGACATTCTTGGGGGTTGATTTGTATGCCTCTCTCTCTCCCTATTTTTTATATCTATAGCCGTCGCCAAACGGAAATCGGCTAGAAAAAACCGCTTTTTCTCTGCGTCTCTGCTTTTCGCACGTTCTTTTGCCTGCGTATCGTATGAATGATGCATTAAGGCTGTTTTTGGCAGGATTCCAATTTGGCGAGAGCTATATCGTGCAAACTCTCTCTACTAACTCCAACCTCTCTGTCTAACTTACTCTATCTACGCCTCTCCCTCTCTATATCCCTTTCTCACTGCCACTCTCCAGATCTCTCTCTGTCTCTCTCTCTGCTTCTCTGCCCCGTGTGTGCTTATGTGGGTAAGTGAGTGAGTTAGTTAGTGGGAGTGATGGAGTTAGTAAGTGCGTGAGTAGGTATTAAAAATCAAGACAAACACAAAAACACTACTCTTCTACTCCAAGGTGGGCTCTCTATCTCTATCTCATCCCTCTAGATTTCTCACGCCATCTCTCTCTCTCTATCTCTCTATCTCTCTCTCTATCTCTCTCTCAAGGTTGTTACAACGGAAGGGTCGATACGGGTAGCCACTCAGAAAAAGCAAATTTATAGGAAGACTGGGGGATCGAGGAGAAAGAAAGAGAAGAGAGAGAGAGAGAGAGAGAGAGAGAGAGAGAGAGGGGGGGGGGTGAGAGAGTGAGTGAGTAGAACCGTCCTTTTATTGTCATAATTGGCATTTCGCAAGATTGCTTAAGATAAAGAAAGAACCGGGGGAATTTAGTGATTTTTATACTCCTCGCCCATCGACCTTTTTGGAAATTTCGATGACCTGCGAATCTAATTAGAATGAATAATGACATAGCTACACATTCACATTTTTGCATGATTTTCAATTATTTCTTGCTCAAAGTTATGTTAATGTCAAAGATTTGCGAGAAAGGTCGCTGGGCGACGAGTATACGCAACTGGCGATAAAAAAAAAGCGAAAAAAAAAACAAAAATGCTAAATTGTTTAAAATAGCTTTTTTTCGCATGTCTTTTTAAAAATCCATAAACCGTTCCATTAAACTGCAGACTCAATTTGAATACGTCAAAATATGAAATTGGCTATTTTCCTCACATTTCGCAATCCGCTGATAATTGATGTAGAATGGTCGCCTTCTTTTAACTTCATTGTGTGAGTTTTTCTTGTAAAAGTTCGGAAAAGTGAAATTTCAGGCAAAGACAAAAACGATTATGGGAGTTGTACCGAAATGGTCCACTATATTCGGTAGGTTATATTGCGCTTGAGGCTAAATATTTTTCAGATTCTAACTGCTGTCGCCATCACCATTTTATCATATTTTGTCATGAAAGACAATGATTTTACGAATTTTAACGTTCAATTGATTTGGTCACTTATTTTAATTGGTCTTAATAGAATGGAATTGTGCCTGGTTAGTCAATTAAAAAAGATTTTCTCTTCTTTCTTTAGTTTTTGCCGAAAAATGACACTTTTTTCAACCGAAATGGCCACGTGAGTTTTTTCAACCGAAATTGCCTCACGCACAAACGCACACACATTTTGTATTTCAGATGGTCCCTTTTGGACCCTTTTTTAACAACCGAGATTACAAATTTTTCCAAACTGTAAGTTTTTTGGTTTGTTTAAGACGCCCACTGTCATAGGGGAAAAGTCATAGTGTCCAATTTGGCTGAAACTTGGTCTAATACCACCTAATGACCTAAAAACCTTAACCTGAAACGTTTGGGTCGATATCGATTTTTTGAACCGGGTTACGGTAGGTGCCTCAAAATTTTCAAAATAATTCAAATTTTAATTTTATATATGTTAATCGGTTGCAAATCAGATTTCAAAAAAAATCGGAAATACTCACAAACCCGAATTCTTCCCCTCAATTTTCAATCCTCAAAACACCATAGAAAATCAGGTTTTTCGCGTTTTTGGACCATTTGCTAAAATTGCCAGGAAAAAAATAAAATTCATTTATGAATTATCCGTCGAATTTCGCATCGGATAGGTTTTCAAAAACAGAAAATATCGACGACTATTTTTGTTAAAAATCCACTTGAATGTGCAAAAATGCCCAAAAAAAATGCGGAAACTTCAATTGCTTGGGTCCTCGCGCTTGAATGAACAGATTTATCAACCAAATGCTTGTTTTCTGTAAAAGGGCATTTCTAGGCCAGTTTTTTTTAGGCTGGAATCAAAAAATGTACTTAAAAATGGTCAATATGATGTAATATAGCGCCGCAACAAGTTAAATTCTCAATAACAAGGAATATTTCCAAAATCGATAATGTGTATCGTAGCGGTATAGTACATCATATCGACCATTTTAAACACACAAATAAAGAGTAAAATCATCCCATAATTCTATTTAAACGTCGTGTTTTGAAAATTTTGCTTTCCCACGTTAGCAGCGGAGCACGGATTTGGCCGCTGGCTTTGTAAAATTACATATTTAAACTAGAATTGCGAAAAACCGTCAGAGTGAATTTTCGATTTTTGTACTTTATTCAAACCGCAAACATCAAATTAATAAGAATCGAAAAGCAGAAGTCGCGGTCCGGGTGTATAAACGCCGAAATCGGTCAAAAAGGGGAAATCCAGAAAAAGTGAACCTTGTTCAAAAATCAATTTTTCTTTGGTTTTTTGTCGATTTTGGTGTTTTTACGTGTTCAGTAAGTGTAAAACAAAATAAACTTTTAATTTTGCTGAAATTGGATGGAATTCCATGCTAATTGAGTCAGTACCACGGCTTTATTTCAAACAATGTTGAATAAAAAAAAATCCGCCAACATGGATTTTTTATTTTTGTTTTTCATTTCAAGCGTTGATTGGATTTACATCGGAAAAATAAAAGAAAACTCGCAGTCTAAATATTTAAACACGTTTTATATCAAAAATTCGTTTTTAATTGCATTTTTCACAGGGTAAGACCTTTAAATTTTCAAAAACCACTTGTGCCAGCGTGTTGCGCGTACGTTTTTGCGCCATAGTCAATAGTTACATATCCAGTTTTCATAAAATTGTGCGCGCGCGAATAAAAAACCAAAATTTCTTATGGATTCGGGCTACCCGCGCCGACCCCACCTTTGCGGCGCCTATTTTTAGGTCATTAGATGGTATTAGACTAAATTTCAGCCAAATTGGAGACTATGACTTTTGGCAGTGATATTCTCCAATCTTACAGAGATCAATATTTTCTTTTTTAGAATGTTGTGTTGTTTATCGTGTGGATTCCGTTTTCATACTTCTTTCCCGAATTATTTATAAGTAAGTTTTTGGTTGGTAGCCCTCTTTTCATATTCAGGTGGCCTTTTTTACTTCGTCAGCAAATTTTGCAAGTACTTATCATCAATGTTCATAATTGATATTTGTGTAAGTTAGCAACCCAATTATCGACTCCCAGAAAAAATTGGGTTCGATTAAATTTGTTTGTAATTTTATTGGTTTTTCTAATCTCTAAATCATTTTATTTGAAATCAAATTTTACACATAAGCATTCTGAATTGTTTTTCAACCCGTAACCATTCAGATGTGCATTCATTTTCTCAAGAAATGTAACAACAGAAAAATTGCATTTTACGTGGTGGACACACTTATTATGGTAAGCAATTAATAAGACAAGACCATTTATTTTTAGTATAAAATGCTGCTGGTTTCTTCAGAATACTTTTATTATTTTCTGGTAAACCACCGAAGTGCAAAATTAATGAATTTATTTTTTTTAGGATGAGAATAATGTGGTTGGAATTGAACTGCTTTGAGAAAGAAATTCGAGTTGAACGAAGGAGACGCAATTCATCCACAATCTCACAAGAGAACGTTTTGAAAAGTCACATTTTTGCTAATGAATAAAGAGTTAGGCGCTTTTCGTTGCGGTGCCATACGTTCACTGCTCCGTTTGCCTGGGATGGAGCGTGTGTATGTGTTCGTGCATTCATGCGTGCGTGTGAATGTCTGCAAATGTGAGATTGTTTCAACTCGTTTCTCAGCCCCATTTATTCAAATAACCAGAGCACAAAACAATTAAAACCCAGAAATGGTGTTTTCTACAGAGATGCCTCTATGTAATATCCACAGTGTTCACTGTCGTCGTTACAAGGCTGCCCATCTCCATCTAAACGTCTCTGAAATGGTAAAAATATGATTTCAAAATCGAAATTAGGAAATTACATCAAGTGCTTTCTGAAAACACAATTTAATTTTTCCTACTTTCAATTTCAAACCTCCATTGTCCACCATTCTCCTCCGCAGTTATGCTTTACTCGAAATAGAAATTCAAAATCTCTGGAAAACCAGAATGGAAATCCATCGTTGTCAATAAATTCTGTAATTGACCTTTCTTCAACGGTTGCTGTCAAGTTTTTCTTCATTATTAGTCTTTTGAGAAGATCATTACTAGTGATCGCGTCTTCCTGAAAAATAAGTTTCACAATGTTTACTTTTTTCAGTTTAGATTATGTTTTTTGCGTACAAAATTTTTACCTACACGCGTTATTTTATTCTACTATTACGGTATTTGAAAATCGATTGAATGACAAGTGCAGTAGCGGAAAAAACCTGTATGTACACAATTTGTGCGTTCACGCGTTATTTTCAAATACGAGGTATGAAAATTGATGAAACGACGGATATAGAAGTTTAAAAAGCCTGTGAATAAAAATTATTACACAATTTTAACATTTTTTCGTACACGAGTTTTTCCGAGCACGGTTGTGGAAAATCGATACAACTAAGGTGCCCTTGACGGAAAGAAGGCGTGTAAATGAAAACGATGTACGCAAGGAACCTGTTTAGAGAAACCAGAAATAACAAGACGAACCTCCCAAACTTCCATAGTATATTGCCATGGAGGTTTAAGACATGTTAACTTGTAAGAAACAGTAATCCAGGTGGAAGTGACTAGAATGGGTAGCAGGGCTAGTAACACCTAAATCTGAAATAGGTAAGAGTGAGTGGAAAATTTCAAACCGCGTAGCTCTTCATGTTGGTCGATGAAATGACTACGGAAATGGTTTAGTGCTTCTGTTGGCTTTGATTTATGAATATTCAAGAAGCAGAACGTGTTTCTGCTTAGCCGTTGTCAAATGCGAGACTTGATATGGATAGATAACCCCCCCCCCACCACACACGCACACGCACACGCACACGCACACGCACACGCACACGCACACGCACACGCACACGCACACGCACACGCACACGCACACGCACACGCACACGCACACGCACACGCACACGCACACGCACACGCACACGCGATCATCACGGAACGTAGGAGTAAAATAGTGCTAGCAATCCGATGACCCAGCTTTGCCTTATCAATTCGTAAAAGCTAATACATAGCTTTTTTCTCTTAAAATGTTACGTTTATCACCTAAGGGTATAATCTCAAAAGATCAGATTCTTTTGCTAACGGTTTCTAACTTTTCATCAGAATTTTGATAACTTTTTATAAGAATTTTGACGGAAGTGGGAAAATTGTATAACCGAAATTCGATGTTTTTGCTGAACGCATTGCAACGGTACGAGATCGTGTAAAGGAAGAGCGTATAGGAAAGATGAGAAGTGAGAACACCAGTGTTTTAATAACTAGGTTTATTTAAAGTTAGTTCAACTGGGCAGTAGCTAATCACACAAACAAAAAATGGTAAGCAAATACGAAAAGGAAATGCTAACACTATAGAACGGGGAGGGGTTGTAAGGCCCGGCTCAATTGTTGGTTGGGGTGTGATCCACAAGAGGGTGCAATCGGGGCATGTTTTCAATCTCCGTGAGGAGCTGAAATCCTACTGCTTCGCTGACGTTGCTCTGCGTGACGCCTCAAGCAAACGAGTGCGGCTGATCACCTTTGGAGGGCATTACATGAGTTACGTGGAGCGGGTTATCCAAAGACGGCTTGTGGATTGTGCGTCGTCAGCGGAGAGGGCGGAGAAGAAGTGTCCTCTTTGTCCTAAACATGGTCTATTTAATCTTCTTTAAGTTAGGTTTCAGTTTGCTCGCTGCAGTTCATCACTCACTTAAGCTGCGGCCTGAGGCTGCCTTGCATGGCTGGTCGAGGTTTCAAAAATGCGGAGGTTGGAAATAAGTGTTTAAAGCGGTCTGAGGTTGCCAGTAACCATTTGAAGCGGCTTTAGGCTGCCAAGATTTATTGTTAATTCTCTTTCGTTTAATGTATAATTGAGCCAATTTCACTCCCGCAAACATATAAAAATATAATTTGAAAGTGTAAAAAAGTTTCCGCCCATTTATGGATAAATTTTTGTTAGAATGAAAAAATATACTTTGATAACTAGCTTAAATACATTTCAAGCGGATTTGGAAAGAAAAAAATATTTGACCTACCAAAATTGAATTTTTTCCTGATTAAATCGATGGAAAAATTTTGTTTAAAGCTCAATTTTCGTCATAATGGGGAAATGCAAATTGGCCTAAGAAAGTTTCATTCTACGCAGAATTTTGTGTTTTTTCGAGATATATTAACGTCACAATTATGGTCAATTAAAACTTTTTCAGCAGATCCAAAAAACGGTGTTTCATAACATGGAAAAACGGTTTTTTGGCCTTTTTGAATTTTTTTTCCCAAAAGATGTTGGTTTTTCGTCAATTACAATCTTTGTCAGCGTAACAAATGCTATAGAAATAATACACTAACTTTAAATTTCGGTCAAGGTTGGCCCATGCTACAGTAACCTGGGGTCACTTACCGTAACCCGGGACCAAAAATCGATAATGACTCAAAAGTTTCAGAATATCATACTTTGTCCAAAAAAATGACTTTTGACAACTTTTTTGGGCCATATCCAAGACTATGACCTAAATTCTATTGCACTGACCTGCTCGAGAATTACAGACTTGTCTTATAGTTTGTTTCCAAATAAAGGTCGCCTACTTTGAGCGGCCTTGATGTTTTTCGCTTTTTTAACCAAAGACGATGTGAAACATTGATCTGAATATAAATAAAACAAGCGAAATAGCGCATTAAAAGATGAGTGCGCAGATAATTAGAATATCGCGGCGGGACCTAATGTACCATCCTTTAAGGTTTTTGGCCAAAACCTGTGCCGTTTTTTGGAAACCCACTATAATTAAAGGGAACATCAGGGACCTTTTTCCACAATTAAACCCAACGGCAACATACAAAATTACGATTTCATAAGGCATATTTTTTCATCGACAACAATCGTCCGCACGGGGGGTGTAGCCGAAACCGGGACAGTCTGGTTACTAGCTATAGGTGCTAACCGGTCGGCTGTGATGTAGTTGAAATTGATAAGTAGAAATGTAACTAACAAAGTTAAATTAATTAATTGGAATAAACTTGAGAAAGGACCCTGATGGTCCCTTTAACCGAAGAATTAAAAATTACCCCAAAACACTCCTTGTCGATAATGGCATTCTGGAGGTCCGCATTCTTTTCTTGAAGTTCATTGGTCTCCTCCAAAGTTTGGTTTCTGTTAAAATAATTGGTTAATTGGTAATGACAGTTACGCACCTCAACTCCGTCATCTGAATACAACGTCTATCCAGGATCGCGTTGTCGGCAGTCAGTTCGTCAACTCTCTTTTTCTGCAAAACATAAAATGTAAATAATGTTCGCCCTTTGTGATAATTCAGGACTTGTAATTTGTTGATGAGAAACCATTTCTCAAATAGTCATGTATACCCACAGCCCGGCCCGGCCCGGCCCAGCCCGGGCGCAGCCCGGGCCGGGCCGAGAAAATTGGCCGAAGAAAGAAGGGCCGAGAAAACGGCCCGATCTTGCTATGATCGAGCAAATGTGGTGTTTAAATCGGGGAGCAAAAAAATGGCCCTATTACTAATCACAAGTGGGCAGATTTTTTTAAAAGCTTTTAGATTTTTTCTTGGTTTCTTATTTAAGTTAGACCTTGCCAGTGAACGAGTTTCGCTCAGAAAGTTCGATTTCGCAATAGTTTTTTTAATACAATTTTTTGAAATTTTTGCTTTACAACTTGCTTAAATCTCTAACTTTTGATAGAGGGCAGCTGGAAAGCTGCCCTCTATCATCTTTTGCAGAGAATATTTCACTACGGGGAAGTAAATAAAAAACCTCAAAAAAGGTTGAAAAAATTGAAAAGAAAAGCTCGAAAAAAATTGAAAAGCCAAAAAAACATTCTGCGCCCTATTACTAATCACAAGTGGGCAGACACAGTGACACAGTAACTGGCTTTGACGTTTGAGCTTTGGAAATTTTTAAACGCGCGTTGAGGCGAGCTGACGAGGCGCGCGAGCGTAGCGAGCGCGCCGAGGCAGCGAAGCCGAAAAACCAACAAATTTGAGGAAACATTTACAATAAATGAGCTTCTATTTCGATAGTATCGGAAGATTGTGACTTTTCAGGCTTCAGAGGTTTATCGTTTGTGTTAAACATAAGCTGACCAAGGCGGTACAAGCGAAGCGATCCGCCTAGAAACCATGGTTCTGAACGATGATTACAACTGTATTAGAGCTCATGGTTTTGATCTTATCAGCACAAGACTCAGAAATAATTTCAAAACTTTCGGAAAACAAATCTTTGCTACCTTGAAAACATTATATCTTAAAGGGGGTCTGGGGGGCGGAGCCCCCCAGCTAGGCCGAGGCGGCGAGCGGAGCGAGCCGCTGAAGGCCTAGTCAAATTTATTACTATAGGCAATTTTAAAGCTTAATGACTAAAAATTTCAACTTAACCTGTCAATCGATTTTGAAAACGGGCCCACGGGCCAAAATCGGGTCCGTTCGGGCCGGGCCGAGAGGTCTTGGGGACGGGCCCAGCCCGGCCCGCGACCAGCCCTGATGCTGAGACGTTTGGCGCATTATCGATTTTTTTGACAGGTTTACGGTAGGTCATACCCTGGATACTGTATAGGTCTTTGGTTCAATAGAGTCTAATAACATTTTTTCAATAATGAAAGACACCAAGGTTTTTAAAATTCGGGCTTCCCTAAATCAAAAAACCTGTAGTTTGTCTTTTTTTTTTGCATTTTTCTGGTTTTTAGCGATATTTGTAACAAGTCACACGATTTAGCACTGTTTTTACTACAAAATTTATATTTTACTTGTTTAGTTTTATTTCCTTAACGTTTTCAAAAAAAAATCGTAGTGTTTTTGAGAACGAGTATTATTGTTTCGTGGCAACACAGAAATAAAATGCACGCTCAAGAATGGTAAACACAACTTTTTTTTTATGAAAGTGGTGTATTTGGAAGTAAACAATGTGCGGAATCGTGTGGTTTATGTCACTTGTTTGTACAAATGCCGCTAAAAACAAGACAAACGCACTAGTGTCTAAGGTACAATTTTGAAGTTTGGAACTTTGTGAGCGAAACTACCGTATCCAGGGGACGACCTACCGTAAGCCGGTCTAAAATCGATAATGTCTAAGAACTCTGTTTTCATGCCGTCAAACAAGCATCGGCTACTAAAAACCGTTTTCTCTCTGCGTCTTCGCTGCTCGCACACTATTTCCGCCTGAGTATCGCACGGCTGCTGCATTAAAGGGACAGTCAGGCGGGTTTTACAACATTGGCTCATCGAGGTGAGAAAAATTCGCTGATCAAGAAAATGCACCGTTTTCGATACATCTGGCTTCAAAGTGTCCAAAAACGGCTGACCATCCGCAGATTGTGCGGATGGCCTGTACAGTACAGGCTGTACTCCCTGCGTGTCCGGCTTTTACAAGGCATGCTAATGAGCCGAATTCCATTCTAATTGACTGAGAAAGTGCTGGAAACGAGGAGAGTGCGAGACAGTTTAGCCTAGTTAATTCGCATAATTTCCGACCGTATCCGATCGAAAATGAAATGAAAACCCTCCATACTGCCCCTTTATAGGGGCAGTAAGTGGGGTTTGTAAAAGCCGGACACGCAGGGAGTACAGCCTGTACTGTACAGGCCATCCGCACAATCTGCGGATGATCAGCCGTTTTTGGACACTTTGAAGCCAGATGTATCGAAAACGGTGCATTTTCTTGATCAGCGAATTTTTCTCTCCTTATTGAGCCAATTTTGTAAAACCCGCCTGACTGTCCCTTTAAGGCCGTTTTCGGCAGGATGCTCGTTTGGCCACAGCTGTAAATAATTACAAAGCGCACCTCCTCAAAAGATTCCACAAAAAATATAAAATTTAAAATACTATTCACCTCAGTCTTGAGCTTCTCCTTCAACTCCAAGTCCGATATGGGCTCGATGACGTTTTTTGAAGGAGCTGCTGTTTTCGAAGCCGTAGAAGACGTGAGCGGGGGATTTCTCCCTTTCTTCGAACTGGGCAAGCTGAAAACATATCTTTAAGTAGATAAATGCATTTTCAAAACACAATGAAAACATTTAAAATTCACCTTCAGCCGTTCCACCTTCCCTGTTTCACGCTCCAGTAGCCGATTGTCTTCAGGTAGGCGGCCTACAACCCAAATACAAAATGTACAGACTTATATAAACCTTTTCATCGGAAGATCCCCGATTTGCGAAGACGTTCGGGCGAGCCAATTGCTTCTTTTCGAAGGCATCAATGTTGCTCAAACTTGGCTAGCTGAAAAAAGTGTTTTTTTTTTAAATTGGACAAGTTTTTCGCATTTTTATAATTTTATTTTTAAAATGATTTTCAAATTTTGTAGTCCCGAGTCGTAGCAGTAAAACGTTTTTTGAATTTTGAATTTTCGTTCACTTTGAAATGAGAAATGGCGATTTTAAGGCGGATTTTGCATCTTTCCAGGGGCGGGGCGAGCCGCAATTTGCCGCATGGTTTCCTCGCGGCGTTAAACAGCGAGCAGTCAAAATCAGCAAATGAGTGATATTCATAAAACATAAACATAAAAACGAACAAAAGTAAAATATCTACAGAAATATACAATTTCAAAAGAGATGTACTTTCAGCATGATTTTACATAATTGCACCGTGCTGCTTACACACGGCCTATCCGCATATTTGCTTTTTGATTGTTTATTTATACGGAATTTGAAAGCAAAAAATCAAAAATCCACCATTGCATATTTTTGTAATTTAATTTTAAAAATGAGGTCTTTGAAGGACGTGACAGTAATTGCGCTCCATCGAACATCGCGAATGCAAAATTTTCAAACTTCAGCAATATTCTTGAAACGCAACTTTAGGTGGTCTTTTAGTGTGTGTGTGTGTGTTTTTTTTTAAATGAGTTATTAATTAAAAAAGCAAACTTTTGCAGATTTAC